>JAJHZJ010000156.1:2541664-3090898 GCA_023548195.1 Bettongia penicillata ogilbyi | reverse complement strand
GTCCTGGGCTATGAATCTGCCACAATCTGTCTCCCACTGGATTCTGCACCTCCAAAATTTGGTCAGATTCTCCTTTTAGAGGTATCAGAAAGAGTTTGTCCAAGAGCTTAGGTGAATCATTGCTCTCACTCCACCATGTTGCCTCTGCCCCCTCTCACATAACTTAGAGCAAGCCTCAGGGGACTGAATCACTGGCAGATGTGGTGGTTGTCAGATTTCTCAACCCATAAATGCCAGACAACTTAGAAAGTCAGTAAGAAAGGTCTGTCAAGCCTGGTGAGAGAGAAGCATGGTTCATCCTCAGCCCTGGGATGGCAGAAGTGATGGTAGAAGCAGATGCTTCTGGACTTCTTGACAAGAGGAGGAATCAAGCAATTGATAACAAGGGAATTGCAGGGATCTCTTTGCTGGCACTTAGGCAGAATTCTCTTGCTTTTCTCATGCTTGAATCTGGGTCCCAGCCCTGGATGTCTTTCCTGGGGTGAGAAGGAGTGCTAATGTGGCAGAGATTGTGGAGGTGGTAGAACGGCAACCCCTTGACAATTCTAAGACAGAAGAGAGTGTTTCTGCTCACTAATCAACCAGAGTACAGGCCAGCAGAGGAGTTAACACTTCTCCCTTAATCATATCAATGTGGAAGAACTGAAAATTTACACATCTCTGGAAGTATCTCTGAAAAGAGATGCACAAAGCCCCAAGCACTTGAGATAATGCACCCTCCATGCTGGGAGCAGAGTTCTACCCTAATAAGGCATTAAAAAATCAGGTAATTGATTGGGAAAATGAGTAAATAGCAGGGGAAAAGTTAGACTATAACTTGTTAGGTGACAAAGAAAATCAAATGTACATCAGAAGACAACAAAGTGAAAGCTATTACCTCCAAAGCCTCCAAGAATAAAAGCATAAAAATTGGTTGCAGACTATGGAAGACCCAAAAAAGTGTTTTGAAAATCAAATATGAGAAGTAGAGAAAAAATTGCAAAAGAAATGAGAGTGATGCAATAAAATTATGAAAAACGAGTCAGCGTGTGTTAAGGGAGACCCTCAAAATACTGAAGAAAATACCATCTTTAGAAGTAGACTCACTTAAATGGCAAAAGGGGTCCACAAAAGACAATAAGGAGAAGAATGCCTTTAAAAACAGTATTGGGCAAATGGAAAAGGAGGTCCAAAGATTCACTGAAGAAAATAATTGCTCAAAAATTATAATGAAATCAATGGAAGCTAATGAGTCTATGAGAAATCAAGAAAATATAAAGAATAAACAAAATAAAAAAATACAAGACAACATGAAGTAGCTCAATAGATAAACACCTGACCTGGAAAATACATCCAGGTGAGAGAATTAAAATGCAAATACATACAGATATATACACAAATACATATACATATGTGTCCATAGATATAGGTATGTCTGTATGTATACAAACATATGTATTTGTGTGTATATATATGCATATATGTGTATATATGCATGTATGTGCATTGAACTGTCTGAAATTCATGATCACAAAAAGAGCCTAGACATCATCTTCCAAGAAATTATGAAGAAAAACTGCCCTGATATCCTAGAACCAGAGGGTAAAATAGATATTGAAAGAATTCATCAATCACTTCCTGAAAGAGATCCCAAATGGATAACTCCTAGGCACATTATAGAAAAATTCCAGAGTTCTCAGGTGAAGAAAAAAAATATTATAAACAGCTAGAAAGAAACAATTCAAGTACACATGGTACATGGTGAGTTGAATAAAAATATCTAAAAAAAAATCTAAAAAATAAAATGAAGGGGTGAGAGAACAATGTACTTGCAGAAGGAGAAAGGGAGAGGAAGAATGAGCTAAATTATCTCGCATAAAAGAGGCAAGAAAAACTTTCACATTGGAGGGGGAGAAAGGGAAGTAAGAGGGAATGAGTGAACCTTACTCTGATAAGATTTGACCTAATGAGACAATAACATAAACACTCAATTTGATATAGAAATTTATCTTACCCTATAGGAATGGAGGTGGGAAAGAAATGGAAAAGTGGGGATGGGTCAGTGAAAAAAGGGAGATCAGATTGGAGGGGGGAGTAATCAGAAACAAACACTTTTGAGGAGGGACAGGGTCAAAGGAAATACTAAAATAATGGAGGGGTGGGACAGGTTGAAAGGAAATAGTCTTTCACAGCATAACTTTTTCTGGAGGTGTTTTGTATGACTACACATGTATAACATGCTGAATTGCTTTCCTTCCAATGAGGATGGGTGAGGAGGAAGGAAGAGAAATTGGAACTGAAAGTTTTAAAAACTAATGTTATTTTTTTTTTACATGCAACTGAGAAGTCAAACATATTGTCATTGGGTTATAGAAAGCTATCTTGCCCAACAGGAAATAGATGAGGAGATAAGAGTAGTGATAGAAGGGGGGATTGGGGGAAGGGTTATCAGAATGCATGCTGTCTTCGGGTGGAGGGAGGGAAGAGATGGACAGAAAATTTGGAACTTAAAATTTTGTGGAAACGAATGGTGAAAACTAAAAATAAATTAATTAATAAATTTTAAAAGAGTTGTAAGTATTATCTTTCCATGGAAGGATGTAAACAGTTTAACATTATTGAATACCATGCATTTTTTCTTTCCTATTTACTTTTTTATGCTTCTAATGAGTCCTGTATTTGAAGACTAAATTTTCTGCTCAACTCTGGTCTTTTCATCAGGAAAGTTTGAAAGTCTCTTGTTTTTTTTGGAAAGTCCATTTTTTTTCTCCACAAAACTTTGTTCAATGTTGCTGGGTGGTTGATGCATGATTTGTAATCCATGCTCCTTTGCCTTCTCAAATATTATATTCCAATTTTAATGTAGAAACATATTAGCCCTGTGTAATCCTAAGAGTAAATCCTTGATGTTTGATTTTTTTCTGTTTGCAATATTCTCTCCTTTACCTGATAGTCCTGGAATTTGGGTGCATTATTTTGTGGAGTTTTCATTTTGGGACCTGTTACAGGAGGTGATCAGTGTATTTCTTTCAATGACTATTTTACCCTCTGGATCTGGGATAGTAGAGCAGTTTTCCTTGATAATTTCTTGAAAGATAATGGCTTTCAGGTAGTCCAATAATTCTTTAATCATCTCTCCTGACTGTATTTTTCAGATCAAGTGTATTTGCTCTGAAGGATTTCACATGTTTTTTTTTTTTCTACTTTTTTTCATTCTTTTGGTTTTGTTTGACTGATTCTTGATGTTTCATAGAGTCGTTCGCTTCCACATACCCAATCCTCCTTTTAACATTATTTTCTTCATTTGACTTTTGTACCTCATTTTCCATTTGTTTTATTAAGTTTATTAAGTTAATTTTGTGCTTCATTTTCCAATTGACTTTTTTTCATAGTTTTCTTTTGTAATTCTCATTTCTTTACCCAATTTTTCTTCTAGTTCAACTACTTGATTTTTAACATCCCATTTTGAACTCTACAAAGAGTTTGTGTTTAGATTTTCTCTATTTCCAGAGTACCTTTCTATGGTTAGGATTCTTTTTGGGTTTTTTTTCCCCATTTTTAAAAGTTGATCCCTGCTCTTGGAGCACTGGTAGCACCATCGCAAGCTTCTTGCTCTGAGGTCAGGTGTCTGTCTTGTCACTGGATTTCTGCACTGAGAATTCTATGGCTAGTGTCTTGCCCAGTGCATTCTACTTCAAGGTTGAAAACCTTCAGATATAGGCCCATTCATATTTTTTTTTCACCTGAAGACCAGAGCACATATATTTAGAGAAATTATTTGACAGTTTGGACAGAGAGTAACGAACTTTTGAGTCACGGTGTCTGGAAAGGATATGTACTAGTTTATAGAGTTGTTATTTCTCAAATCATGGATGTTTGAGTTACTGAACTATATAACTTTTCAAGTTTATCATTGTAGGACATTATTCAAAGTGCAAAAAGCATTTTTGTGCCATGGAAGTTTTTTTTGGAATGTTAGTGTGTAAAATGTTCTGGAATGGAGAAGTTTATAAATCAGATATCAAAAGGATATTTCTAACCATAAGTGATAAAGAGGTCAGAGGCAGAGATCCTGCCCTTGGTGACAAGGAAAAGATGTGGAGAAAAAATTTTAAAAGTCTAAGGGCACTACTTAAATAGCTAGTATTTCTATGATCCAAAGACCTTGGCTCCTAGGGTAAGACTCTTCTTTTGAAGCAGACTCTCAAGGTTCTGTGAGGACTAACAGACTTGTCTTATAAAAAGAGGGAAAAAAAAAAAAACAAAACAGCTAGCTATTCTCCTCCTTCCAATCCTTCAATTTGATAACTGAGTGTGTAAAGGTCCTGCCCTTTCTAAAAGTGCTATATTTTAAGCCTTTGGACTTCAAGTTAAAAGAGGGTTGTCAGAACCAACAATTCCTCAAGAGGAATAAGAAAGAACCTCCTCTAAAGACCCCAATTATATCCAATGATGAAAGCATATGAAATGTCCACACACTTGTACTTAGTCTTCCCACACTTGGCAGAAACTCTCTGGAACTAAGGGAGTACAATCATACAGTCGCATTAGCCCAACAGGAAGAAATTTCCAGTAAAGTAGCTTTTTAGATACAGTTATGAGAAAGGCAGAAACTAGTCAGATTGATATGTGAAATTACTAGGAAGCAGATCCAGTGAAAGCAATACAAAGATATCAGAAGAAGTGACTCACAGTCCTGTAACCTTGGAAGTATGTTAACCTGCCTTAGCTGCACCTTAACTCTTCCTATATGTGACTCCTATTCAGATGCGGGTCCCACATATGCATAACTCTACAAGTGCATATTTAAGGGAGGGCATTTCCTATGTTTATGGATGCAATGTACCATTTTTCTTTTTATTTCTGTTATTTTTAAATAAATTTTATTTAAAATGTTTGCTATAAATTAATCATTTCATCTGGGTAACTAGTAAAAGTAGATATGTTAGTGACAATTTGTGAGAAAGGGTTTCCCACAAATATGGGCTCACAAAATTCCTTCAAGGTGAAATAGCTTGTCTGTGGTGACCCATGGACAAATTGGAGGATTGAGTGGAAGAGAGAGGTGAGGTGGGATAAGGAATAATCCCATATGCTACAACATCATAATCAGAGCAAATTCATTTTCAAAATGTGTCTTAATTTTATCAACCAAGAGAGTAATTTCAATACATTGTTATATGTTTTAAAATGTTATAGTTTTATCACCAATTCATATTTTATTTTTACTTTTGAGTTCAAAGAATTTTACTTATCTCTGATAACAGTAGTAGCACATTAGGCACTCCTCATTTAAGAAAAAAAATGTGATGAAGGAAGACAATCAATATTTTTGATAAATCTAGGATTTTGTAATAAAGAAAATAAGCTCTTCTGATGCAGAGATCTTCTCTATATCGAAAAACATCCACCTCTATCAATCTTTGACAACTATCTAGAAAACTACTCAAATATAATTCATGTTGCCAGTAGAGTGCAATATTTATTGTTTTCCTTCAGAAACTTTTCTTTTCACTTTCCTTCTGTCCATTTCAGACATCCAGACTGTCCATTTACCAAGTGTCTATCTAAACTACTCTTCACTTAATATGAAGAAAAGCGTTACTCCATATTTTACCAAATGTCAAATTTTCCATCTAGGGAATTATAGTAGGGATTATAATAGTCATGTAAGTCTAATCCACAGTTGACAAAAAGGAAATCACTCTGAAACACACAAATGATATTCCTGTTTTTGCCGACTTTAGGTCAAATTATTCATTTTCAATTTCTCATTTTTTTCATTCAATTTAGTTACACCTATGGTTATTTTCTCATAAAAAGACAAATTAATAGAGAATATTTTCTTCTTCAGTTTCATCTAAAGCTGGTATAAATCATCTCAACAGTTTGGAAAAACTAAAGAATAATTTAATACATTTTATTATCTTTTGAAATTGCTATACTTGTTTTTAACTTAAAATTTTGTAATTGAAGTGGTTGTTTAAAGTGAAAGTAAAAAAAAAATTGGCATCAATTTTGATTTTTCTGACATTGATACATAGAAAATATTACCTGACAGAATGATCTTAGGTGGAGTTAATATAACCTGAGTTTTTTTTGAAGCTTTTAATCCCTTATTAGAAAATGTAAATTTAATCTTATTGTACAGCCATTGTAATATTTCCTTGTATTCCTTATTAGGGTTATTTATCCTTTTTATTTACTAAAATCTCCTTGATAGACAAGCAGAAGAAATAACAAAATAAGTTTCAATTAGCTATGTATTAAAATTTTTAACTCAAATGCAACACAAATCTTTAGTAAAAATGTTAAAGAAATATTCATCCAAGTTTTTATGACATGTGAGTACACAATTTGAATTCTAAAAATCAATAAAATAAAACCCTATAAGAAAAACTATCTCTTTGTGAAAGAAAAATTAATTGACTTGAGGTATTTTATTTTTCTTATCTTCAGTTAATATTTCCACAAAGTGCCTAGCCTTATTAATTTTGCTTAGCGTGCCATAAACCAGAATACATAAAAGTTCCTATTTTAGATATATCTAAAGTATGTTAAGCCACAAAACGTCCAACAAATGGATAATTCAAGTAAGAATTTCTATTTATGATGTCATTACTCAGTTCTTGGTTGTGGAAGAACATGTACCTTTCACCATGGCAAATGCTGAATTTAGGATTCATCATCTGATCACCTTTCAAATGTATAAATGTGTAGATTCACTTTGCTTTCTAAGTTTTTCCTGTTCAAATAATATATTTGCTGTTGGTTTCATATGGTTGACTCCTAAAATTAAAGAGGAAAATGTTTTGCCAATATTGGCAAATATATTTCTGAATGAAGAAGTTTAACTAAATAATGATGCATATAATTTGTGTGCGTGCATAAAACCGTTGTTTCTTTTTATTAAAATATCTATCCACACAAGCAAAATAAACATAAAACCAAACAAAGAGGCAGTGAATTTATCAGTAGATATAGTAAATGCATCAAATTACAATTTTATATTAACTCATATAACTGCTTTTGCAAAATGTTTTCCTCATAATACCTCCTAAAGCAGTGGTGACATACTCAAATATAGGTGTGTGTTCGTTTGTGTCGTGTGTGTGTGTGTATGTGTTAAATCATATATGAGGAAGACTACAGTCAGTATATAGACTTAGAAAACCACAATTTATGTGTTTTGTTAAGTATTTCCCAATTCCTTTTCGTCTGGTTCCCTGAGGCATTGTATTATGAGACTGCATCGGGTCTCAAGCCATTGACACTACCTACATTTTACCTTTGCATTCTATACCTACAGAAGAAACTACTGAGCCTTAGAAAATGTATATAACTTTCACAGGATCATAAAGCTATTAAATTCTGGAAAGAAGATACTAACCTTGAACTCTTCCCTAATTCCAATACTCTTTTCATTACATCACAGGCCTTTCAACTAAAGTGAAAACAAAACAAAAAAATCATCTCTCTTACTTGTTATGTATCTCTCTATAGATATAAAGATATATTTGCTTATTCATTTTTATATTCACTAGCAGGATTGAGAGTGGGGACCACTTGCCATAATTATCTCCATTTTTTAATATCCTAGGTCCAACAGCAAAGCAGAACAAACCTGGTATAATCTGAGTAACTTTCAAAGCTTTGTCTATACTCAAACAGTTTTCTCTGTCCCATAAATCCATAGTGTCCTTTAAATTTTAGTTCAAATGTCAGAAGCTCTATGAAGCTTTTCTCTATTCACATAGTTGGCATTGTTCAAATTGATGAAGGACTTTGTTCTGTACTTCTATGGCTTGTTTTTCAAGAGTAATAGGTGGGGTACTCACAGTGTTGAATCTCAAGCCTCTTACACAGTGCATATAAAAATATAGTAACGCTGGCCTGCCTCAAACATTATAATTTATGCTTTCACCAAAAGTCTGTTTTCTCAGAGTACCACAAACACTTGCGTAAATTAAAATTCTCTTATCATCCTGGGAATAACGCTGTGTATTTGAGAGAGAAGGGTGGATAGTGCTTTGCCCTATAACATTTGAACCCCCATTGAAGTGTTTCTATTTATGAAAACCAAGTTTCTCACTATGATGTAACATTTAGATTTTTAACATAATCTTTTACTCAAAAAGTAATACAAAATAAATAATATCACAAGTATTCATACGTTAAAGTAAATGCAGAAATAATAGATATGTCACAACCCACCCTGAAACTTATGGTGTACCCTCCTACAATTATACTCAGAATCCGTGGTGGAAAGCAGGCACGTACTTCCAGAAACCTGGCAGAGAAATATGTGAATGATGAAAGCTCATGTGCTTGAAGAAATTCAATTCTGGATTACACACTGATGTCATTAGCATATTAAAGAACAGCCAGACCATATAAAGCTATTGGTAACTGTTTTTCTCTTGGTAGTTCTCGTCAACACTCAAAAAGGCAAAACCTTTTTCTCTTTTTCCCTCAAGCCAAACGTTTTCATGCCCCCCCATCCCATATAAAAGCAATATTTTTCATTATTTCGGGTTTTTTTAAGTTTCTTTTTTTATTAAGTTGAAGTTATTTTCTCATCCCTTTCAGGCACCAAACTCTTCATCTATGAGAGAAGAAATATCTTACACCTTTTGCCAGCCAATTTCATTGCTTTTCTTTGTGCATTTTTTTTTCCTCTTTCAATACTGCCTGTTTGATATAATAGACAGGATGATGCATAGAGCATTTATTATGTACTTACTTGCCAAAAAATCGTACTAAACATTATTTAATATTTTGTTATCTATGCATGTGCTATGTTCTTCTAATAGATTGTAAGCTGACTTAGGGCAAGCTTTGCATTACCCCTAATATAATGATACTAATAATAGATTCTATAAGGCTTACTGTGTGTCAGGCGCTGTGGGTAAGTAATTTATAGTTATTATCTCATTTGATACTCACAACTACACTGTGAAATAAGTGGTACTATTTACCCCCATTTCACAAATAAAAAAAATAACTGAGATAATCAGGTGTTAAGTCCAGGTTAATCCAATAAATATATATTGAGTGTCCACTATGTGTCAGGTTGTGATTATGTGATGAGCTCTGGAGATGATTCTCCTCCTCTTCCTCCTCCTCCTTCTTCTTCTTCTTCTTCTTCTTCTTCTTCTTCTTCTTCTTCTTCTTCTTCTTCTTCTTCTTCTTCTTCTTCTCCTTCTTCTTCTTCAATGATGACAACTACTACTTTTACTACCACTATAAGAACTACTACTACTACTATTGCAATAAGTCTAAAATGCTCTGCCCTCAAAGAGGTCACAATCCAAAGAGGGAGACAGCACACAAAAGAAGAAAAGATGCAGAATGGAATAATCTAAGCTTGGTTTCTACTCTCTATAATGGAAGATTTTGGGAGGAGCTTAGGAATCTGCCCTCCAGGCCTCCAATAAAAGGGGAGAAGAGACTCGGAAAAGTGGTGTCAATCAAGACTTGAGTTAGTAACATGGTCTTGAGTTTAGAAGTGATGAGCTTATCCTGGAAGGGGACATCTTATTCTGCCAAGTTGAAACAAGACAAAGCAACAGAAGCAAAGTAAAATGACTAGCCAAATTTGAACTCCAGGCTTCCTGATCCTATGTCAAATGCTTTATCTACTGCACCAACTAACATTTAGCACAATGTTCTTATTGCTACAAATGCATGCAATCATTAACAAATGATTATCGAAATAAATTAACAAGGAATAGATGGTCATATAAACTTATGCAAACATAATAAGGTCTCTAGTAAGGTCATGTTGAATGACCAATATAAACTACATATTAAATGATTTTGTTAATGGCATCAAGTTCTGGGGATACTTAGAACCCAACCTTCAAGCCGATATTCTCTCAAAGGAGAATTCACACACACATACATATACACATATATGTATTTACAAGCATATGTATTTACATACATGTATACATATATACACACATGGGTAGGATTAGACATAAACATATGACAATCACAAGGGGGGGGTCTCTCTCTTAGTCATTGTTGGCAAAATTCTTGCTAGAGTCCTTCTTAATAGATGTTTCGCTTGGAAGATGGTCATATGCCTGAGAGTCAATGAGGCTTCAGAAAAGACCAAAGAACAATAGATATGATGTTTGCTGCCTGACAACTCCAAGAGAAATGAATATCAGGAACAGAACAGAGGTTTGTTTTGTAGAACTGACCAAGACCTTTGACATTGTTAGCCGTGAGAGCTTATGGAAAATTATGTCAAAATCAGTGGATCAATGGATCAATTCTCTGCTGCCTGTGCTAACTTTGGCCTAATAATTAACACCAAGTAAACACAGGTGCTCCATCAGCCACCACCACACCATCCCTACATGGAGTCATCAATTACAACAAATGGAAAAGTTTTGAATGCTGTAGATAAGTTCACTCACCTTGATAGTGTACTTTCCAGGAATGTATGCATTGACAAACTGGCTGACACATACACTGAAAGAGCTACCTCAGTGTTTTGGAGGCTCTGAAGAAAAGTTTGGGAGAGACATCATCTTCCATGAAATTATCGAGGAAAAACTGCCCTGATATTATACAACCAGAGGGCAAAATAAGTCTTGAAAGAATTCATCGATCACTGCCTGAAAGAGATCCAAAAAGAGAAACTCCTAGGAACATTGTGGCCAAATTCCAGAATTACCAGGTCAAGGAGAAAAATCTTGAAAGCAGCTAGAAAGAAACAATTCCAGTATTGTGGAAATACAATCAGGATAACACAAGACCTAGCAGCTTCTACATTAAGGCATCGAAAGGCGTGGAATAGGATATTCCAGAAGTCAAAGGAACTAGGATTCAAACCAAGAATCACCTACCCAGCAAAACTGGGTATAATACTTCAGGGGAAAATATGGTCTTTCAATGAAACAGAGGACTTTCAAGCATTCTTGAAGAAAAGACCAGAACTGAAAAGAAAATTTGACTTTCAAACACAAGAATGAGAAGAAGCATGAAAAAGTAAACAGCAAAGAGAAGTCATAAGGGACTTACCAGAAGTGAACTGTTTACATTCCTACATGGAAAAACAATATTTGTAACTCTTAAAACTTTTCAGTTCTGGGTAGTTGATGGGATTACACACACACATACACACACATATACACATGTGCAGGCACACACACATACACACATGCACGCACATACAGAGACAAGGAGCACAGAGTGAATTAAATAGGATGAGATCATATCTTAAAAGAAATTAAGGTAAATGGTGAGAGAGAAATGTAGTTGGAGGAAAGAGGGTGAAATGGAATGGGGTAAATTATATCTCATTCAAGAGGCAAGCTTTTTAGTGGAGGGAAAAAGAGGAGAGCTGAGAAAAAACAAGAAGTTTACCCTCATCACATTCGACTAAAGGAAGGAATAAAATGCGCACTCATTTTGGTATGAAAACCTATCTTACAATACAGAAAAGTGGGGGAGAAGGAGATAAACAAGGGGCGGGATGATAGAGGGGAGGGCAATGGGAGGAGGGAGCAATTTGAAGTCAACACTCTTGGGGAGGGACAGGATCAAAAGGCAGAATAGAAACAATTTGGGGCAGGATAGGATGGAGGGAAATACAGTTAGTCTTACACAACACGACTGTTATCAAAGTCATTTGCAAAACTACACAGATATGGCCTATATTGAATTGTCTGCCTTCCCAAAGGGAATGGGTGGAGAGGGAAGGATGAGGACAATTTTGAACTCAAATGTTTCGGAACAACTGTTTAGTATTGTTCTTGTTACTAGGAAATAATAAATACAGTTAATGGGGAATAGAAAGTCATCTGACCCTACAGGACAAAAGAGAAGATGGGGACAAGAGAAGGGAGGGATGATAGAAGAGAGGGCAGATTTGTGATAGGGAAAATTAGAATGCTCGGTGTATTGGGGGTGGGGGAGTGGATAAAAGGGGAGAAAATTTGGAACCCGAAATTTTGTGAAAATTAATGTAAAAAGTTAAATAAATAAATTTTTATTAAAAGAAAAAAAAAAGATTTTACTTTGAGGCTCACTCATTGTAAAAATCTTTTTGGCCAGAGGAGAGTCTGGGAAGCTGCTAAGGAGTCCCTGGTTTTGAAAACCCAGATGTTGGTGCTACACTCTCTGGTAACTACGTATGTATGATGAGGCAGTTATCTGTCTGTTGATCTGTCAGGCAGTTGGAAGCCTGTCTCTTGATTTTGATTTCTCTGAAGTTCAGGGTGGTGACTTTCCCCCCTGAACTAAGTGAACAATATACATGTGCTTGATTAAAGTGATTGCTGACTCCTCCAAAGTTGTCTTTCCTTTTAGAAAAGCAGATATGAGAACCTGTGATAGCAGATCATCCTGGATACGTTAAGGTGCTTGCTTTTACGGTGAGGTATTTTATGAGGCCATGCTGTGGACGTAGTACCGTTCAGGAAGTGAAGTTGGAGTTGAAGTGTTATGTTGGGAAAACACAAGGAAGCCCTTCATAATGATTGTTAATCTCATAAAAAAATATTTTTTGAAATGTCCTATACTTAATCCTTTTATTTCATCTACAGAGAGAAAGACTTCGGATGCCTTTGAGAGATCCTTGCAGCATTTCCATCTCTTAACATGTTAAATAATTCAAAATTTTAGCCATTAACCTTTCCATGCATCAATAAACTCCCCACCATAACCAAAATTTCTGTTTTGTTCTTATTTGACTATTTGATTTCTTATATTTTGGTAAGAAAACTTTTCTTTTTCCAGTCTGACCATGATTAAAAAAAGCTAGATAGGCAGTTGTCACTGAAGGGACTTAGAAAAATCCCCCAATTTTAAATCAAGATTCCAGTCATCTAAAAGCTTTCTTAATCCTATTTCTGAAAAGTATTTCTGTCATCTATCTGCTGCCTGAGATACCAAAATTCCCTGGAATGTAATGCATACAAGGACTACATAGTGTCCTATCCTCAGTGTCATATCAGTCTGTCTACTTATTTGAACTCACTGGCAGCAACTGCCTAAATTCTCTGCCAAGAAGGTAGGACTCTAGCTTTAAAAAGGTAACCTAAATTTCAAGTTTATGAATATAGTTTATCTCACCTTCATTGTGTTTTTTAACACTGAGAATAACATATTTATGGAAAGAACAGAGACTTACCAATTATAACATGGGGGATAAACCTCCAGAACATACCATGGGGTTATTTGTGTTAGGATTTTAGGGAAACTTTTTGACAGAAAAACTGCCTTTTGCCTCAGTTGTTTAAACTACAGATGCAGGCACTGCACTGGTCCTTTAAAAATGGTCTTTCCATTGTTGTTTTTTTTTTTTTTTTTAATGTTTCCCTTTCATTTACCTTTTCCATGAAAGTTGAAAGTTTTTGCTGACTTTTCTACCACTCATGCAGTGTTTCTGTAGGAACTTTAATACCTCTTGGTACATCTAAAAGATTCTCAATCTCCTCTAGCTTTCATATAGTTTATAGTCTTTAAAATAAAGTTTAAGGTCTATAGAGTAACACAGTATTTCTTTGGGGTTCCATTAAAACATGTTGGTTAAAGCTCAGGTAGGTCGCAAATTCACAGAGTACATTTGTCTTTGTTCCTGCAAAACACAATCAGAAATAGGTACTGTGGCTGAAACTCAAAGTCTATGGAATAAAAGAAAGCATCTAAAAAAGCTCAACACAGAATAGCATTTAGTATGACATTGAACTTTTATAATTAAAACTTTAGAAATGGAAAGAAGGATTCTCAGTAGAACTACCTTTAGGAAAATGTGCATGTGAACTTACTTTCCTGTAAGGAAAGTGAGAGATATTTTATGTGTGTATGTGTGCATATGCATATATTCATCTATATGCTTATATATATATGTATAAATGCATGTATATGTATGTATACATACACACATACAAATTTAGGATTTTTAGTAAAACTAGGGGAAGACAAACTTAAAACAACTATCACAAGATTTTGGTATGGACTTAGCACATGATGTGTTAGGTATTATATCCTTTGACTTTGTAAAAAGTAAAAGATACATACAATTATGATTATTTGAATAGTGCCTCTGTCCCAATTTACACTAGCACGTTGCTTTCTCTGGGGGACCGAGATTCAATATACTTTGTGAGTTCACACTTGTAATTCAGATGTCTTCATCACTGCTTATATTAATTCTAGTGAACTGGGGAATAAAATTGTCTCAAAGGAAAGGCATTTATTAACATATCCTACTAAAAAGAGTGGCAACAAAATATCTCCTTTATAAATCTGAATTTCATGTTCCCATAAATTCAAAGCATTAGTAGGAAGAAAGAATACACATTGAAAATAGAAACACATATATTTAAGGAATGCATGGTCAAGGCAGATGTGACAATGGAGGAATGGGAGGGAACTCATGTCTGATATTAGAGACATTCAGACTGTTAATATCCTTGACTTGCTACTGTCATCTTTGATCTCAAAAAAATCTCTGCAGGACCCTGACCTTTTGTTTGAAGGGAAATGTTTTTCCCAAAGGACTCCACAATGTACTGCACTGATGGAAACTCTTTCACTATTCAGACATAGTCATGATCAAATCTAAATTCTTGTTCAGCTAAAATCTAGAGAAAAGACATGACATTCATTTTTATAGTGTTGAAGTCTATGTCATAAAAAAAAGGATATCAACTCTAGAGTGCCATTCCTGAGTCAGATCCAAGTTCTAAGCTCCAGAATCTCTAATTCTATTGCTACTCCATTTAATACTACAAGCTGGACCAGGTCCTTTGTTTCTAAACTATAAGTTTCTCCCCTTAGCTCAAAACAGCGAACTGGGTGGAGGCAAACAGGGAAATAGGGAAACAAAATGCCTTTGCCAATCTTCAGGACTTCTTGACCTTTACATATATAAATAAATGACTCAAAGTTTCAAACTCTTTACAATCTCCTCTGTTTAAAAATAAAATACTTATCAAATCTTTACCTTTTACCCTTACAATTGAATATATAGCAGTCATCAATTTGACAGGCAGATGAGCAGTAAGGTATTATCTTCCAGTAAATACAACATGGCATGTGATTTTTCACATCATGATATCTTGGATTACAATAAGTTTCCAACAAGAAATGACAACTGTGATTGCCTGTGAGATGCTAGAGTTGTCTCTGGACAAACTGGGTTACTAAGGTTTGTGATAGTTTAATCTAGACTACGTCAAAGAAGAAAACTTGATGAAATGAAGATTATATTTTAGTAAAGATGGTACAGCATAAAAATTCAAGAGAGTATATAAGGTTGGCTTTATCATGTCTTGAGAAATATGAATAATAACATTTACATATACAGAAATATAGTCATATCTAAAATTACCATATACATATTGTTATGAGTTGAAATAAATTTAGGAATAAGCTTCTAAAGTATGCCTAATCATGTTCAAGATTTTTTAAAAGTGTTTCTCTGTTTTACAATTATAAATTTTCATAATCAAGAAGATAAAAATATGTAAAGAGGAAAGGCAAGCAGGTTCAGAAGCCAGGAATGGAAGGAAACATATTCCTTTAGAGATTCACAGCAGTCAGTGTAGTCCTATGATTTGGGAGGTAGTTTGGTTTTTTTTGGTGTTGTTCCATGAAGCCCTTTCAACACGTCAGCAAAATGTCTTTAGTACAGTACTCACGATATTCTTTTAGAATCACTGAGTCCTCACAGTGATGATTTTTTGCCCAAAAAACCCATCATAATATTTTCTAAGCACTGTAGAAAAAAACTATAATACTTCAAATTTACATATACACAGATATGCAATTATTTGCTGCTTAAGGAGCTATTAAAGTTTGTGTGTGTGTGTGTGTGTGTGTGAATTCCTTAGACTAACCACTATATTGCTGATTTATGGCAAACAGAGAGACAAGAGAACATTAGAAGCCAGATAGCTGTGGGGAAGGCTCTTGTTTTGTGAGTCTTTAAAATGTCTGTGAAAATGTGATCAACCCCACGAAGAGTCAAGCCTTATGCAGTTATTGGCCAACCTCAATCATCACTTTAAATTTTTCAGGGATTAAGGGAAATGAAATGGGATGCTTGTGAAACAGGCAATCCTATGAAGAAAAAAGGGCCATGATAGGGCTCAGTTTAGGGTGGGGAACCTTCGGCCTCAAGTTCATATGTGGGCTTCTAGGTCCTCAAGTTCAACTCTTGGACTGAATCCAAATTTCACAAAACAAATCTCCTTAATAAAAGGATTTGTTGTATAAAACTTGGACTCAGTCAAAAGGACTCAACCAAGGACCTGGAACACCACATGTGGCCTAGAGTCCACAGGCTCCCCACACCTGATTTGGGCTTTGACCCTTTAGATCAGATACAAGAAGCTAAAACCTGAAGTCCAAGCAGTTAGGTAAAGGTCAAGTCTGTAAATGTATATAGAAGCCTAGTTATTAGGTCTGTTTAAACCTATGTTTACAGGTCTTGCCCATGCAATAATGTGAATTGCACAAATACATCCAAAATAAAGTTCATACGAAGCTGAAACCACAAATATAGGAAAAGCAGCACGAAGCTGTTTATAAATAGAACCAAGAGTTATCCTTTGAGATAAGGGAAATGTGTTACTGAATGTTTGTACCCACCAAACTGTATATAAGCAAGTAAAGAGAGAGTAAGAAATGACTTCTGTTCTGTATATCTGAACCTATGCCGGTCACAATTAATTCACCACCATCTTCCTATGCAGGTATGATATGAAGCCTACCTTTAAACATGCCATCGTGATAGGAGCCTTGGACAAAAATGTTGTTGCATTATAGATTTTAATACATATCCAGAAATCCAGCACTACTGGCACACTGCATATCTGAGAGAATTGTGAGCCTAAAGATTTGTTACCAGTCTGATTTCTTTTCAATACTTTCATCGTTTTAATCAGCCTATAATAACAGGAAAATTTGAGTCTTGATAATTAATGCAAGATTTCAGTGCTTGTATAGATACACCAGTCAGTTTAATTGCAGACTCTACTCATATATTTATGCTCAGAAAATATGAATACTTAGGTTAAATTTAATTGTTTAATCGTTATTCACTGCATCATTTGCCATTATATTTCCACCTGTATTTATTGAAAATCCAAGTTGTATTCCTACCTGGGGTTCTTTAACAGGAAATATTAACCGGGTCCATATTTGAACTGGTGACCTAGAAATTTATATTTTCCAAAAGCGATTACCCTTTAATGGCTATTCAGTTTTGTGTGTGAAATGAGTTTGTCATCTAAATCCAGGTCCTAATTAACAGGTGTGTGTCCCTACATAACAGCTACCATCAAAATTAATATAGATTGGCAACATGAGAAAAGAAATAAAGATTTAAATTTACTCTCTAATTCTTTCCAGAAAAAAATAACCATATAAGCTCTGTAGAAGATTCCAATGATTTTGTATTTATTCTTAGAAAAGAAAAGAAAACAAGCAAGCAATACAGAAAGGACAAAGGAAGGAAAGGAGAAGAAAAATATTGGGTGGGAGAGAGAGAGAACAAGAAAGAAAACAGGAAATAAAAGGAGAAACAGTGTGTTGTAATAGAAAGACTAAATTTGAAGTCAGAGGGTCTCTTGCCACTGACCACTTACATGATGACTTTAGGGAAATAATAATCTATTGGGGCCCCAGTGTTCTAATCTGCAAAACATCATAGGACTAGATGATTTTTAAGACCTAAAATCTATAGTTTTATGACTACATTTCATTTTTTTAAATTAAAAAATGATTATTTTAGTTAATTTCAGGAGCTTTCATTTCAAAACAGCAGTTTTAATTTCAAACATATGCATTTCTACCAAAGAAACTTTTCCCACTGTTTTAAAACTGGAAAAAAAAATTAATTACTTTAAAATCGTTAGAATCTCAGCTTATATTTAATCAAGATTTACAGTTTAAAGTACACAACTCCACTCCACAGTATTAAAATAATCACGACACGGGATATAAATCAAAGGAAGGAGGTTATGTTTCTAATCATTCTAATAAATATAATTTCCTTTCTTTCCAAACTTAAGAACAAATTATGGTGAAAATTAAATGATAAACATTCAATATAGTTTAATAGCCTCAGAACTGGCTGAAATCTTCACTCCCAGCTTGAACCAAATTTGAAATGTTTTCTTTTACTTATAATATAGTACAAAATAAAATTCAACATGTTCAGCTCAACAAGAATTTATCAAACATCTATCGACTATGTTCCAGGCACTGTGCAGGTTGTGCTGAAGATAAGACAAAAAATGAAATACTTTCTTCTTTCAAGATTCCAATATTCTAATGGGGAAGTGGGAACAAAAGTACCGCATGTATGAAAACTTAAAAAAAAAAAAACACAGAGTAATATGAGGATACTGAAAACACAATGAACTTGTTGGATAAGGCTTCTTCAGGGAGGCTTTCCTTGGAAGAAGAGAAAGATTTTGAAAGTCAGAGTACATGAAAGTATGAAACAATCTTTAGTTTAATAGCTATGAACTACAATTTGACTGAAACGTAGAACACATTGAAATAATATGAAATGATTCTGAAAACATAGGTTGGATCCATATTCTCAATATGACTTCACTGTAAAAGCAAGAGAAAAAGAAATTTAAAAAAGAGAATTACAAAAGAGAAGAGATTACAAGGGAGATTTGGAGAAACTGGAAGTTCTGAAATGTTCCAGAGATTGGATTCAGAGGATAGGAAAGTGGACAAGATGTGATTAAATTGATCAAAGAGAAAGCTTGAGGGGAAGGAGACAGAAAAAAACAGAAGGATCTTAGGAAGGGAAAGAAAAGCACCTGTGAAGTCTTTTGTTTCAAAAGAATTTTCTCTTTGTAAAACAAGATTATTTTTATTTTTAAAAATAGATTTACTAATATTACCATTGAGAAATAATTAGAAAATTTTAAATGATAATATTGTGGGGGTTTCCAAGACTGGATTGCATTACAGCTCAGTGAGATTATCAGCCATTATGTGTTCTGTAAGCCTAGAGTTCCAAATGTATACAGACCAAAAGGACAATAAAGTTATTAAAACTAAATAGACTAGGTGTAACTTCAATTTCTTCAGTAAAGATTTGATTTATATCAATATCTATATCTATATGTATATAGATATTTCCTTTTTTAATTTTCTTTTTTAGAGCACACAGGCAATTAGCAGGTATTCTGTTGGAATGGAATGGAGAAGTTTGTAACCCTTGGGAGTCATAGGTCTTGAATAAAGGTCAGATTTGTTTGTGTGGTAGAATGCATTTCTCCATGATTAGTCTAATCTCAGTATCCTGTGTTGGCAGCCCATCTCTAAAATAGAGAAGATTTCCATCAATAATTAATCAGCCAGGTTCTTCCAGTTGTTGGCAATAACAAAGAAAATTATAGCCTAAAGGTCTATATTTTACATAATCTTGTAGCTCTGTTTCCTTGGTCTGTGAGGCTTCTTTTTTTTCCCCTGGGGAGCAGATGTTTTCCCCTGATTCACAATAATTAAATTCATTCACCTCTTCCACAGTACTACACATTTTTTCAATTGAAATCATTCGATTGATAACTTTTCTCAGAACCCCTATTATGAAGTGTGCCAAGTCTAGCCATCTCTTTATTTCTTACCAGGTTATAGTCTGGACTTCATTATGCCCCTACACTGGCTGAGGACACTTTCTTCCATCATTATTCTTTTATGTATTGTCTACTTCAACTGACAGAAAACTCCCTGAGGGTAGAATTTATATTTCCAATCCCTGAGAACATAGTAAGCATTTACAAATGCTTGTTAACTGACTCACTGACTGACTGAAATGATGGAAATATGTAAAAATAATAGCCTTCTCTCCATAGATAAATCATCATAATAAAAGAATTGGAATTCTCAAATAAATAAATGTAAGCTATCAATTAATAGAAAACAAGTTCCAAATTAATATCAGAGAGAGGTTTAACTAATTCGTCTTGTAAATCACTTCCACAGTCTTCATTTTCTCTCCTTCATATTCAGTCATTTCTGAAGATTAGACACACCTTTCCTCTTTTCTCTACTCATACAATAACCAACCTGTGTAGATATGTATGACATCCTTCCTACTCATTTGCAAACATATGATCTCATAATTCATTCCAATGATGCGGGTAGCAACCTATGCTCACCTTATGTCTTATCCATGTCCTCCTAAAAGTCTGCCAAAGGGGGTCCATTCAATGTATTGAAGGTCTTCCTCCCTTTCTCCTATCATGGAGAAGGAGCAATTGTAGCACTCTGTCTCTCTTCTCACACTCTTACTACATTGCTTGCTTATCTCTTTCTGTCATACAACTTTTTGATGGCGTTTTTTACCCCTATCTTTCTGTGAAGTTCTGCATTGGTTATATATTGCAACTTATTTATACTTACCATTTATGCTCTATGTAATGCTTATTACTAGTTCTTTAGCCATGTATTTCAGATCTTGCTGTCATATAGCAGCCCCAGTAAAATGTTCATTGAAGGGGTAAAAGATGAATATTTTCTGTTATATGTGACATGGAGTTTAAAAAAATTGCAATTTCCTGAATGAAATTCACCCTTCTCTCCTACTACTTATCAACTCTGGACCCAGCTAATTATCCATCAATATTGTCTTTCCCAAAAATACATATCATTGGATGATGTCAACATAGCATTAATAGGGTGACCATTTGAATACAAATTAAAATCTGAGCAATAGACTTTCTCTAGGCATGTGTTATTTCCTTTGAGAATGGATAGTACAAATTCCCTTGAAGGATTATATATATCTTACAGAAGTCTTTGCAACATTAGAACAGGATATCCATTAATGGGAACATCTATATCTTCCTCACTATCCACAGTGAATCCTTCTTCAACTTGGCCTCTTCATTGGATCATCTTCCTCACAGTACTGAATACTTTTTAGTGAATATACATCTTCCTGCTTTATGTCTCATATCATGTTTATTATCAGACTGCTATTGACTATTTATTCATATAGTTATGTTTTCCAGTGAATCCTTAATGATACTTATAATGTGAAAAGGATACACTTGCAAAAGAGCCTACATGATGTTTTTCATATCTAGTTAAATGATTTCTCATAAATGCCAAATAATAAGCCCAATCGAATTTTATATTCCCTTTATTTTTCCTTGAATTGTTAGGTGGTAAAGATTTGTTCCATGGTTGAATATAGCTTTTGAAAACCTATTTATTCTCTACTAATATCCTCATCAAGGATGCCCTCAATTTATGTATAGATGATACTCATAGAGAGTTTGTATAATAGGAGAGTAGGTATATAATTAATTCCTGATGTTATCACATGGATCATTTCTTTTTAGTATTAACAACATTTAAATTGTTTCCTTCATTTTATATCTTCTCATTTACCATATGTCTCCTTTGTCAGCTTCACATTGACCTCCAGCATTATTCTTTTATAAATATTTGTTCTAATCTCCTGTTTTTCCCATCTTTGTTCTGTGTAATGCAATTTCTGTCTCAGGTACTGACATTAGAATCCACATAGGATAATTTTACTAGCCTTGAAGAAAAAAGAAAAATAGTTTTTAGACATTTTTATCAAATCATTTCTGTTTTCTTCCATTTATTTTGATATTCTCACTTTCCCCCTTGAATACTCTTATCTGGCTTTCCTTGGATGAATATCTTGTCAAACTTTCTTTAAACTAGTTTTGTTGTTTTCTGATTTACTGTTTTTCAATGAGAGAATATTGTTGATAATTATTAATGTTTCTTATTGTATAATTTTTACCGATAAATGTATATTCTAACAATGTGCTATATGACTGGCAGCAAACTTTTTCCAGTTAGCAAGGAAATCAAATATTTTACTGATCACAGAACATTTTGAACTCTCTTATTCTCCATTTTAACAATGGATTGGCTTTGGTTTAACTTCTGAATTAAATTGTTACAATCGGTGATTATGTGATTTTTGATTGTCCTTTGGAGTGTCCTTATTTATAGAGAAACAATGAGGCTATTGTCACTGAAATGGAGAATACTTGGTGGGCGTTAAGGTATAACAAGACTGGAAAAGTAAAAGGGGGTAGGTTATAAAGGACTTTAGATGAAAAGCAGGATTTTATATTTGATCCTAGAGGCAATAGGAAGCCCCTGAAACTTATTGATAGGAGAAAACAGACATGGTCAGATTTGTGCTTTAGGAAAACCATTTTGTTGCTTGAATGCAGGATGTTTTGGGTGGGGACAGAGCTGAAGTAGGTAGATCAATCAGAAGGCTATTACAAAAGTACAGACACGAGATGATAAGGGCATGTACTAGAGTCAGAGGAGAAAATGGCCAAAGGTAAAAATCAAGAGATGTGACATAGGTAACATCATTTCTTGGCAACACACTGTATATAGGGGTGTGAGAGAAAGCAAGAAGTTGAAGCTGACTCATAGATTTTGAGTGTCAGGGGCTGGTAGGATGACTGTATCAGGGAAGTTAGGAAGTGAGGGAAGTTTAGGGGGAAAGCTAATGTGTTCAGTTTTGGACATGGTGACATTCAATTTTAGATGTCTAAATGGCAATTGGAGATCAGAGATTGAAGGTCAACCCTGGGACTGGGGCAAAATAAGCATATTTGAGAACCATCAGTAAAGATATGGTAATTAAATCCATGAGAGTTGATGAGATCAAGCTAAGTAGTATAGTATAGAAGAAAAGAAGGTTCCATTGGACTTCTGTGGCTAGAGGGTATGACATATTAGAGAATTCAACAAAGAAGACAGAGGAACTCTCCCTTCACCCCAAACCACAGATCTCCTCTACACACAGATACTGTCTTTCATCTTTTCCATTCTCAAACTTATGAAGTCAATCTAGAGCTTATTTATTTAAGTTCCAGAAGGTTAGCTAATTTGTTCATCTAATCATGATATTCCCTTCTAGATTCAAAAAAGAGGCATTTACACATCATAAAAGCCACATTAAACTTTGTTAGCATTTTAAAATCCCATTATTGTAACCATATTTTGTGACAGATATGTCATAAAATTTTAGAGTGAAGTCTGGGAAAATGGCACAATGACATGTAGCAGCCACAGTAAAATGAGTGAAAATGACCTCTTGATTCTCTCAACCAAACACAGCATAGAAAGACAGTCAGTGAGTCAGGGACAGAATCACATGTGGCTTTCCTCATTGCCAGCTTTCTACCCACTGGGCAGAATGCGGTGTGGTGACTCAGATGGGCAAAAAGATGTGCCCCGAAATTAAGGCTGTCTTGCCAGTGGAGAAATAGGGTTAAGAAATGTGCACCAGAAGCAAGGAGCATTCTTTTAAAATTAGCTAGGAAGTTCTGTTCTAATTTTGTCACAAAGCAATAATCACACAAACCTTCAGAATTATTAATGTGGAGGCAGAATTGTTATATCAGCAAACCTGCAGGAGTATTTCAGCAGGCAGTTCTAACCACAAATGGGTATACTTAAATCCATAAAGCTACCCACAGAAGGCAAGCTTGCATTTGGGAAGCCAGAAGACCATCTAACTATTCACTATATTAACTTACATGCATATGATGGGGTATAGGCTATGGGGGCCCTCTTGGACTCTCCTTGAATCTTCCCATTTGAGATGATTTTTCATGCCCAAATCTGTTTTGCTCAACCTAGCCTAGCCCTCCAGCATCTGTTATCTCCAAGTAATCTTCAGCAGCTTCCCACCTTTAATCCCATTTTCTTGCTTCCTGGAGTCGGGACCTCTAGTTACCCCAGTCTACAGGTCACACCCATCAAAACCCTCCCCAAACCCAAACTCCAGTCAGCTCAGACTCCTTGGCCAACCCTGGATCCCTCCCATAATCTTTCTCTATACAAGTTCCACCTTGCCTCTATCAAAATGCTCAGATTCAATCTAGTTCAGATTCTCTCTGGCCTATTTGTCAATACAAGCATCACAGATGTTTAGATTACTTAAGAGTCTACTGAATATGGTGTACCTTAAATAAACTTTGCTTTCCTTTGGCTGAGGGAAGGCTTGAATCAAATTCATTTGGGCAGGCCCCAGCATGTCAGTTTTTTGGGTTCCCAAGCACCGCTAAACCTCAAGAGGTAATAGGACATCACATCCTCAATCCCTTAGGTAGGTGATCCAAGTGATCAGTTGTAATTTCCATTCATTCCCTTGTTTAGGTAAGACTTAATCGCCTCCAAAAAGAGTGTTCCCTAGCCATAGATGTGAAATATTTCTGATTTGATTCTCTTGTATTTAAAAAAAAAATGATATCCGAGATTACACACACACACACACAAGCACACACACACATACACATACATTTTCACTTTATCATGATAAATATTACAAATAGTGCTATAAACTAGTTAATTCTGGGTCTAGACTGAGTTCAAAACCTATCTTAGACACTTGCTAGCTGTGTCATTTGTTTTCAGTTTCTCTCAGTTTTCCTCATCTATGAAATAAAGTTAGTAATAGCACCTTCTAGAGTTATTATAAAAATTAAATGAAGTAATATTTATAAAGTACTGTAAAAATGCTAGTTATTTTTTGTTTTTGTTTCTGTCAGTATACCCTCTAATTTTTTTTTTCAGCTTTCTGCTCAAAAAGTTTCTTCTCTCTTAGGTAATTTATATCCTTACAGTTATCAAACATTTTGTTATTTGATTCAATTATTCCTGGAATTTCATTATATAGAATGATACAATGATGTGTATTTCTATTTTTAATCAGTAGCAAAGAGTTTATTATGGTTTTATAATATAGAGATTTAGAAGCTACATTCACTCTTTATTCCTACATCCCCCCCGCCCACCGTCCGTAACAATTTGCTTTTAGAATCTGGTTCTTTAGTTCCCCAAAATGAATTTTGTTTTTGATTCATTTGCTTCTGCTACTGCTTTTTTGTGACACTTTTTATTTTTCTGCATTATTTTTGCTTTGGTACTCGTCAAATCATTTTCTCATGTTTTGCTGATCAGTAAATCCTAGGCTAGGCTACAGGGATGCTTTCATCTCTTCTCATTGAGGGTGATTGTGCTTACTGGCTTAAGTCCCTGGCCAAGTATCCTCTAATGGGACAGGACTCACACAAGATGGATTCTATTAACTATTCTTTAGGCCTATTGCACTGCTACGAACATCTACCCTGATTTATCTCTGAGCTCTCCTTTTTTTCCCTTTCATGACTAGGTAGAATTTAACACCATTTCTCATGGGTGAGAAATGGGAGCTATATAATCTCTGAAGCCTTTGTTGGAGGAGCAAGGGTACAACTATCATATACCTAGCTCAAGTCAAAAGAAAACCTGCTTTTAGCTACCATTCTTCCTTCTCTGTGTAGCTGCCACTTTTTAGTTTTAATTTATTCAAGGTTGAGGGGATGGAAGGGATTATTGTTCCAACAGAGCCTATGTAGCAGTGGTCGCAGCAGATCCCAAAATGGACCTTCGAAAAAAAAAATTGCCTGTATATTCCTATCATAGATTGTGGGTACTTGTGGGACGTTGGTGCTTCAAAGTGAATGAATGGACACTTTGAAGATTAGGGCTGTTTGGTATTAATTTAGAGGGATTTTGCCTTATTGGGGTCCTGCCTTATTTTGCCTGTGAATTTAGATGCAACTACCCTAATTCTGGCATGTTTTTTCTTTTGTTTTTGGAGGAGGGATTTTGAGTGTTGAGGTGGCTTAGACAAAGTGAATAATTTACTATTTTGCTGTTCACATAAATTCTGAATAGCAATTCTTTTTTAAACTGAATGTTTAAAGATTAATGTAAAAATCTTCATAATTCAGCACTAATCCTAAAGAATAAAGCAAATATTTGACTAGTCAGATCATCCTAGTGTTCATATTGTTCCCAGTTAATAGTATCAGTAACATGAAATATTAATAGCTGTCCTTCAGTGGCCAATAAACATAACAATTCTTATTACTTTTCTGTAATGTGGCCTTGAAGAACTCAACATAAATTGTTGGATGTTTGGCTTTTTAATTTTGCCTCATCATTAGTATAGACTCTTTCCAATTAGAACATTGCTTTCACTTTCTATTGGCTAAGAGGAGCTTATTTTAAATATTTCTTTTTAAAAGAAATTTTCAACTCAATTCATATCTTAATGCCTTTTGTACTCAGGATTTTTCTTTGATACACAAAACTACTTCATGGAAAGATATCTTTCTAATTATGCCAGTTGCATCTTTTGTTCTGATAACCACAAAAGAAAAAATACATCTTGCCTCTCATTCCCTGTGCTAAAGAGAACAAAGAACAGAGTGGCCTTTTGACGTGTGTGTGTTCATGTGTGTGCGTATGTGCATGCACATACTGGCAATTGTAGGTTCATAATACATATAGAGACAAAGTCAAAACATGTAATTAGTGGAAATTATAAAGCTGGGTAGTTAAAGAGGCTTTCACAAAGCAAGTAAGATCAAAGATTAAAAAACACACACATTTTAAAAGCATTAGTGATTCCTGACAAATCTTTCTAATTTTGTTCAATTACCATGCATATTTTCATCTGAATATGATTTTAAGCATTACTGAACCCTATAGCTTTCATAAAGTGGAAAGTATTTCAAGGTAGCTAAAAAACAGATCTACAAACCAATATGTTACAAAACACTTCATTTTAACTTATTCAGTCACATCTAGCACCCTTCCTTAGCACACCTTAAATGCTTCCCTATTCTCGCTGACTACAGTATATCCTGTGACTTCTCAAACATTATCACCACCTGTCAAACCTGGCATGAAATAGCTTGCAAGGTTTTTATGTTGATTTAAGGAATTAGAAATATCAAGCATGTTATTTATTCAGAGCTTATCTGCAGTGAAAGACGCTGTTACCAATGCCACTGGAATGCATCCTGAATATACTTTTCAGGATCAGCTGTTGAAGTATTATATTGTCATCTGGATTATGGCTGTATGTAATTTGCAACAAAAGATACCTTTTTTCAGAGAGATTTCAGTGTGTTAAATTCAGTCAACTAGAAGCCTAGCCTTCAGTAATTAGAAATTACAAGGCTAAACCAAAAAGATTGTGTGGCTATTAGCTCCTCAGTTTTTGTCAATCTGACAGGACCTTGGAGTATAATATTTCTTTTTGGTTTCTAAAATTTGATGTCTTTAAAATGTAACTTCCCATAAAAAAATAACATTTTTTTTCTGTATTTCTTTTCACAGTTATTGAACTCAAAGAAAACAAAAGCAGACAATCCTGTTGCATGAGTATAGTCAATCAATTTCATGACTGTGCAACTTTTAGGATGACAGATTTAAGGTACTGAATTATGAACCAATGACAAGAATCTCAGGAGTGGAAGTGGGGTTAAAAAGTGAAGCAGTGGAACTCCTTCATTGTGACTCCTTTCACTTACAAATACAGGAAATATTCAAGTTCCTTAATGGTTTCCCCTATGCCTCCTCTATTACTTTTTCACTCTTTTTAAAGGAGCATTTGCCATATTGCCTCACTCTCCAAGGGAAGAAGGGAAGAGAGAGAGAGAGGGTGTTCAATAGTTTATAAATTCCAAAAGCAGAAGAAAGGAAAAAGTAATCAGAATATATTGCCATAATGTGCTATCAAAACTGAGAATGCCAAAGAAAGAGAGGGACACCTTCAAAAGTATAAAATGCCCAAACTATTAGAAGTCATTTAGAGATCTTAAATAACACAATCTTGGAAAACCAAAAAATGTAGGCTCATATGAAGAAACTATTAAAATTAAAAAAAATCTACTGACCTTGATAGATTCAGAAGAGAATTACATCAAATTTTTAAAAACAAGTATTACATATAGCTCACAAATTATTCTGAAAAACAGAGAAAGAAAACACTCTTCTAGAATCTTTTTTATGAGAAAATGTTGTCCTAGTATCTAAAGCAGAAAATAATGAAACCCAGGAAAGTTAAAAGTCAATATCACTAATGAATATCCATTAAAAAATTTGAGCAAGATCTTATCAAATTACAGAAAGTTATCCAAGAAATAATTCATTATAACAAAGTGAGGTTTATACCAAGGATGCAAGAATGGTTTAACATTAGGAAAAGAATCAACCTAGCTAATCATATTCACAATCAAAACATCCAAAATCACATGATTAACACAATCCATTCAGACAAAGCCTTATCTCTAGTTGTGCATTTGAGTTGGCCTATCTCCAATATTTTCAATTTCAACATTGTTATCTCCACCGAAGAAACTGCTAATTAATCTATAATTTCCAAAATTCAGCTTTAAAGTTTTAGTACAATCTGAAATTAACAAAGTCTACTTTGGATGAGGTATCAGTCACTCTTAACAATAGTTAACATTTTTGTAGTTATTTAAGGTTTCTAAATACTCTACATAAATTTCCTAATTTAACTCTTTAATGATTAGTGATTCCAGTAGTTAAAATTGAAATGATAATTGAAAAAGATAATTTTCAGGAGAGATTTAAATTCTAACATGATCTAGTTCCAAGGCAAGGATGTTTTCAACTTCTGTTTCTATGGAATACTTTTTAACTTCTTGCTCCCTTCCTGATCTTTCTTAGAAAATAAAAATCAGCAGGCAAGGTTATGATGCTCTTTAGATCCAAATCAAGTTGTTATTGAAAGTAGAAATGAGTGAAGTTCAATAATTGTCAACAGTCAGAGTGATTACTTTTCATTAGGGGCTTCCCATATGATATAATGCAGTAATTTTTGTGACATAATCCCACTTAATCAGTGCCGATGATTAAAATAAACAAACCCAAACTTTTGTTTGAATTATGGCACTTCTCTTAAATTTCCAAAAGCTAGTTGCTTATACAAAAGGAATAATGTTATCCAATTTTCTGTGCAACCTGTACTTAACTGTATTCTTTTGCATTTTCTAATGACTGTGAAAGTCAAAAAAAATGGGAAATGTTGCTATTTAAGCAGATACTTAGAGAGAAAAATGTATTTTAGTATCTTCTCAGGAGAAAAATACTATACAGGTAAAATCCATAGCAGTACTTAAAGGGCTCTTTCTTTAGATCGTTTAATCTTTTGTTGTGTAGAATTCTGATCTACATGTAATATTTTCTCAATCTACTACTTGATTGTTGTGCTTCTGGATGTTTGGTTTTTCTGAATGATACATGGGTAAATTAGCTATTGCTTTCCTGAAAGACTATAGGAATGGGTTTCCACTGGGAAATCACTTTTTTTTAGAACAATGCAAATGCTTATGCTACTTGGCTGTAATCCATTACCCATTAATACTTTACTTCTTTCCCAGAATATCCTAACAATGTCTTCTCTTTCTCAAAACATAATGGCTGCACTTGTAAGCCTTGCTTATGTTTTCCTCTTTGTAAACTTCATTAATATCCTTCATCTGTACCCTTGTATTAATCTTTTTTCCTAGACATTCATTTGATTTTTTTATCCTTCAAAGACTATAAAAAAATTAAGCCTTGTACAATTTTATGCATGAAATGTATCTTTTCAGTACTTTTTCTTTCTGCTGAATGTTGAGAAAGGGGAAGTTTTTAAAATTCCCTTTGTATATGAAATAAGTACAGTTTTGTCTGCTGAGGAAATGATTCTACCCCAACTCCTAAACACCATCCATACCTTGCCCCCAAAAGTCGATTTAAATCACATCACAATTCTTTAGAAAAACTTTTCTTCCCACTGTGCTAATTCTTGCTACAGTTCCTACTCTTATGTTTTTAAAGGCAATACATTAGCTACATAACATGTATCTTAAGACTTTTCGTGAACTAACATTCCTCATTTTCTCTAATTCTACCTTCATTTTCTCATAACAAATATACATATCCCCCCCCACCCATTTTTGGATGCAAGGGCATGCCAATAGCATCAATCAAAACCAGTGAAATCAATCATGCAACTGTGGAACAGCTAGATGACATCTGCCATAACACTGTTCTATGTTACAGTAATGCACTTGAATTTTGATGCAAAAGGTTATTGGTTTGCTAGATAGTAATCAATCAAAACATCTTTTCATGTGGAATATCTTAAAGATGTCATAAAAATGTTAATCACATATTCTTAGAGTATGGTTTGGCACGAAGACAATATACTTTTATCTTGTTGAAATAATGCTAAGTGGTTAAAAATGTTGCTAACCACTACTACCACTTATAATTATTTAAGTTGTATAGAACAGACATCACAAATTCATATTGTTCTTTCAAATTTAAGGTTTTTCCCCTTGTCTTCATTCATCTTGTTGCACTGTTATTGTTGTTTCATTAAACTTTACCTGAGATTTCCAATATATGTGATGTTATGTAAAGAGAAGCAGGTCCACCTTTACTTAAAATCTATTTTAAATTGTTCAACACATAGACACTATAGAATGCCTTGTCTTTGTTAACTAACTTGGATTCTGATACAAAAATCCAATATTCCATGAGTAACTGGAAGAAAAAAATGAAGTAAAATACCAAAATTAAAATAATTATAATGTAATTAGAGACACAAAGGATGTGTTTATGTCCTCTGTTTGCCTATACCTTGCAAGATAATCAGTTATCTGTCCCATATGTTTCCATAATAACTGCTTTCAGTAAATCAATATTGAAGCAGCTTTTTAAACTAATATTTGCTTCTTCTATGATTTCAAATTTTAGTTTATTTGAAGATGTATATTTATATACTAAAATGTAATGAAATGTAGAATCAACATGAAATCATTCAAAAATCTTGGAAAAGGAAGTTAACTCCACCTGAATCAGGCATATTTATTTGGTTTAAGCTTAATATGAAACAAAACAAAGCCAAAAAAGCAACTATTTCTTACAGATCATTGTATTAGATATTGAAAAAATATATAAAATTTACCTTATTTTTCTTTTTTGGTTTTACCTTGAATCCTCAACTTGGAGGTAGTTATTGTTTCTTTTTGGTCTTTATAATTGAGTCACCTACTTTTGTGCATTGCATGCAATAACTGCTTTATAAATGTTTATGGACTTCATGCCATCCCCACATCTCACTGAATTTCTTGCCAGTTGTATGATAAGATGCTCCCCCCCTCAAATAGTGGTGTAACATTACATCAAGAAATATTTGATCCCTTTCATGTGAGAATCCCTGTCCCAGTCAAGTCAAAAGTATCTAGTTTCCACTACTGGCTCCACAACTAACTAAATACATGACAAAAAGCCTTTTTCAACTGTAACAAGTAAACAAATACATTTTTTATTAAATGTTTAATGCTAACATTTTATGAAATTGAGGTAAGAACAAAAATTCAGGGACAGAAATCGAGTGATGGCAGAGGAGGGAATGAGATAGTGTTCTATAAAAGAAATATGATATACACCAGTGACAGACACAACAAAATTAGGTACTCTCTTGTTATCAAGAGAGGTACTCTCTGTGAGAGGTGGGGATCCAAGGTATATGGTGGTATTTCTGAAAGAGGCACAGTTTAAGTCAAAAGTACCAAGGCATTTGGAACTCTCGATTATGATAAAATGAATGTAAGATAGCTGTATCAGAGAGCCACACTGACCAGATGCCTAGAAGCATTCTAGGAGTTAGAATTTTCTTATACCAGTAGCTCTGTGATTCATTAGACATCAAAAAATAACACAAAGAGAGATTATAGAATCTTCTTGGGGAATTTATCAAAGAAAAAGGCAAGGGAGGTCAAAAACTAGAGGAAATTCAGCTTTATCAGTCCTTTCCCTCACTTTTTTTGTCTTTTCAACTATTTCATAACACTTATTGTTTTTCTTTTTCTTTTAAACAGCTATCATATGAACTCAACAGCTGTGACAAAAGGGTTGAGTAAGTGATCAGCTCAAAAATGACAGAATATCAGATTTAGAAGGGGCCATGTTATTTCCCTACCAAGCGTACTGCTGTGTTAATCTGGAGCATGACCTTGGAGTGTCCTTCATTCCTCTTTCCTGATTGCTTCTCATTTTTTAGTTTTTCCCCTTTTTTACCCCTGAAATGACCACTATTGTAATTCAAGTCTTTATCACCTCTGAAAGGACAATAATCAACCAGTTATAATAGCTTATTTACCATTCAGCTTGACTCCATTTTTTCCCCCTTTTTCAAGTCATTTTCCACACAGCTGCTAAATCATCTTCCTAAAGCACAGGTCTAAAATACACACACACACACACACACACACACACACACACACACACATATGTATATATGTGTATATATATATACTTATATAAATATATATAGGTGGTACAGTTGATAAAATACTGGACTTACAGTAAGGAAAACCTGAATTCCAATTTCACCTTAGTCCCTTATTAGTTGTGCGACCCTAGACAAATCATTTAAAGATTTCCAGTCTCAGTTTCCTCATCTATGTAAAATCTTTCTGACAGAGTTGGGAAGTTTAAATAAGACAGTAGACAGAGTGCTTTGTAAATTCCAAAGTAATATATAAATATTAGGTGTTACAATATATTACTTTTAGAATAAAATCTAAACACTTTTAGTACCTATTTATTGCTTAGAATGGAAAATACAAGCTCCTTAATCAGGTATTTAAGATGCTGCATAATCTCATTTCCACTTGCCAGTTTCCCCCCATTTTTTTTCTTTTTTCCACTATGTCATTTCATAGTTTACCCTTCAATTTGCTTGTCACCCTAATCCTCACTGAGTTTTCTATGTCCTTACCTCTACCTATTCTCAAAATTTGTTTGCTGTGTCTGGAATGGGCTGCCTCTTTATCTTTGCTTCTCAGAATCCTCTTCTCTCCTGCCTACAGGTACAACTTCTTTATATCTACGTAGGGAAATTAACACTAATGGAGGAAGCCTCCCTAAGTGGCCCTTCAAACTAACTTTGTAACTCATTTTGTGACTATAATACCAGAAGTAATTCAGAATAATTCCATTGAGTGGAAATGAGAAGTTTTTATTCTAGAAGCTTAAGGAATAGAATGTTCTAACTATAGTTGTAACAGAAAGGATCCTCTGAATAACTCTCCTGCTCAACCTCCTAGGGAGAAGGTAGGCATTTCTGGAATTATTGTTCTTTCTTGGATTGGGAAGTAGGTATGGCTTACTGCTTAGCATTTGCTGCTTACAGATGGAGGAATAACTGGAGGGAACTTGACCATCAAATTAGAAGGAAGGATAATCATGGGAAGGGCTCTGATCGGAATAGTTTGGGGATTTATTTTTGGAACTGAGAAAAGAGAAGAGCAAATACGTTATATTTTTCTCAGCCCACAATTGTGAAGAATGTGCATTACCTGTTCTTCCTCTACTTCTCAGATACCCTAGGAGAGTGTAGGAGCTCTTATCTTCAAAATACCATTTCATTGGGTTCAGCAAGGATGGTGGAAAAACAAAACAGGAACTCAACCAGGTTTTCATAAATTCCTCTCCAAATGACTTCAAATAATGAATCAAAATGAATTATAGGGTGGCAGAACCAATAGAAAGATAGGATAAAACAATTTTGTATTGCAAGAAAACTTAGAAGATTGGAAGAAAATGTCTATCACACTAAAGGGAAAGTTCGTGAAGTCCAGCTCAGGTTGTATCAGTGAAGCCTGGGCCCTAGTACATCAGCAGCAGGACTTGGGGGTGACTGAATCAGCAGTGGTAGAGGCAGCTTCCATAATGACATATTGGTCATTGACCAGACAACTGGTCAATATGAGATTGAAAACGTCTCTTTGTTGTCACTGGGTGAAGAGCTCTACTATATTGACCATATTCAGATCTGAGTTACACTCCCAGGATGAGGAAAGGCAGTAACAAACCTCAGCTTGCAACCACAGTTGAGACAGGACCTGGGTAGAATTCTAGGGTGGAAAAAGAATGTTTGTGGGTATGTTTTACAGGCAAAAGCACAGGCCAGGAAAGTAGTAAACACACCTCTCCTTAGACGATAGAAACTAGGAAGAACTGGAAATTTATAGAGCCCTAGAATGAGCTCTTAAACAGCTACCAAAAATAAAAACTTAAAACTAGGGGAAGTGCCTCCTGGGAGCACAGCTCAATTTTAAAATAAGGATACAAATCAAGAAATAATCTCAAAAAAATAAACATACAACTCATAAGGACCTGACCATAAAAAGTTACTATGGGGACAGTATAGATGAAATTACAAATTCAGAAGACAATAAAGTCAAAACAACTATATTAAAAGTTTCAAAGAAAAATAAGAATTGGTCTCATACACAAAAAAGAATCCTTGGGAGCCCTCAAAAAAGATTTTAAAAATCAAATAAATGTAGTAGAGAAAAAGTGAAGAAAAAAATAAATGAGAGTCATGCAAGATATATTTCCCCATCATGTAAGAAGGTAGTGATGATCATAGTTGACTGGAAAGGCAGAGACATCCAAGGGTTTCTCTGAAATGTTAGAGTGAAGGAGAAACATTTCCTATTGACCTACACAATGTTATGGCCTCCATGAAAACTACACAAAAATGATCATGTATTAAAACAACATAAATAAAAATCCTCACAACCAAGTGCAAAAAAAGCACAAATATGAAATACATCCTTTACAGATAATGCAATAAAAATTATATCCAATAAAGGACTGTGAAAACTGATACAATTAATTAAATATTAAGTAACTTAATCCTAAAGAATAAGGCAAAGAATAAATAATAGAAACAATCAATAATTATTGAAAAGAAAAAAAATGAGGCAACATGCTACAATTTATGAGATGCATCCAAATAAGTATTTAGGGGGAAATGTATATCTTTATCACCTAAAACTATAAAAGCAGAGAAGCAGATTGATGAATTGGGCATAAAACTGAAAGAAAAAACTAGAAACATAAATTAAATATCCCCAAATGAACAATAAATTGGAAATTCTGAAAATCAAAGGAGAAAATAATAAAATTAAAAGTAAGAAAACCATTGAAATAACAAAAATGAAAAAAATCAATAAAATATATAAAACTTTGGTAAATTTAATTTTATAAAGACAGAAAAAAAACAAATAAATTACCAGGGTCAAAAATGAAAAGAGTGAATTCACTACTAATGCAGATAAAATTAAAGCAATTATTGTGGGCTATTTTGTCAAATTGTATACCAATATATCTGACAATCTAAGAGAAATGGATGAGTCTTAACAAAAAGTATAAATTGCTCAATCCCCAGGGCCAGAGGATTCACAAGTGAATTCTGACATTTAGAGAACAATTAATTCCAATACTATATAAATTTTTAGGAAAACAACAATAAGCACAAGAATGAATCTTACCAAATAGCTTTTATGAGATATAAATGGTGCTGATACCTCAACCAGGAAGAGCCAAAAGACAGAAAGAACCTATAGACCACTTTTTCTAATGACTATTGATGCAAAAATGTTAAATAAAATTCTATCATGGATACTACAGCAATATATGTCAAGGATCACAAACTATAACAAAGCAAGGTTTATGTCAGGAATGCAGTACTTGTTTAATATTAGGAAAATTATCAACATAATTGACCATATCACTAAAACTAACAGAAAATAGAGGGTTATCTCATAAAATGCAGAAAATGTTTTGACAAAAATACAATACCCATTCCTATGAAAAACAAACACATACAAGATTGAGAGCAAAAGAGGACATTGAGCTTCCTATAAATTGATAAATAATATATCTAAAACCACTGGTAAGCATTTTCTGTAATGAGGACAAGCTAGAATAGCCTCCTCTATAAAATCAGAGGCAAGGATATACCTTATCATCACAGTTGCTCAATATTGTACTAGACATGTTAACTATAACAATAAGAGAAGAAAAAGAAATTGAAGGAATTAGAATATGCAGCAGGGAAATCAAAACTATTTCTCTTTGCAGAAGATTGGATAGATTACTGGGAATCCTAGAGAAACAAAGTTAAAAAATAGTGAAATAATTAAAAACTGAAAGTGTTGCAGGATATGAAATAAACCCGCACAAATCATAAGAGTTTCTCCATATTACCAACAGAGTCTGGCACCAAGGGATAAAAGGATAAATTCAATTTAAAATAACTGTAAACAATATAAAATCTTTGGGAGTCTATTTGCTGAACAATCCCAAGAAATTCTGAGGATACAGAGTGTGAAAGGAGAATACTGTTGCTATTGTTAAGTCATTTCAGTCATGCCCAACCCTTCGTGACCCACATGGGGTTTTCTTAGCAAAGATACAAGAATCGTTTGCTATTTCGTTCTCCTATTCATTTTATAGATGAAAAAGCTGAGACACGTAGGGTTAAGTAACTTCCTCAGAGTCACAGACCTAGCAAGTGTCTGAGGCTAAATTTAAATTCAGATCTTCTTGCTTCCAGAGTCAGTACTTTGTTCATTGTACTACTTAGTTGCCCTGAAAGGAGAGATTGAGTAGGATAAATGGAGGAAATAGGATGAAGGGAAATAAAGTTAGTAATTATAACTATGAAAAATATTACAAGTTTTATAAGAAAGGTTTCATTTCTCAAATATATATATATATATATATATATATATATATATATATATATATATATATATATAGGTCAAATTTACATATTAACCAAGTGTCATTCCCAAATTGACAATTGGTCAAAGGATATGAACAGGCAGCTTTCAGATAAATTAATCAAAGGTGTCAACCATATAAAAATGCAGTAAACTACTATTGATTACAGCAATGCAAATTGAAACAATTCTGAGGTAAAAACCCATACTTATCAGATTGGTTAATATGATGGAAAATGAAAATCAATAATGTTGAAAGGTATGGGGGAAAATTGAGAGAATATACTACTTATGGAGATGTGAACTGATTTCAATCATTCTGGTGAGCAATTTGGAGCAATGCCCGAAGGAATCTGAAAAACTTATAAAACAAAAAAGTATTATCTAAAATAATATCTACAAAACTATGCATGCCCTTAATCTGGTAGTAATACTTCTAGATCTGTATCCCAAGAATATTTCAAAAGAGGAAAAGCACCTGCATGCTTATGTGTGCACACACACATTTACACATACATACACATATGTGTATACAATATATCTATGTGTATACATACACATGCAATAAATGTAATGCAAACATATGCACATATTGCATGTATGTGTGCATGTGTATATGTGTATGGTTATATGTGTATACATGTGATATGTGCATGTGTGTATGTATGTTTGAATGTGTGTATATATGGATATAGATCTACATCTACATCTTTCTATATATGTATCACTTCCTTTAAAGGTGGTGGGGTGTTCATCAAATGGGGATTGACTCAACAAAAAATTGCAGTATATTATTGTGATGAGACACTATTATATTATAAGAAATGATGAGTGGGATGCATTCAGAAAACCCTAGAAATGTTTATATGAAATGATGCAAAATGAAATTAACAGAACTAGGAGAGCATTGTGCAGAGTAACAGCAATTTTGCATGATAATCAAGAATGAATGACTTAGATATTTTCAGTAATATTATTTTCTAAGAAAATTCTTAGGATAAAAAATGCTTTCCATTTCCAGAGAAAGAGCTAATGAAGTCAGAATGTACATAGAAGCATATTTTTTAAAAACTTTATTTTTCTTGTTCTTGTTTGGTCTTTTTTTTCATGACTAACATCTTTTCCATGACTACACATGTATAAACTATATCAAATCACTTGCCTTCCCAATGATTAAGTGGGGAGAGTGGGTGGGAAGGTCGAATTTGGAACTCAAAATTTGAAAGAAGTAATAATGTTAAAATTGGTTTTACATGAGATTGGGTTCGAAATCAAATCATACACACATATATACTTATGTATGTATATTCATGTATATGTATATATATGTACATATGTGTGTGCATGAATATATGTGTATGTATACGGTGGATGTGCATATATATATTTAGTATATTATGTATATGTGTATATATGTATATGTAAGTGTTTTTTGTTCCCTCTTTAATCCATTCTTGATGAAAGTACAGTTCTAGCACTACCCATCCTCCCCACACTTGCTTGTTTTATATCATTTTCCCTTTTATGCCTCATTTGTATGAAATATCTAATCCTTATTTTTTAAGAATCACCCCATAATACTTGGTTCAGCAGCCCACACCTTTCTTTCAAATTACCCAAATCTTGATGATAATCATAAGAATACTGCTAACATTTTCACATATGCAACATAACCAATTTGAACTTATTGAGTCCCTTATAATTGGTCTTTAATGTTTACCTTTTATTGCCCTTGGATGTTATATCTAGAATTTCCTCTAAAGTTCTAGGAGTTTTGTCACAAAATTATGAGTCTTTAAGTTTGTTAGATGTCCATTTATTTTTATTCAGGATCATACTTTACTTTGCTGCATAAGTTATCCTTGATCACAAATCCCAGCTCTTTGCCTCTGCAAAATAAAGTCCCAAGACTTACTGTCCTTTAACATAATAACTGCTATGTCTTTTATAATCCTTACAGTATCTCCTCGGTATTTATTTTTTACTTGTTGCTTCCAATATTTTCTCCTTAATCTGAGAGCTTTGAAACTTGACTCATATTCCTGTAAGTTTTTCTCCAGGTTCTCTTTCAGGTGGTGATCAGTGTGTGTGTGTGTGTGTGTGTGAATATGTATGTGTATGTGTGTTTTTTTTCTTTTTCTTCTGGATGTAGAACTTTAGGGAAATTTTCCATGATAATTTCTTGTAATATTATATCAAGATTCTTTTATTTAATCATAATTTTCCAGTAGTCTGACTATTCTTATATCATTTCTCCTTGATCTGTTCCCCAGATTGGTTGTTTTTCTGAGTAGATGTATCACTTTCTCCTCTATTTTTGCATCCTTTTGATTTTGTTTTATGATTATTTGGTGTCTTAGAACATCATTAGCTTCCCTTTACCTAATTCTAATTTTTAAGGAATTACTTTCCTTCTTAAATTTTGATTCTCTATTTCAAATTAGTCTACTTTCTTTTCATAACTTTTATTGTTCTTATTTTTTTCCTGAATTTTTCCAGGATCTCTCCTATTTGAGTTTTAGAGTTTATGTTATTCCAAGAAATCTTTTTCTTTTGTGCTTGGGGCCACTTGTTGGTTTTCATTGAAAAAGAAATGGCTTCTTTAGCTCCATTATCTTCCTCTGAATAAGAAACTCAGATCTTTTCTATCCCCACAGTAACAGTCTCTGGTTGGGCTCCTTTTCCTTTGCTTACTCATATTTACTTGTTTATTTCGTCATGATTTTAGCAGTTCTTAATATAATCAAGTTGTATTCTTAGGTTCCTTTTAGTGTTATTTTCTGAGATCTGCCTTAGAATCAACTCTGATGTCTCCTCTCTACTCTTTAACCACAGCTAGTACCCCAGTCACACTGTCCTGAAAATGATCTTGCCAACTGCACTTCCTCTGATGAAAACCAACTGCAGTTGTCCTCTCTGCCCCAGAACTGAAACTAGTGACAGTGGTCTCCTGTGAGTACCTACTGCCAATGGGGCTGCTGTTTCTCACTATTGCATTCACCTAGCTCATTATCCCTACAGGACAGGTCTGGACAGGTCTGGTCAGCACAGGTGTGCTTAGCATCCCTCAAAAATGGAATGTCCTTCAATCTTCTCCAATTCAGTCATTAGACACCCACACTGTCTTGGAAATTAGCTCCTAAGGCTGAGGCTGCAACACAACCCAGCTGCCCCCAGGGCTTTTTGTTTTATTGATTCCGCAGAGTCAATTGGAATTGCCTACTCTTCACTCGGGCTAAACCTGTAACCTTGGAAATCAGGTCATTTTTGGGATCTCTACACATTGTCTTAGGAGGATAGGTACTCTGTGTTTATGTGTTCTAATTTGAAGTGGTGTTCGGTGTATTTTTTTGTTTGTGGAGGATATTTGGGGAGTTGAAAGTTTTCTGACATATTTCATCAATTTCCCAGAATCCTCTCTCAGAAAGAAATTTTGACAGGATGGACAAGAGGAAAGGTTAAAAAAATGATCTAGAGCAGTAGACTAAATTGTATAAGTAAGTAAAAAATAAAACAAAAATCATCTCTCTCTCACACACACATACCCCCCCCAGACACACAGAAGGCACTGAAATTCATATACATTCACTTTCAATTGATATTTTCATCATATTTTACACAATTTCCCACATTTATTAGAAGCTACTATTTTAGTTTAATTAGTCAGTTGTTAACACTTTTCACTCAAAGTCAAATCTAAATAACTGGAAAAATGTCACTTATTCATAGGCAGGCCAAGGTAATACAATAAAAATGATAATTCTACCTGAATTAATTTACTAATTAAGTGCCATAGCAAACAAACTAACAAAATTTATTTTACAGAACTACAAAAAGTGACAAAGTTCAACTGAAAGAAAAAATGGTACAGGATATAATGGGAATTAATGAAAAGAAATTCAAGGAAAGGTGGCCTAACCATACCAGATCTAAAATTATACTATTAATCAGCAATCATCAGAAATGCTTGGTACAGACTAAGAAGCAGAGTAATGGATCAATAGAATAGTTTAGGAACACAAGACATAGAAATCAATGACTGTATTAATCTCCTCTTTGATAAACCCTAAGACTCCAGCTTCTGGGAAATGAACTCACGACTTGAGGGAGTAGAGCCAAGATGGGTCAGTAAAGTCAGAGACTCTCAGGAGTACTTCTCCCAAACCCAGTCAAGTACCTCTAAAATAACGGTAAACAAATTCTAGAGCTACATAATCCACAGAAGGATGGAATGCTCTCCAGTCTAAGACACCTCAGAAGGTTGATGGGAAGTACCTACAACATTGCACAAGGAGTAGATCACAGTGCAGAATGGGCTGTGCTGGCATGGATGAGGCCTGTGCAGCCCTGAGGGGAAACAGTTTCTTTCACCTGTGGCAGTCTCCAGACTTCATAAACCCAAAACATAAAAAAAAAAATTGGAAAGTCAGTGGAAAAAAAACCTGTCAGACCTGTGTGAGAGAGTAGAGTGGCTCAGTCATAACCCCAAGGCAGTGGAAATGGGGGCAGCAGCAGCAAGGGAAAGGACAGCAGCTGTTCCTGGAGCTCAAGGCCCACAGGTTATGAGGGACTCAAGGGGCTGACAGTACACCCACCCTTCACCTCCACTGGAAGCAGAGAACTACCTTGATAAAGAGCTCAAAAGTCAAGTAAATGACTGGGGAAATGAGCAAAAACTGGAAAAAGAATCACACTATAGAGCCTTACATTTTTGACAAGGAAAACCAAAATATGCAAATAGAAGAAAACAACAAAGTCAAAGCTCCTAATCAAAAGTTTCCAAGAACAATATGAATTGGTCTCAGACCATGGACAAATTCAAAAGTATTTTGAAAATTAAGTAAGAGAAGCAGTGGAAAAAATGGGAAGAGAAATGAGAACAACACAAGAAAATCATGAAAAATTAATCAACTGCTTTCTAAAAGAGGCAAAAATTGCTGAAGAAAAAACACCTTAAAAATAGACTAACCCAAATAGCGAAAAAGATCCAAAAAGCCAAGAAGGAGAAAATGCCTTAAAAAGCAAAATTAGTCAGATGGAAAAGAAAGTTCAAAATCACACAGAAGAAAAAGTTCCTTAAAGACTGCAATGGAACAGATAGAAAATAATGACTTTCTGAAAAAATGAAGAAATTATAAACCAAAACTTTAGTTTGGGACATTGGGAGAGTGGAGGCTTAAGAGAAAAGTATGCTAACAGAAAAGAATACTAACAGAAACTAGAGAGGGAGGGATGTGGGCAGAGAGAGAGCAGGGGCAGAGAGTGAGAGCAAGGTAGAACAGAGAGGGGAACATAACTAGGGGAAATTGCTTGTGGGAAGACATTACAAAAATAATGTTTTGAGAAGTCAGTGCTCCCTGGATTGAGGATGAGTACCTTGCTAAATCTTGCCTTCTGGTATTCTAATAGGGATGCTCCATACAAATATTTTTTTTTGTTGGAGAAAGAGAGTTTATTATATTTTGTGAATCTGCTCTGGAAATGTGCATGCATATACATAACAGCTGCTATGCATATCACATTGGCATTACAACATTGGCATTATATGCCATAATATGGCATTACAACATTGGCATTATATGCCAATAATGCCAATAATTGGCATTATTCAACAGTTAACAAAAAAGAGTTTTACTCACATTGGATATCAACTTCCACGGCAGGGGAAGAATATTCAGTATGGGTATACCCTGATGATATTTCAAGTTGGTTCAGGGAAGAGAAGTTACTTTGCCTTTATTATCCATCCTTCTCCACAATCTATCAGTTGATGAGGAAACAACAGCAATACTTAGAGCCTTTAGTTTCCTTAGTCAAAAGAGGCAAAAGAAATTTTTAAGGAAAAATGTCTCATAATCTTATAAGAAAAAATAGCCTAAATTAAACAGAAAATGGGGTTGGTATACTGCTCTTACCATCTGCAGATATCCTCTTACTACTTCTTGTCATCTAGGAGCATTTTGTTTTTATTTTATTTTTTTTTTGGTTGGTTACTGAGGTACAGTTCTGCAGATATACTAAAAGTACTCAAAAACCATCCATTTGAATTCCCTCCCCCTTGAAAAATTAGTGCAATTTTTGCCTGGTGTACTCAGTCAGAATTTGAGCTCTTCAATTCTGTTTACATCTACGTGATAATCTTGGTGAGTGTCCCTCTTTATATCAGCCTCCCAGCTTGAACATCTTCTGCTTTAGTGTAAAACTTCCCCCATAAAGATATATGGTAATTGGATGAATAATGGTGGTTAGAAGAACTCAGAATTAGTTGAAAGTCCAGACCCAAAAGCTATCATTAAAATTTCAATGTCCATTTCGCAGGAGGTCTCCCTTGGAGAGCCTTATGAATAAGAAGTTGGCACTATGCAATTTAATATGTTTTTACCTTGTTTCTTGGATAGACATAGATGACATGCTTATTAAATTTTCAGATAATACAAAGCTGGATGGGATCACTAATAAACTGGATGACAGATTTCAAAAGGATCTTGAAAAGCTAGAGAATTAGGATGAATATGATGAGGTGGAATTCAGGAATGGGAAGTGTAAAGTTAAATTCAACTTCTCAGGCACAATTTGGATAAGGCATGATAATATAGCCATTGATCTGAAAAAAATCTATAGGTCTTGGTGGACTGCAAACTCAGCATGAGTCAACATTGCTATGGAGTAGCCAAAAAATCCAATGTGATCTTAGGCACAATCAAAAGAGTCACCTCTTCATAGATTAGAGTTGGAAACTTGGAATGAATCGCAGCAGATAGCTAGTCCAATCCATATAAATAAATACCTTAGGGGCAGAGTCAAGATGGCGGAGTAGAAAGATGCACGTATGGGAGCTCCAAACCCACAGCCCATAGATTTAATGTAAGAAGAGCTCCCCAGAAGTTCTGGATCACTGCAGGGTGTGCAGAAACATAGTGGAAGAGATTTCCGTTCCAGAGAGCCTCAGAGAGCCATCCCCAGGGTCCGTCGCACCCCAGAAAGTGGACCCCACCCCAGCACTGCCCTGGTCGCAGCCCCAGAGAAGCTGATCCGAGCAGGCTTCAGGGATGGAACCTCCGGCAGCCTGGAAGGTCCCTCCGCACACAGACTCTACAGGTCAGTGAGAGAGATGGCTAGGCTGGCTGAGAGGGGAGAGGGGTGTCTCCTTGGCCCCAGCCCCCTCGGGAGGAAGCAGCGGAGGCAGCGGCAGGGGTGGCGGTGGAGGCAGCGGCTGCACGGCCACGGCGGCCCGGAACTCCCCCAGCAGCAGGCAGAATCTTCATTACTGAAAGTCTCTGCATAAACCACCTGAAGGTGCTGAGCCTGGGAGACGGCCCTGCCCCACCCGCTCCATTTCTGAAGGTCTCTGAATAAAGCCCCTGAGGGAACTGAGCCTAGGAGGTAGCCCTGCCCCTACCCGCTCCATTATTGAAGGTCTCTGCATAAAGACCCTGAGGGAACTGAGCCTGGGAGGTGGTCTTGCCCCCACCCCAGCACCAGAACTAAAGCTCACATTGAATAGCAGCCGCACCTGCCATGGAAAGCCCATTTGAATCTCAGACCCCAAGCACTAGCTGGGTGGATCTAGGCAGGGGTGGACAGGAATCTCAGAAGTCAAGTAACTGGCTGGGAAAATGCCTAGAAAAGGGAAGAAAAATAAGACTATAGAGAGTTTTTTTGAACAGATGCAAATGATCCCGACTTTTGGATCTGATGACGAGGACATATCCTTGCCATCAGGGAAAAACGTGGAGGTCAGATCTCTGTATCCCAGACATCCCAGGGGGATGTTGGGTGGGCTCAGGCCTTGGAAGAGCTTAACAATGATTTTGAAAAGCAAATTAGACAGGTGGAGGAAAACCTGGGAAGAGAAATGAGAGAGATGCAAGAAAACTATGCAAAACGGGTCAATACCTTGGTAAAGGAGACCCAAAAAAATGCTGAAGAAAATAACACCTTGAAAAATAAGCTCACTCAATTGGCAAAAAAAGTTCAAAAAGCCAATGAGCAGAAGAATGCTTTCAAAAGCAGAATTAGTCAAATGGAAAAAGAAGTTCAAAAGCTCACTGAAGATAATAGTTCTCTTAAAATTAGAATGGAACAGATGCACTCTAATGACTTTACGAGAAACCAAGAAATCACCAAACAAAACCAAAAGAATGAAAAAGTGGAAGAGAATGTGAAATATCTCATGGGAAAAACAACTGACCTGGAAAATAGATCCAGGAGAGACAATTTAAAAATTAGGGGACTACCTGAAAGTCGTGATCAAAAAAAAGGTCCTAGATATCATCTTCCATGAAATTATTGAAGAAAAGTGCCCTGACATTCTACAATCAGAGGGCAAAATAAGTATTGAAAGAATCCATCAATCACCATCTGAAAGAGATCCAAAAAGAGAAACTCCTAGGAACATTGTGGCCAAATTCCAGAACTCCCAGGTCAAGGAGAAAATCTTACAAGCAGCTAGAAAGAAACAATTCCAGTATTGTGGAAACAAAATCAGGATACTACATTAAGGGATCGAAGGGTGTGGAATAGGATATTTCAGAAGTCAAAGGAACTAGGTCTCAAACCAAGAATCACCTACCCAGCAATACTGAGTATAATACTTCAGGGGAAAATATGGTTTTTCAATGAAACAGAGGACTTTCAAGCATTCTTGATGAAAAGACCAGAGCTGAAAAGAAAATTTGACTTTCAAACACAAGAATGAGAAGAAGCATGAAAAAGTAAACAGCAAAGAGAAGTCTTAAGGGACTTACCATAAGTGAACTGTTTACATTCCTACATGGAAAGACAATATTTGTAACTCTTAAAACTTTTCAGTATCTGGATAGTTGGTGGGACCACACACACACATGTACACGCATGCACACACACACACACATGCACACACATACAGAGAGAGCACAGAGTCAATTGAATAGGATGGGACCATGTCTTAAAAGAAATTAAGGTAAATGGTGAGAGAGAAATGTAGTGGGAGGAAAGAGGGTGAAATGGAATGGGGTAATTATATGTCATTTAAGAGGCAAGTAGGAGACTTTTTAGTGGAGGGAAAAAAAATAAATACCTTGTATGAGTATGTTTATGCTCTATCCTTTTCTGAGAATATCTAGAGTGTTTTAGAGTATTACATGTTATGCTGCATATGAAAATTTTGGGAAAATGATAATGAACAAGACAGAATTCAGATAACAATCAAGATGGTAGATATATATGGAGAGAGAGAGAGACAGAAAAAGAGAGACAGAGAGAGAGACAGAGAGAAAGAGAGAGAGAGGGAGGGAGGGAGGGAGAGAGAGAGAGAGAGAGAGAGAGAGAGAGAGAGAGAGAGAGAGAGAGAGAGAGAGGGAGAGAGAGAGCTTGATTTCTCATCATATACAAATCAATAAAAGTAATGGAGTATGTTTAACCAGGAAAAGAGAAGACTTAGTGGGGAGTGAATATAGACTTGAAAAAAAAAAAACCTACATTCAATAATATGAAGGGCTATCATATCATAGAAGTTAGTATCACTCTAACTGGTCCAAGAAGGCAGTTACAGGAAGAGGAGTAGAAGTTGAAAAAAGGTAGATTAGATTTTTGTGGCAGTAAATATTTCCTAGAAATTAGAGCTTTTAGACTTTGAAATGGACTGTCTTGCAAAACAATGAGTTCCTTTAGATTGGAAACATACTTGTGGAAATTATTTTTCAGGGTGTCTGAGGTTACTCTCAACTTTTTTCTTGTGATTCTGATTTTATTTTTTTTACCTGAGTTAATGGAAACAGGCGGTTTTTTGTCCTCATTTTTCTACTCTCATTTTCTGTCCTTTAAGAAGAGTTATCCCATCCAAGGGAACTATCTAAAATTACAAATGCATCATTTAAAAAATTTCTCTCATTAAGTAAGATTTAGGGGCAAAGAAGAGATAGTTTCTCATGGAAAGATGAATTAGTATTAATGATCTTGCATAATAAAGATGTCATAGTTTCACCTAAATCATATCTATTCCTAGATTTAAGGTTATATAGTTAGAATAAGATTTATTCATATAAAATATATTTGGCTTTCATTCATTAAAAAGAGATTTTTAAAGTCAGGATAGTTTCTTATTATCCTAACAAATTTTCCCATTTATTTTAAAATAATATTTTATGAATGTGCTTTTTAAAAATATTTCCATCTCAATAATCCTTTCTAATAGTACTCTCATCTGTAAGAGAAACAAAACCTTTTAAACTAAATATTATCATATATTGACAAAGTCTGACCAAGTTCACAACTTACCTCATTACCTCTCTCTAAAGATGAAGAAAGTACATTTCAAAGACTCTTATCTAGTTCTCATAATAATCATTTCATTAGATCATATTTCCATCTGTTCTATAATTATGTTTTAAAAATAGTGTATGATAAAAACTGATATTGACATAGCATTTAAAAATTTTCAAAGTAACGAATCTTATCTTACTAGTACCTCAAAACAATCCTATAAGGTATTTTTCTACAGCTACTTTCTACTGGATTTGGTTTTGTTTGACTATTGAATATCCATTTGACTCTGGTTGTGGTAAGGTAGAGGGTAAATGTTGCTTGTCAAAATCTTTTTTCTGCTTTCCAATTGACCTTAATCAGGCTATGGTAGTAATACTTTTACATTTCTTCCATGTATTTCAATATAGACTTCCACTGATTTGGTTTTCTGTTTTGCTAAGCTCTTCCAAGTAGTTTTAGTGATTAGCGATTCAAGGTGTAGTTAGAGATCAATTTATAATATGGCTTTCTCATTCCTTCTTTAAAAAAGTAGTTTTTGGAAATGTCTAAATTTCTGACCTTCTAAGGAAATTGCATTTTTCATCTTATGCTGTAAAGAAATTCATTCCCAGGATGAAAGGAGAATTATTTTTATTACTATGTATGTGTCAATAATAATATAAACCATGAACATTGATCCAATTAAACAAAATTTCTCTAATTTCTTCCGACTGTTTTATAGTTAAATTTCCCGATTGTGTAGAGATAGGTTAACTCCTAGACGTTCTATAATTTGTTTTTATGCTCTTTTGGCAATTTTGAATGGAATTTCCCTCTATATCATTTCTTTATTGGTCTTATCAGCACCGTATGGAAATAAAGATGTTTTAATATACCAATTTTATAAACCCTATTTGGCAGGAGTTATTAATCATCTCAATAATAAATAGCATTTGTATAGGAATTTAAAGATTATAAATTACTTTTTATGTATCATCTAATGTGGACCTTATGACAGTCCTCCAGAGTTGATAATATGTATTATCTCCAATTTCTGAAAGAAAGACCAGAAGCTAAGTGAGTTGCATAAGGTTACAGAGTGATTAAATCATCAGAAACAGAGTTAGAACCTCTTTTTTTCTTCCCATGCCCATTGTTCTGTTCATTATTTTATGCTCTATTTCTTTTTCATTGATTCTTTCATTTTTTTTAAAAAATAAATCAGTGTTTTCATTAAATAGGAATAATTTTGCTTTCTTTAAGTTGTTAATTTTTAGCACCTTATTTTTATATACTTGCATAGAAATTGATACAATAAGGATTTCTTGCAGTACATCAAGTAATAAAAAGGAGAGGGGAGCATTCCCATTTTGACCCAAAATTCACAGAAAATAATCCACTGTTTTACCATTATAAATACTAATAGTTCTTAGTCTTAGGCTTAGACTTTTGATCATAGCATCTGGAATTTGTTTCAGAATTTTATTATTTGCTTTTTTTTATTTTTATGATATTAATCATAATTTGTGTGACTAATGATTTTAGCATTATCTAGAACACATGATGGAAATTGAACTTGTTTGTATTGGTATTGCACTGAATCTACGGGATTCAGCAACAAAATCTAGCCTCATATTTAAAAGGAAGTTAATTATATATAGGACCACTTTTTTTCCTCCAATTCTACATGAAATGAATTACTGTTTGGTGCTCCAAATAGCAAAGAAAAAGTGAAGCTGGCTACCACTATAAGCAAACAATTTATTTACTGACACTGAATACCTTTACAAAGGTCATGTTGACATTACAGAATCTATTGGAACTATATTACTAATCTTGCTCTCATGTATGCCTCCCTCCCTCTTCACAAAGTCATAATGTGGTTAATGAAGAGATCAGTAAAAGAAACAAGTAGGGATCCCCCCCCCACAGATTTATCCATGTATGTCTATATATAGATATCATTTTCCCTACCTCCAAAACAATGCCTTTTGACCATCTCTCACTCTCTACATATCTTCACAATCCTTTATTGTATTTTCTCTTCACCTAAGAATCCTTGCAACCCTGTCAGCTCACTTTATAATTGCCTAGAGCAACTGTAATAATGGGTATGAGAATGATCATTGACTATAGTAGATGGAAGTCATATTGGAAGCAGGAGAGTAAAATAGTAGAAAAAACAGTAGAGGACTGGAGTTGGGATGGAATAAGGCTGTTCTATATATGTGGAACATGAGCATGCATTGTAATTCAGATTGAAGGCCAAGAGACAAGAAGAATATTTGTTCTCATGAATATTAAAACACTGACATCTCCAAAATGTACCACCAAATTCAGTTGAACTGTCAACTGGGGAAAGACAGGAAATCTTTTCGTCTGCACAAAAAGGTCAACAAATCTCTTGGCATCTCAATATTTTCATATGAAAAATTAAAACACCAGTCACAATTGTGTTCTCATCAGCTCAAGCAAAATCTCCCACATGGAACCTTTTCTGATCTCTCTTAGATTCCATTGCCTTCCCTTCCTTAGACTACTTTGTGTTACATGATATGAATTGAGTACCTACTTAAATGTACATGCTCCCTTCCCCATTAGAATGTCCGTTCCATGAAGGTAGGTAGAAACTATTATTCTCCCATATTCTGACCCATATCCTTAGCATACAACATAATTCCTAGCCCATAGGAAGTATTGAATAAAGGTTTATTGATTAATTAATTGAATTTCTATCACTGGCTTTAGTATCTCCACTCTGTATTCTAATCATGAGGATGAGGGATAGGGACAGGGATAGTCATGTACTTTCTGTACCATTAAAATTCAACATAATCACATATTTTGAATCTATATAAATTGTTCAGTGATTATACTGATGATGTCAGGTTTGTAACTAATCAAAAATCAACTAAGAAATGGTAATTTCATAGTAAAGACATAAGATTAATTTGAAACAAAAAAATGGGCTTTAGTCATGCAATAACCAGAGCATACAGCATGTTTAAATTGGCAGGTACCTTAGAGATTATCTAATGCAATTTTTTTTTTTGTAGAGAAAGAAACTTGATTCCAATAGGAGAAGTTATTTTCCCAACATCATACAGGCAATAATTGACTAAGTTGGGACTAGATTTCAGTTCTCCTGAATTCTAATCAATCCATGAAATAATAAACATTTATTAGGGAAATTAGTCTTTTTTAGCTATGCCATGTTGACTCTACTATATTCAGGAACTTGAGGGATAAGCCATAAACTCAACACATTGGGATAATTTTTCATATTGAATTACTTATGTACAGTGGTCCAAATTTCACAAAATAAGCCCTTCATTTCACTGTGAACTAGGTAATCCCATATTCTTTGTAACTAGTTAAACATGACATATAAGGGCAGTTCTGTTATTTCTTTTTAAAAACTATTATCAAAAACTTTGTGGACTCCACAGATTTTATTAATTGGTTAATGCATCACCTATATGTGCTTCATGCCATACCTTCCTTCAGAATTCTATACAACTACCTGATTGAATCTCATTGACCTTGAGTTTTTCTAAGTCATCATATATATTGAACCTAAAATCAACTGTAGACCCAATACTATCCATGATGCAAAAGGTGCTTATGCATTTGGTACATAGGGAGTCCCTATTCATTATTACATTTTATTTATGTCATGAAAAGCCTAGGAAAATCTAATGAAAAGAATTTATCCATTGCTCCTATGTTTAAATATTCTGTGTTACATAGCATCCAAAGATAAGACACAGGGTAATATGTGACAATACCTTGTTTTAAAATAGAATTTATGTTGAGTTGGCAAATGAATCGTTATTTTGAATATGAAAGTAACATATCTTAGGGAAATATGCTGAGAAATAATCCCTTCAAGTTCAAATTTGCTAGTGTTCGGATTCATTGGGCAACAATCTTGCTAGCAGTTCAAAAGTACTAAGGGAAATATATTTCATAATAATATACACCCAAATTGTGGTAAAAGATATTTGATATTAACCTTTTCCTATCATATATTGCATTTGGAAATAGAAAAATACTTACATTTCTAAGGCAGTCTTACAGTTAGTGTGGTGCCAAATTTTATTCTTCTTTAGTTGGCAATCATAAGACCCAGATGCTAAACACTGGAAGATATTTCTTCAAATAGCAGCATCTGGCATGTTGGCAGGCTCCATAAGCAATTTTGTTTTACAGCTTTAAAACTGCTTCTGGGTCTATTACATGGTTAATCTGATGGGCTGTCTGGGCTGCCTTGTCCCGCTGGATGCCATATGCCAACAGCTAGAGATGCAATGAACTGTTTGCCCATTAGGTTCACAATAAAGAATATACCTGAAAAAAAATAAAGCCTGCAAAATGTGCGCTTGACTTCTGTTCACCTATTAGTGTACAGGAGACAAGTGACCTGTCTGAGATAGTGCTAAACATTTTCAGACAGCATCAAAGACTATTGAGCATCAGAGAACACAGGGATCCTGATAATAATAGGATATTCAAGAACTCATTATATCCTCATTCAGATCTTTGCATAATTATTTCCTCCCTTCTACTAACACAAAAGAATATGAGTTAAAAGGTGGAAGAAGGGTAGAGATTTGAGTTTCAGAAAGTATTTCTAACTGAATTCCATTAAAAAATGGAAGTGCAAATGGATTGTATGGATTGAGCTAAGGACATGACAAATTAATTTAGAGAATTTAATGACCTAGGGTTTATTCCTAGCACCTGGTGTAGGAGAGATAGGCATTGTCTTACTTTTTGTTTCTCCTCCTTCCTCATGGAACCCTTCTCATGACTTGCATATCCCTAGAATAAAATCCTAAGGTGACAAAGGAAAAAAAAAATGTTCAATATCTGTAAACCTGGGGATAGTGTAGAAAGGTAATCTAAATAGTAAGATTGAAAATAAATAAATTTCCTAAAGATAAATTCATATTTTTTGTGGTTTAACTTATCAGGATCTACCACCCCCAGTGCCTCAACTAACTAGAATAATTAATGGATATGAATACTTGTTTTATTCCTCAATTCTTATTGGGTGGATCTCTCCTGAGTCACTCATTTCCTCATCGCACTGGGATAGCGGATACCTTAGACATGTTATTGATTCAGATTTTAGGGAATGAGCTGCCTATAAATTCACCTACTGTTTCTCTCATTTACTGTGTATGCATTTGAGAAACTGCAATCAAGTATCTGTTATATTCTCCTGCTCTCCATCTTAATCAGAAACTTTAGAAACAAGAAACCAGATTGATATTGTTTTTGGTTTACAATATTTTTAAGTGTTATTAAGACAGAGAAAACAGCATGAGATTATAGTTTAGATATTCTCATAGGAACAGCTCAGAGCAAAAAGTTACAGAAGAAAGAAAAATAATTTCAAATGAATTTTGTTCCCCCACCTTTAAATGTGAGCATGTTAATCCAGAGCTTATTGTGGATACCTAAAAAGTATACTCTAAGTAAATATTTTACTCCAAATACCTAATACTTAATTTTTGTCACTTTAATCAAAATTTCAAATTATTTTAAAGCAATGGGTTGCCAGAATCTGGAATTTGTATTCTTGTCTGGGGAATTTCTAGGAAAGATTTACTAATACTCTTAGTCCCATTCTGTTTATTCTCTCCTGTTAGTGTGCCCTAGTCCCTTTATCATACACCACCCTAAATTCCCAGCATTCTCATGGTGTTCGGGATTTCATTGTGTAATGCTCCATGTAGACTTTATTTTAAGGCTGTAGATTTACCCTTCTCCAATGTTTCTTCTTCCACTTTTAAAAATGAAAATGTAATTCTGGGGAAACTGAAACCTACATGCAAATACCATAGAACCTAGTTAAATAAAGTGATACACTAACTATGGCTAAAGAATTAAGAGATGATATTACTCTACCTCTTTGTTGCCCAGAAAGAAACTTCAAGAAAGCAGACATAGCTTAACAATGTCTTGAGCACCTAGGGTAGTTCTGATGATAAACATTTCCAAGTCAGAAGTAGACTACAAGGTGAGATTTGTAGGAGTAGCAGCCTTTCAATATCCTTTGCATTCTATGGTGGGCTTCCAAACACCCTAGTTTGCCTACATAATTACTCCTATCATTTGCTGCAGATCTAGAACAATCAATCCTTATTAAAATCCACCAGTCCCACTTAAATCCCTCATTTGTCTTTGCCCTTTCAAAAAAAAAAAAAAAGCATATCCTGCTTTTTTTTTTTTACCCAGCTAATGATTGTAACTAATGTTCTGCCCCATTAAAAGCTTCGGGTTCTATTCAATTCAAAACATACATCACACTTGAACATATGATTTGAAACCAACAGTATTAAAAAAGCTGTCAAATTACTTACCTAGAGAAAAGCCTTAGGATTCCATTAGATGAAACTTTTTGGTTCCAGTATTCAGGGAGTCTCACAATTCTTATTTATTTTATATCTATAAAAATTTGCTAATCTCTTCACTTTATTATCTCTGGTTTTATGCAATTTATCGGTATTAATAAACAAGTGAGACAATCGCTTAAATTTTATTAATCGAGAAAAGAGGACATATTTACTTTTTTAAAGAATATAGTCAAATACAAAGACTGTGAAATACCACATTAAAAATAGCTTTAAACCTTTCCACTTGAAATGGAAGATTTTTCAAAATATTTGTGAAGTTTTGAAATGGCATTTTCATTGAAAATTACTAAGATGTGTAGCAAAAGCATGTCTCTCTAGATTGTGGGCTAACCTCCTATATTGTGGTAACACTATCGTGCTGTGCTTTGCCTATGATTGGTGACCAAAAGACATTATTTCCAGAGGATTCATATTGTCTGGAAGCGATAAGTCATGCTGCTCCACCACAAAGCAATCAGTAACATGAAGACCCACTGGGCAGCAGAAAAGAAAAATAAAAGAGATTGTTGAGACACCATTTTTTCAGATACCCAAGACATTAACAGCAATAATTTATAATAGACTGAAAAAAGTCACATCAAATATAGATACATGACTTTTTACTTTGAACTTACATTTCGTGACCTAAATTAAATGTTTTTTTTTCAAAACGTATGCAAGCAACATAGACTAGATGTATTAGCATGAACTATGAACTATTGTTAAAATAAACAATTTGTTGCCATAGAAAGAGTCATGGACTTGTCATCAGAAAGTGGACATGAGTTTAAACCTTGTTTTTAACTACTTAAAACCACTTGACCTTAAATCTTAACCTCTCTGATTTCAGTTTTCTTACATGAAAGAGCTGGGATATATAGTTTCTAAATTTTAGGGGTTCTATTATATTTGATATTGACCTTAGCTGAGTCTGATAAAGACTGGATAACTGAAGTGAAATTTAAATTGCCTTTCCATCAAATTACCAATAAAAAGTCAAATTATTAATAATATCATCCATTAAATGACAAAAGGAAAGACTATTCCTTAATTCATGTCTTCCTCACCATTTTATAGCAGTAAGAAATGCATCAAATAAAATAATAACCATAATAGTAACGAATAATAATAAACCACAATTTTCATAGAAGAGGAAGAAAAGAAGTATAATAGTATTCAACTATCACTCCCCATTGCCCATTCATTGTATCTGCCTGTATTCTGTCCCCCTTACCTTCCACTGTGAACTGAAAAGGGCTATGACTTCTTGAACATTTGATAGAAAAAAAAGGCTAGCACATGCATTGTGTGAGGGTGATCAGTACCAGTGACCTACACAAGCCAGGATTCAACTATATTTTTCAAGAGTCAATATCTAGGGGAAAAAAAATAGAAGTCAAAGGAAATGAGAAAGTAAAACACAAATCTTAACAAAATTAAGAAAAATAATCACAGCAACAAATTCCAAAAGAAGCGAATAAATAAGCAATGACTTGAATCTTTAAAAATGAAATAGAATGTCTGAATAGTCAGAAGGCATTTGTCATCTTAACCAAATAACTGTTTAGAAAAGAAGCTGAGAAATTTTAACAAAACAATGAAACATTGAAAACTGGAAAGAGACTAATAAAAATTCAACAACATGAGAAGAATTTAAAAGATCAATAGAGGAAGTTAAAATAATGTATGAGATAGTTACTACCAAAAAACAATAGTATGAAAAATAGGAAGGAGAAGAAGCCTCTAATAATAGTGAGTCTCCTAGAAGGGCTTGATGAAACAAATAAACAATATTAAAAACAATAAAATCCCTGAATGTGACATATCAAGAAGTTTTAAAAAGAAAATTGTGCTCAAGGCTATGTAAAATACCAATATCTGTCTATCTATGATCACTCTATATCTCTCTCAATTCATGTTTTTTCCCAGTCCAGTGCAACAGATCCTTCCTGTAGACCCCCCTAGCTGTCTAGAAATCTGCCGCACTCTGTCTCTGTGGATTCTGCCACTTCAAAATCAACTCAGACTCACCCCTTACAAGAATCTGAAGGAATTTTTTGGAGAGCTCAGATGAGTCCTTGCTCTCGCTCCACCATCTTGGCACTATCCCTCAGGAGTTTATCTCTAATAGGAAGTTGTTGTTTTTCCCCCTAGGTAACTTTTGTTTTCCACCTTAACAAACACTACTTTGTTGAGTTGTAATTGTTTATGAAATTTCCTTGTGTAGACTATTCCATTGATATCTCTCTCTATTTCTTAGCTAATAGCAGATAGTTTTGATGACTGCTCCTTTATAATCAACTCTGAGGTCTGGCGTACTATATATTGCCTTCATCTCTACTCCTTTTCAAAATTTCCTTTCATATTATAGTTTTTGTAAATGGATTTTCTCATAATTTTCTCGAGTTCTGTAAAGTATTGTCTTGGAAATACGCGTATAACATCATGAAAAATGTAAACCAGTTTTGGTATTATTGTCATTTTTTATTATATTGGCATGACCTAGTCATGAGCACTGAGTATTCCTTCCACTATGTAGGCTGTTATTTTTAAAGAATGTTTCATAACTGAATCTATACAAGTCTTTCCTGTGATTTAAGAGGATGATTTATTCATTTTGCAGTTATTTGAAATAACGTTTCCCTTTCTATGGTTGGTATTCTTGTTCTGTGAATCCTTTATATAAATGCTGTTGACTTTTAGGGATTTTAGATCTGAGAACTTAGATGAAACTATAAAAATCTCAACTATTATCTTTGCTCATTACCTGAGATTTTCCAATATGCTATTATATCGTCAGTGGATGAGAATACGTTTTATTTCTTCTTCAGCTATTTTTATTTCTTTAATTCTTTACACTTGTATTATTGCTATTAATGGTTATTTCCAGAAAGAGATGGAATAATGGTAGAGATAGTGAGTATTCTTACTTCTCATCTATATTTAAACAAAAAGGTAATTTCATTGTATGTGAGACTTTTGTCTTTAGGTAAATATTTTTTTTTTATATTATGCCTCTGTGTCTATACATTTTAGGGTTTATGGCTTTAAAAGTGCTTTACTTTTCCAAATTCTTTTTTTTCTTTGCATCTATTGAGATAATCATGTGGTTTTGAAGGTTTTGGTTTTTAGTATGGTTGGTTAGGTTGTTGTTGTTGCTGTTTTCCCCGACCTTGAAACCATCCCTGTATCCCTGGCTTAAATCTCACTTGATCATAATGAATGATTTCTTAGATAACTCTCTGTAATGTGTTTGGTAGAATTTTATTTCACATTTTTGAGTCAATGTTCATTAATGATATGGGTCTACAACTTTCTTTCCCTGTCTTAGCATTCCCTGGTTTAGATAATGGGACTATATTTGTTTCCTTAAAGGATCCTAGTGGGGTTCCTTTTTCTCATTGTTTTTGAGGGGAAAAATAGTAGTAAATATGGATACTAACATTTCTTTAAAAGTTTGATCAAATTGTCCTTTGAAACCATCAGGTGTAGGACTTATTTTTTTCTTTCATAGAAGCTTTATGGGTAAATCAACTTCATTTTGGAGATAGTATTATTTAAGACCTCTATCTGATGTTGTGATCATTTGAAAATTTTGTGTTTACAAAGAATTTTATATTTACATTTACAAATTTATTTCTCTGTTCCTTTTTTGTTCTCAATAATATTAGCATACAAAAGTACATAATATGTTTTGACTATTGCTTTTATTTCTTCTGACTTGCTTTGATATCATCTTTCTCAGGTATTATTTTATTAATGTGATTTTCTTCTCTTTTTAATCAGATCAGCTAAGAGTTTATCAATTTTATTAGCATTCAAAAGGTTTTTGGTTTTCTTTATCATTTCTCTTGAGTTTTTATTTCTATGTAACCTATTTCCACTACAATTTTAATATCACCTTCCTTCTGCTTCTTTTATCTTTGTTTTATCATTTCTCTAGTTTATTAAAGTGTGTATTCAATTGGTTAATCTTTTCTCTTTCTATTTTGCTAATGTACATTTGTGTGGATAGGACTTTTCCCCTGAGGGCTGTTTTAACTAAATTACAGAAATTTTTATATGTAACTACATTCTATCATTTAGTTTTACATATTTGTTTCTATGAGTTGATATCTGTTGTAGTCACTATGTAAGATTTTATTGTTAAGTCTTGTTTGAGTCTGTATCTTTTCTTTGTGGTCCCTGAAGAAATTTCTATTCTTATTGAACTAGGGTATATCAAAGGTGTATTATTTTTTCTGGCTTTTGCCATTTGTTTTTAATATCTTTGTGCCCTACTATATCATCTTTTTTGTCAAAGTTCCATGTGGTACAGAGAAATACATATATTTCTCTGTACATATATATATATACATATATATATATACTTTTTTTTCCTTTTGCTATCCCATTTAGAAGATGACATAAATCTTTTAAGACTAGTATCTCCCAAAAGTTGTTCAGTTCCATATTTCCCTTTTATGTTTCTGTTAGATTTAGCCAAAACTGATAGTAGGACATTAAAACCTCCTGTCATATTGTTTTAGGATATATGTCTTCTTGAAACTCAGATAATCTTTCCTTTACGAATTTGGCTGCTAAGTCATTTGAAGCATCTACATTTGTTAATAATATTGATTGGTTTTCTATGATTTCTTTTAGGAGGAATCACTCTGGGAGGCCAGTTGTGCTAAAGAATTCTTCAAAACATACTCTATTCCCTCCTCATGCTTCTTTTCTTTTCTTTTCTTTTTCTAAAGTGAGTACTGGACATCATTTCCTTTGTATTTGAAGGTCATTTTTTTTAATGGTTCACAGAACTTGATAATCATAAATTGAACTTCTATTTTAACAACTTTTCAAGCTTTTTTTGTTATTTTCTGCAGGCCATTTATTAATTGCTCAAATTGCAATTTCATATTCTATGTTCAGAAGCTATGGGTAATTTTATTTTATCATTTTCTTTATTATAGTATTAAGGCTTCTTACTCTGTAATATTCTTCTGAGAGACTTATGGTCATTTTGTTGTCTCTATGAATACTGTCTTCATGATCTTTATGCTTTTCTTCCATAATGAGCATTTTTAAATCTTCTATTTTTTAACTTCTCTTCTTTTAGATTCTGTTTCACATTTGTGTATTTGGATTTTTAATTTGTCCTCTCTTTACTGTTTTGTTTTTTGGTGAGGCTTGACATTGCAGCTTCAAATATTTTTTTTCTCTATTCTGCTCGTTATTTTTGCTGTGCAGCATGCAAATTTTGATCTCATAATTATCATTTCTATTTTTAAAGTGCTCAGGAATTGTGTATTGTGTTCTCCTCAACTTCCATATGATACTCTATCTCATCAAATGTTAATTGATTTTCTTTAAATTTTTACTATATATTCATAGATCTTAGAAGTCATTTGCTTGATCTGGAAGCTATATTTCTTTCTCCTTTTACTATTTTTCCTGTTGACTCATTGACTCAATGTCTTTGGGATTCCTTCATCCTAGAAATTTTGGTCCTTTTAGGCTTTTTTAAAATTTCTTCTCATTTTTCTTATCACTCACTTCTTTCTCCCTCCCCTCCTATTAAGGTTTCCTTGGGTACTGGACATCAAAACATTTCATCCAATTGACATAGTCAGTAATTCATTACTCAGCACCCTAGTCCTCTGCCCCAAATGACTTTTGGGTGGTAGGAACTGACCCCGGCTGGATGTCATACTTTCCCCTCACACTTTGTAGAGTGCTGAACAGTTCCCAGATACACAGCTTCCTTTCCAGATAACCTATTCCACTGCTTCTGTCTCTTGAGTTTTTTTTAAACTGTTTTCACTAACCATTCAGAGGCTACTTTCTCCATCAACAGGAATTGATTGCTTCTACCAGTAGCTTTCTGAGCTGCTAACAACTTAGAGGTGCCGATCGTTTAGTATTTATAGCTTTGGTGCTTGCTGATTATTGCCCCAAAACCAACAAGTTTTTGCTGTTGAAACCTGAGGAAACTTCATTCTGGAGCTGGGGACTATGGCATTAGAAAGATTGAAAGAAGAAAAGGGTATGGGGATGACTTTTGATATAACCTTATGTCAGGTTCTAGGATCTTCTAGTGTCACCTTATTCTGACATTATAAGAGGTGGGGGAGGTATGCTAAATGAGATGAGAGTAACTTATCACTGATCAGAATTAACTTCATTAATGCTGTGTTGCTGAGATACCCCAGAGGTCTTTGGTTCATAAAAATCCTTCACAACATCATAAAAATTCTTTGGGTTATTACTAACAGTATAAAATTCAATTCCATCTTTCTGAGGCAAGAATCCTGTGTCTCTCTAAGCTTTGTTTGTATTTTACTATTGATGGAGTTAAATGTTGTTTTATTAGAGATGGATGAACTATCCTGCTGGCAAACCCTGAGGAGTTCTTGTTTTTCTTTCAGTAGCTTCTGAATTTCCCCATCATTTTCATCAAGTCATCTTTGATATATGTGATTCTGGCTCAGATGAATAAATGGGAAGCTATAAGCCAAATCTCTGAAAGCTGCCAATTTCTTCTTTGTTCCACTATTACCAAGAGTCTGTTGGCTCAGCATTCTCTCCACATCAGTTAAATAAAGAAAACAAAACGAACAAAAAAACTGTTCACCCTCCAGAAAAGCACTCTAACCTGTTGACATTTATATTTGTATGCGTGTACACACATATGCATATATATGTACTTATACATACACACATATATACACATATGTGCATGTATGTATAGATATAGGTATAGATACATATGTGTATATGTATATTATGTGTGTATGTGTGTATATACATGTGTATGTATGTATGTATGTATGTATGTAAATTTACTTCATCAGTGTTCATCATGGTGGGAACAGAGGCATTGATGCTGGTGGCATAGAACTTTCTGCCTAGTGGCAATTGCATTGTCAGGAATCTGTTTTTCATTTCTTTGGGGAGGTGTACAAGCTTGCTGACAGATTAGTTTTCATTGCAAAACCTACGCCAGTGTCCAGCACTCTTTTTCACTGCAGCAACTCCACAAAAATGTGTATTCAGCTCTGACTTTGGTAAGCTGCCTTTCATTTGCCTGTCTTGTTTCACTCAGACCTGCTATTTGGATGCAATAACTACTGAGTTCTCTCACATTAAAAGCTGTTTGTTTCTTAGGTCTACCAAAGTTCTTTGTCATAAGCATGCACCAATTCCACAAATCAATGGCAAGTAGAATCATCTTTGCAAAAGTTTTTAAACGTGTTTCTGTGTTTTGTCTAAAGGATGAGATACCTGTCAGCCTCAATGAGCAGGAAAGGGTTAGGCGAAACACAAGATTTTTAGGGCACCTTTTCTAGTATCTTCCTGACACCAGGAAGTGAAAAGTGTAGTGCAGTCCGCCAGAAAGCAGGCTCAGACATCAAGAGGACTGAAAAATGCAGCTATGACGTGGGCTGCCTGTGTATGAAGGTAAGCCTGCAGCTCCAAGCATATCCACACCTGCTGCTTCATCACTTGCTTGTTGCTACAGGATTTTGAAACAGGTAAAATAGTAAGAAAATGAAATAATAGCAGAGTAAAATAATAACATAGCAAAATAGCTTAATAGTAAATCACTAAAGTGATAAAATTATAAAATTATTGAGTAGTAAAATAATGAAATAAAATAGCAAAGTACTATGGGTGATGCTTTTTGTTCATGTATAAACTGCACTTTAGTGAGACACAGTGAAGTTATCAGCCTCACTGTTTTTTCAAGAGTCATCAGAGCCCAGTGGTAAGAGAAAAGTCACGATGATTGGTGATGGTTCTGGATGTATGGGCTGACCTTAGCATCTTTAATGTCTGACTAAGGTCTAAGTGTTTCACAGAACCTGCTTCCTCTGCCTTCATGGCCTGTTGAAACAAAATGTTCACATCCACTTATTTCTCTGGGGAAGTTGTCACTTGCTTGAGATAGAGAATTTCCTAACTCACTGATAGGTTTGAGGCCTGTTGGTTACCCTCAACATGGTTTAGCCCATCTTCTGAGATAGTTTTACCAGGGTGTGGCTCCTGAGCAGGCTGCAGCTTCTTGGAGCCGCAAGCAGGTGGAAACTGGCTGTCAGACGGTCACCAAAGGTAGAAAGCAGCCCCGAAAAGAATTTGACAACCCTCATATCGGAAGTACTGGTCCTTTCTGAAAACCTCATACACCCCCTTCCTGTTTCTTAATCCTGCTCTTTATATACCAGAAGTATGTGGCCTCAGTATTCTAATGCATGCTTATACACACACACACACACACATACACACATATAATATCTATCTATCTATATGCATATATATATATTCATATGTATGTATGTGTTCAGATATAAGCGTTATGCAAAATATACCCCACCCCCATCTATATACAATGCTCAGATGTCTTTGCTGTTATGATAGGACAATACCAATGAACATCTGTTCAACCAGGCCTCATTCAATTTAATTAAATCCTTCAGATTCAGTAGCATTACAATGAAATCTGACACTTGTAGTTAACCTAACAGTTAGCAAAAGCAAATTTTCTTAGCCAAAATATAGAAAATGATTTCAACAAAGGGACTGAATTAATTTATTTGGGCATAGCCTCTCTGACTCCCTATTGGCCTTGATGTCACATCAGTCTTGTGTCAAGTCTTGGAGAGAAGGGCTGAATCCCTTAACCTCTCACTTTTGTACTTAGGCAACCAGGAAACCATATCAGTGGATTAGTCCCTTGATTAAATATGTCTAGGAAACAATTTTAATATATTTTAAGAAAAAATGTTCTAATCTGCCTGTAGTAGATATCATTCCTCTGACTGCATCTCTTTTCAGTTGTCTGATTGTGTTATCAAGCAAAAGAAAATTCTGAGGAATACAGAACTGAGCAAGACTAATACTTGAAAATTGAATAAAATTGAATAGCGTATTCTTCTTAATTACATAAAGTCTATTGTTGCAATTAATCATGTAGATCATCCTTGTCCCAGCCTAATGAATCGTAGTAGTAGTCAGAACTCTATTAAAGATATAGATTAGAAATATGAGAAATGGAGACTCAAAGCTGAAGACTTAATTCACCCACTAACATTATCATCTCCTCTCAGATAATTGTAGGGACATTTTTCAGCCTAACTGGTATTGTCAAAATTTCAATAACATTCATACTAAACAATCCACATCTAAGCATGGTTTGCTTTAAGTTGTTTTCTAAATAAAGCATATATGTTGTCTGGTGAAATCCCCCAATACACAGGATCTGTCTTCCAGTTAATGTCTATTACAGATGCAAGTTAATATGAATACCCACCTACCCTGAAGGTAGATTTCATGATTCCTCACCAATGTGTTTATCTTTACTGGTTATCCATACATAACTGTTATGTACACGATTAAGTGAGGAGAAGGTACAGATAAAGCCCAGGTTGTACCATCCATCACTGATTCTTCAATTCTACCTGTCTAACTTCCCTCTAGACATTTTTACAAATAGATGATAGCAGATTTGCATCAAACATTACATAAATAAGTTAGTTTATATAATTTACTATGTATTTAGCCTCCCCAACCCCATAACAACGATTCCAACCTGTGATTAACAGAGTGATGTGATAGATAAATGGGATTTTTGTTTCTAAAGCAATTGCTTCTGGTGTGTGAAGAGAGAGGCTGTGGAGTGCCATTTAATAGACTACGAGTTGTATTCCTTTGACATTGCTAAAATGGAATATTTAAGGAAAAAATCTCTAAAATGACACCTGTAAGTTATGATGATATCAAATTCCTGTGATGTAAATGATATCTGGAAGATATCAATGTCTCTTCCAAATGTGTGTATGCATACACATGCATGCATGCATGCATACACACATATATGTATATATACACATACCTGTATATACATACACATATGAATATATCGGGTATTACATCCTCTCTCGTACATCTACAGGATATTGGAATGCAAATAAGCTTTAAAGGACATTAAAATAAATATATTATGAATTCACCTGCAATTATTTCATTTCTTCAAATGAGAAACAATTGAGATATATTTGTTTCAAACGAAGAAGAATGTTGACTCCAGAGTTTAGGGGGGCAAAGAATTTCTCTTACTTCCCTTCTTAACTCTTTCCTGCACTGTGAGCCTAACTGCTTTTTGTCACACAGGGTTGGTATCATTGTAGTGACATTTGTTTTATCTATATAAATGTATAAATTTAGTATATCCCTATGCAAGTAGAAGGGGTCATCAGCAGCATTTGGTTGGTTGGGGGAATCACAGATTGGATGTTGACCTGTCTTTCTTGTTCACTTGTTGCATATAAAGTTCAGTCTATAAGGAATTGGTGTTCCTGAGACTTTTTAGAATCCTTACTTTTTCACTCAGAAAATGCATAGAAAAAAATACCCTTGTAAATGTGAATCATTGGTATTTCCATATGTAATGTTTGAGAACACTTCTTTTTGCTAAGTATTTTATGACTCATGACTATCACTTTTCATTTTAATGCTGAGCTTAAAAAGTCAGATAGTTAAGTCTATCCCATAACATTTGGCATTAGTCAAAATAGACATGATGTCATTAAGGTGAATTCTGAGCTGAATTGCAGGAAGGGCAGTGCAGGCAAACAGGAATCTTGCCTGCCTAGATGGAAAGACAGGAGAACACTGCCATGCCTTCTAACCACATATACAGAACCCTCACAATGGGGTAAGAAGGGAACTGCCATTAAGCCTTTAGGAATGTTTTGTTGTTCTTGAGTCATTTAACTTGTGCCTGACACTTTATGATGACATTTGGGGCTTTCTTTGCACAAATACTAGGGTAGTTCACCATTTCCTTCTCCAGCTCATTTTACATATTAGGAAACTGAGGCCAATGAGGTTGGGTAATTTGCCCAAGGTCACACAGCCAGTTAGTAAGTGTCTGAGACTAGATTTGAAGTCAAGAAGATAAGTCAGTCTGACTCCTGCCCTGGTATTTTATCCACTGTGCTATCTAGTAGCTTAATGAAATATCTATATATTTGTCTGTCTGCCTGTCTATCTATCTATCTATCCATATGTATGTATATAGGTATATGTATGTGTGCATTCATTAATTTTACATATGTGCATATATACATAGAATTTATCCCACTTATATTATATTTTGTGTGTATATAATACATCACATATATTCTTAAATATGCTATATATGAATTATATTTTGAAAATAAAACCAATTAGTAATAGCACAAGTGAAAGAAATAATGTTAATTGGGGTGTGAAATTGCAATAGATGGGAAGGTTAGATCCAGAGATGTTGCAGAAGTGAAGGCAGTGGACATTGTTTGACAAGGGGAATGCAGAACTTACATGGGATCCCTTGGGAAGACCCAAGGACAAACACAGAGGCCACAGGCTAACCTGCTGCTTTTGATGTAATTCAATATTTCTTGGGAATTCATCTAACAAGAAAACTTCATGTGTAAACTTGACCAAATAAAATAATAGCTCTGGTTTCTGGCATTGAGCATCATGTATAGCTTAAGAGAAGAGCAGCCTCTCAGATTTGTTTATTCTTGGGTGCCCCCTCTGGCTTGTAAGAGAAAATTTTGCAACTGCTTTTCTGTGTATGGCACAAAGCTGAGATCTAGGTGCAGGATGAAAAACACTGCTGAATAATAATAATAAGTAATAATAACAATAATATTGTCTAGTTTTGTTTCCATTGCCCAGAGAGTCAATCTTAGCTGTTTTATGGTGTGTTCTGTTATGAATGAATTATTCGGTATACTGCTGAGTAAGCAGGTAGCATGGGCTTGTTTTGTAGTTTTCTATGGGTGGCAGATGGAATACTTTTTGTAGTCCTTTGTCTTATAAGGAATTACTAACCAAAGGAGGAAGTATGCTTTCTCAACACCGTATTAAGGGTCTAACTCTAACCAAGAACCATCTGTACTTGTAAATGAGTAGCCATCACAGTTTTCCCAATAAAATCAGAAGAAATTCAAGTTTTCCATTTTTCTACATGCCTCTAAAAATACAAGTGAACAAAAATAAAACACAGAAATTAAGAGAATAGAAATAGAGAAAGAAGATAGAAATAAACATGCTTGCAAATAAAACATCTCATTCTTAGAAATCCCAAGAAAAGCAATTAAAGTATTGAAACAACAGCTTAACTTAAGTAGCATTATACAAAACAAATAAACCAGAGAGAACAATTCAGGAAAATGGTGGATTAGATTCACCTTTTTTCCATAGTCTCTTCTAAACAGCAGAACCAAAAAAATTCATGGGTTTTCTGAAACATCCTGGGGAAATGATATCCCCATCTTTAGGGATGCTGGCATTCAACTGAATGGCTATCACTACTAGGACCCCAATCCACTGGAGCTGTGGAAGATGTTTCTAAAATCCCAGAACAAAGTGGCATCCTTCTGCATGCAGTTGTTCACAACCCTACTGGAGCTAATCCTTGTTCTGAGTAGTGAAAAGAAATAGCATTTGTGATAAAGCAAGGGGAACTCTGCCTTTTTTAACATAGTATACCATGGCTTTGCTAGTGGAGATGGCAACAATGATGCCTTGACTGTTTATGAATTCAGACATTGATGTCTCCCTATGTCAGTCATATGCCCACAACATGGCCTGTATGTTGAATTATGGGAAACTTCACCATGGTTTGTAAAGATACTGATGAAGCCATAAGGGTAGAATCCCAGATGAAAATCCTGATTTGTTCCATGTATTCCAATATACCCTCAGTGAGGTCTGAAATGACTCCATTATCCTGAATACTCCTGATGTGAGGAGCCAATGGTACAAGTGGTAAAAACCATGACAGATCATATCGTTAGCATGTGCACCCAGCTGATTTCCAACCTCAAGAAAGAGGGCTTCTCCCACAGTGGATCTCACATCATTGCTCGGATTGTCATGTTTTCCTTCATGGGCCTGAAATCTGTATGACAAAAGATGGCAGCATTTATGTATCAGGCAATATAGGATACATTGTCCATACCATTCATGAAATTACCAAATAATTCTCCCAGCTGAGATAAAACATATATGACCTTCCACTTTCAGACTTGAGATTCAGAAAGATGATTAAGCTGGCAACGATTGTGGTGGTATATGAGTTTCTTTAAACCACAGTGTTTAGTATTTAGCCATTTATAACATCTCAGAAAACGACCTGTGAGTAGGTGAGAGATATCTGAAACTCTTGTTTGGAGTGTTGTGGGTCAACACAAGCTCCCCAATCCATCCTCCACAACTTTTCCAAAATAGTATATGCTTACAGTAACCCAACCAAAAGTACTCTAAAATCAGAATTTCTCTCCCTCTTCCTTTTCCCAAGTCTCAGATCTCCTGGCATCACAATGTTGTTCAAGAATTTTAATCTAAGTAATAAACATCACAGCCCAAAGAGCAGAAATTTCTGTGATTCTAAAAGCTTCCAAAGAAGGCTTATCCCATTCTAACTCTCATCTCTTGTTGTCTTCCCATGACTGATGGAGGCATCTTGGATCACAAAGTTTGCTTTAGAAAATCATAGATTCTTCTGTTGTACAGCACCTTGGTTTCAATAAATAACAGAAAGGAGAGATGCGTCTCATCCATTGGACATCTAAGACTTTTTTAATTTTCTTCTCCTCCACCATTTTTCCTGTCCTTTTCCTGTGACCAAATATTCAAATTTGCCCTAATTTCTCTCTCTCTCACTCAGCATGAATTAACATTCATACCCTTTGTGTCAGGATCCACATACCTGGATTATTAAGTAAAATGCAATTTAATAAATGAGAATATTTTCTCCTCCCCTTTCTTAACAAAAGATGGAACAGGGATATCAGCGTCATTGTAAAGTTTTTAATCATGCCTTTTTCTGCCACTACCCCACCAGACATCATCATTGTGGTTATGTAATAAATCGCCTATCTCATGAGGCTGTATGGGGCAGTCAGTCATGGGAGATGAGTATTTTGAGGTATGGTTGTAAATTTCTCTGTGTTACTAGCTAAGTTCAAACTTTAACCTTGAAAAGGTCATCCTCCTTTGTAATCGCATGGGCCTTTAGGCAGTCTGGTTTCTCCATTATAATAAAATTATTGTAGGTTAAAAAACACAGTAGCTTCCATGCTGAAGGAGCAGAACATGATCTGGAAATTTAAGGAGTTGGGATTGCAACCAAGCATAAACTACCCTGAAAATCTCAGTATAATCCTTTCTTCAGAGTGGAAGATGGATATTTAAAGAAACAAAGGAGTTCAAAAATTCCTGATGAAAAGACCAGAGCTGACTATAGAATTTGGCATTCAAACCCAAGATTCAAGGAAGCATAAAAGGGTAAATGTGAAAAAGAAATAGTAAGAGAGTAAATAAGATTAAACTGTTTACATTCCTCTATGGGAAGATGATCCATGCAATTACTAACTACTAAATTATTATTAGGGCAGTTAAAATGCATTTACAAGACAGAGGGCATAGGTTTGCGTCAACTATGTTGGAATGATTCAAAAAGAAATGGAGTGAGAAAAAGGAATGTACTGGGAGAAGTGGGAAAAGAAGATGGAGAGGTAAAATGGGGAAATTTTTTCCTACAGAAAAAATGGCAAGCAAGGAAAATCTTTTTACTTTGGGGATGGAAAATGCAAGAGTGACAGGCAGCACTTGGTTCAAAGAAGAAATTGGTTCCAAGAAGAAAAAACAAATGCATTCAGTTGTGTATAGAAATCTATCTTATGTAATAGGGAAGCAAGAGAGGAAGAACATAAGAGAAAAGGAGGGTGACAAAACGAAAGTCTGATTAAGGGAGGCAGGGGTTGCAAACAATAAAGATTTTTGAGAAGTGATGGGATACAAAGAACGAGAAAGAATAAACAGAAGAAATTTGGATGGAGTTAAATACAATTAGTAGTCATAACTGTAAATGGGAATGAGTAGAGTGCACTGTGAAAACAAACACGCCAACACACAGAGCAGGGCCTGCTATTAAAGACCTTTATATCTGAATTTCTAAAAGGAAAGCAACTTTTAAGAGGTTAAGCACATATATCCTTCACTTAGTTCAGGGGGAAATGTCAGTACCCTGAACTTCAGAGAAAATAGAGAGAAATCAATAAGCATGACTTCCAACTGTCTGACATAAGCAATACATACATCATAGATCAACAGACAGATCCAACTGTCTGACCATTACATGCATACATAGGTAACAGAGAGAGAGTCATGAACATCTGGCTTTTCAAAACCAAGTGGCTCCTTAGAGGCTGCCCAGAGTCTCGTCTGGCCAAAGAAATACTTCCGATGAGTCAGCCCCAAAGTAAAACCTCACCTCAGAATATTTATGCATTTTCTTACAGTCACAGAGCATCATAACCCTTGAGATCCAGTGCCTCATTAGAAAATTAACAACATGTGTAGGCCTCCCCTAATCAAACTCTGCTTAATGGGAAGGTCCATTAATGGTGGAGAGTATCTTTAATCTCACCAAGAAGCAAAGTTACATTAACAGTAAACAAAAAGGCATTATCAATACACGCATACATAAAATGCAAGTGATAGCAAAATGAATTAGAAACCAGAATCCAATAATATTATTTACAAAAGATATGCTTGAAGCAGAAAGACACACACACACACACACACACAGGTCTGGAGCAGAATATAACAGGCTTTAGCTGTTGCTAACAAAAAAGGCAAGGATAAAAACCATGATCTCAAACAAAGAGAAAGCAAAGCTAGATCTCATTAAAAGAGATGATTAGAAAAGTACACTTGGCTAAAAGGTACCACATAGACAATGAAATAAAATCAAAAACTTTTACACAAATTTCTCAAGTATAGATAAAATTGAGTCAAATTTACAAAAATAAGTGATTACTCAATTAATAAAATGTCCCAGGATATGAGTAGGCTGCTTTCAGACAAAGAAAGGAAGCTATTTATAATCATGAAAAAGTGTTCTAAATCACTATTAATTAGAGAAATCTAAATTAAAAAAACTCAGAGTTAACACTTCGCACCATCAGAAATAAGAAATGTTGGGGAGGATAAGGGAAAATAGGTTCATTAATGAACTGTTAGTGGAATTGATCTTAACATTGTGGATCTAAACATTTCTCCCCCTTTCCCCCAAATAGAAGGTTTTCTTTGCATGTCTTTTTTTTATATGAGAAAAATTTCCCCATTCTAACTCTCCCCTCCTGTTTCCTGGTACATCCCCTTTTCTCACTTCACATTTTAATGGGGATCATTCCAATGAAATCAACTCCCACCTCTGTCCTCTGTCTATGTAAATTGCCTTAAGAGAGTAAAGAAAAGGATAGGGACCTATATGTGCAAAGAAATTTATAGCGGCCCTTTCTGTGACTGCAAAATAATGGAAACTGAGGGGAAGATTTCCAACTGGGAAAGGACTAAACAAGATGTGACATATGATTGTAATGAAATACTATTGTGCTATAAGAAATGATAACAGGAGTCTTTCCTGGAGAAAAATAACAGCAAGATCTGTATAAACTGTTGTAAAGTTGAGTGAAAACAACTGGGAGATCCTTGTGCACAGCAACAGCAATAATTGAAGTGAAGATCAACTGTGAAAGACTTTGTTGCTCTGATCAATACAACGATCCACGATTCAAAACCACTCATGATGAAAAGCTAATGACTTCTGAAGAGAGAACTGATGAACTCTAAGTGAAAATGGAAATATAATTTTATTACTTTATTGTTTTTGCATTATGACTAATATAGAAATATATCTTACATGATTTCTCATGTATAATTGATATAATGATTGCCTTCTTAGTGCGGGAGAGGAGGCAGGGAGAAAAACAGAAAATCAAAATTTGAAAAAAATGCTAAAAATAAACGTAAAATTATTAAAATATAGCAAAGAAATATTCTTGTAGCTAAGAAACCTCATGAAATCTAGAGAAATCCCATTCAAAGGTATTATAAAATGCATAACTCATTGATTGATTGATTTAAATACCTGGAAGTCAAACTACAAAGAAACACTCATGAAACATAGATGAAACTTTAAAAGAATTGTTACGGAAATAAAAGAAGACGGATAATTGGAGTGACATTCATTGTTCATGGCTGAATTACATCAATATAATAAAAATGACAATTCTACCTAAAGTAATTTACAATTTAGTGATATGTCAATCAAACTACCAACAGGTTACTTTATAGAACTAGACAAAATAATAACAAAATTCATTTGTGGGGAAAAGCAAGTCTGGAATTTCAACGAAAATAATGAGAAAAGAAAGAATGATGGGTACATAATTTTATTGTGGCTCATAATTTTTACTGACTATTAGTTTATAAAAAGTAAAATGTATATGACTGGAGCAGATTAGCAACAAGGGAACAAAGCAGCCCAGTATTTAATAAACCCAAGAGAACACTACATACATGTTTGAATACACAGATATTTAATAAAGACTACATAGAATATCATTTACGATATAATATTTCTACGTTGTGGAGAATATATAACAATTCTTTATAGGTTGAATTGGAGAGGGAAGAAACTGGAGAAAGGGTAATAATTAGGATTGTCCAGGGAAAAGGTGATTAGAGCCTACCAAAGGGAAAGAATATTCGAATTGAGAGATGCAGATAAAGACCTGATGATGGATTCCATAGAAGTTTAGGAAAATGGAAGAATGAAGAATGATTGCAAACCTGGGTGACTGAAACAATATTGGTGCTACACACAGAAATTAGTTATTCTAAAGGTGAGATAGGTATTTGAGAACACAGGTCATACATAATAAGGTCACTTGTTTTTAGTTTGGAATGATTTTGTGTGTGTGTGTGTGTGTTCATCCTTCATTGCCAAAGAAGACAATGCCATCAGAAAAATAACGGCATGACTTGCACTTGACTTTATTTTGCATGCGGGAGGGCTGTGCAGGTCACCAGTCACACTTCTCCTCCAGAGCCATCTGAATACGGTGACCAGATATTCAACAGGATGACTGCAGATAACCCAAAATGAGACAAATGGGGTTAAGTGACTTGCCCAAGGTCACACAGCTAGTGAGTGTCAAGTGTCTGAGGTGAGATTTGAACTCAGGTCTTCCTGACTTCTGTACTGGTGCTCTATCCACTGCACCACGTAGCTGCCCAAGTTTGCGATGATTATTGGATATCCAGAAGAAGATACAATGTGAGGCTGGAGTTCAAGAGAGAGATTACTGTCGGCTACATACCTGTTACTTGTACTGATGGGGGTTGATAACATAATTAGGGGACATATTATAAAAGAAATAAAGGAGACTCAGGACAGAAGTTTTGGGAATGTCCACATTTAATATGTGGAAGGATGAGAATAATTAAGTAAAGAAGATCAGAAAAATGGTGAGGAGGATGAAAACCCAGAATAAGCAGTTCACAGAAGCCAATGGGAGAGAAATTATCCAGGAAGATATTATGATAAACAGCTTTCAGAAAAGTATTCCTAAACCATGTACAGCATTTGCTTATATTTCACACACACACACACACACACACACACACACAGAGAGAGAGAGAGAGAGAGAGAATTGGAATAAATGGAATTTTATTTAATATAATCAATGGGATCTCTCTAAAACCAAGAATAGGAAATATTTATAGTTGAGGAACATACAAAACTTTACTCATAAAATCAGATGTAGGACAAGGATGCAAATTTTCTGTATTTGTATTTGATATAGCTTTAGAAATGTTGCTACAGCAATTACATATAAGATGCACAATGTAAACTGATGGAATAAATCTAGGTAAAGAAGATGGAAATTATTTATTTTGCTGTGAAAGATAGCTTCCTTTAACATTCCCAGAGAAGAAATGTAAAAAAAAAATTACAATAGTTTACCAAAAGGTAGGTGGTGCAGTATATTCAGAGTGAGATTTCCCAAGGCATGATTGTTGACAAAAAAAGAAAAATGAGATGTCATTATTATGGATAACTGTGTATAGTTGAACAAAGTGGTCAACTAAAGGATGAAGGAAGAAAAGTTAGGCCAGAACATGGGCAACAGACCTTGAGAACAGGGGGGATTTATGAGTGATGAGGCAGAAGAGGCTGAAGAATATGAGGCTGCACCTACTTCTCACATCAATCTTTGTGCTCTTTTATCTAACCAATGATTAGAAACTGCAATGGTGGAAGGAGGGAGGGAAGAAAGCAGGGAGAAAAAAGAAGAAACTACTTCTGTTACATAAGTAACATGAAAATCTTAGATGTACCTTTTTTGAAACTATGGTTTTGTCTCTGCTTTCTAAGTTTAGAAAAAAAAAATCATTTTGTTGGTCAGTATTTCTGCCTAGGTAGAAGTTATGGAGAGTTTGTCAAAATCATCCCAATTTTGTCCTCTATCTGAGGGTGGATAATATCTCTCTTCTTAAGTCCAAGCCTTTCCATATGTTTCTAAGTCCACTAATTCATCAGTTCCAGGACCACAGAAATATTTCAACCTTGTACTGTTTAGTTATTTAAGACAGTTTAAAACAATATTAATTAATATGCTGAGATATAATGCAGTTTCCATATGTTTCTCTTTTGATTAAATTTATTTTAGCTTTAACTTTGTCTGAGTTAATTATTACTACCCCTACTTTTTACCCTAATAAATTATACTCCTGACCTTTATATTATGTTTATATATATATCTCTTATTTCCTATTCCTCCTGACTGCTATACTTTACCTCCATCTACTAATTTGCCCTCTTATTGCTTGACCCTTTCCCCTCCAAATACACCTCTCTTATTCTCTTTTCCTACACTTTCCCCTTACCCTATTATTTCCATTTGAATTTAGAAGACTTGTATAGCCTTCCAAATACATATGTTATCCCTCTTTATCCTCTTTATCCCTTTTCTGATAATCTAGACACCCTTCTATAGCCCTCCTTTATCCTATTCCCTCACCAGCTTACTTCTTTATACATTTAGAACTTACGTTTCTTTCTAAATGTATAGATTGTTCTCTCTTTAACCTAGATCTGATTTAAATAAGCTTCCCTCTAAAAACACCTCTCTTATCCTCTCCCTTATCCCTTTCCCTGTAGACTTTTATTTCTTTCTGAATTTGGAAGACTTTTATACCCGTACATGTACATGCATGCATACATGTAAGTGTATGCATATGTGTGCATGTGTATATGTATGTGTATACACATACACATACATTTGTGTATGCGTATATATGTATATATAAAAACATACATATATATACACATGCATGTGTGTGCATGTAATTCCCTCTTTAAACAATTCCCAGTGGGAGTAGGGTTCCAGAACTACCAATCTCCTCCAACCCATTTAATTCCTCTGTGTCAGTTCTTCCTGTCTCACCTCTTTTATATAAGATAATTACTTTTTTATGTTTTCCTAAATGGTTTTACTTTGTAAGATCACACCATACTCAACTATACCCCAATCTTTCTTTTGAACTACTCAATTGCTATTAACAATCTTAGACATGCATTTTATATTTTTTTCATATTAAAAGTAAACAGCTTGTTCTTACTGAATCCTAGTAATAAGTCTTTGATGTATACTTTATATTGCTCTTAGATCTTGTATGTCAAATTTTCCATGAAGTTGAGGGCTCTTTGGTAACAACATCCTAAAAGTTCAGCAATTCAATAAAATATTTTTTTCATTCAAGATTATGCTTAATTTTGCTACATATAATATTTTTAGCTGCAGATCCAATTCTTTTATATATTATGTGCCAAGATCTGTGCTCTTTTAGTGTCACCACTGCTAGGTCTTGTGTGATTCGAAATGTGACTCTGATATATTTGAATTTTTTATTCTTGTTGCTAAGTACGAGTTTTTACAGCCACCTCAAGAATTACAAAGCTCAAAGATAAATGGCACAAAAGACTCTGTCATGGATTAGGAGATTCTCTATGGTGGGAAAGAGTCCAAGGAACTAAAAAAGCTGCTGCTTGGGGGAGGAGCCATGATGGCTGAGTAGAAAGATACACATATGCTACCTCCTAAACCACAGCCCATAAAATACCTGTAAAGAAGAACTCCCAACAAATTCTGGAGAAGCAGAAGCCATACAACAATGGAGTGGAGGAGATTTCTGTTCCAGACAGCCCTGAAAAACCAACACCAAAGATCTGTTGTGCACTAGACCTAGAGCATAACTCAGCCCTGCCTTGGCTGCATGGCATCGAGAGGAGCAGATCTGAGCAGGCTCCAGAGAGGAATCTCCAGTGGCACCACAAGTCCTTCCACCCACAGATGTCAAAGTTCAGTGAGAGAGTCTTCTTGGTTGGCCAAGAGGGGAGTGGGGTGTCCCCATGACTCAGGCCCCCTGGGGAGGCAGCAGTGGAGGTAGCAGAAGACGGAAGCTCCCAAAGCAGATAGTGTCCCACATCTATTATTGAAGGTCTCCGCGAAAACCTCCAAGGGAAATGAGCCCCGTGAGGTGTCTCAAAGAAAGAGCCTAGACATCATCTTTCATGAAATTATCAAGGAAAACTAACCTGATATTCTAGAATCATAAGTACTGAAGGTATTCACTGATCACCGCCTGAAAGAGATCCAAAAAGAGAAACTCCTAGGAACGTTGTGGCCAATTTCCAGAGTTTCCATGTCAAGGAGAAAATATTGCAAGCAGCTAGAAAGAAACAATTCCAGTATTGTGGAAATACAATCAGGATAACACAAGATCTATCAGCTTATACATTAAGGGAATGAAGGGCGTGGAATAGGTTATTCCAGAAGTCAAAGGAACTAGGACTCAAATCAAGAATCACCTACCCAGCAAAACTGAGTATAATACTTCAGGGCAAAAAATGTTTTTTAAATGAAGTAGAGGACTTTCAAGCATTCTTGATGAAAAGACCAGAGCTGAAAACAAAATTTCACTTTCAAACACAAGAAAAAAGCGGAGCATGAGAAGCTAAACAGCAAAGAGAAGTCATAAGGGACTTACTAAAGTTGAATTGTTTACATCCCTACATGGAAAGACAATATTTGTAACTCTTGAAACTTTTTAGTACATTGGTAGTTGGTGGGATAACACACACACACATACACACACACACACATGCTCTTGCACACACAGAGAGAGAGCACAGAGTGAATTGAATAGGATGGGACCATACCTTAAAAAAATAAAGTTAAGCAGTGACAGAGAAATGTATTGGGAGGAGAGAGGGAGAAATGGAAGGGAGTAAATTATCTCTCATAGAAGAGGCAGGCAGGAGACTTTTTAGTGGAGGGAAAAAGAGAGAAGTTGAGAGAAAAACATGAAGTTTACTCTCATCACATTCGGCTAAAGGAAGGAATAAAATGCACACTCATTTTGATATGAAAAGCTGTGTTACAATACAAGAAAGTGGAGTAGAAGGGGATAAGCAGGGTAGGGGGCCTGATGGAAGGGAGGGCAATGGGAGGAGGGAGCAATTTAAAATCATCACTCTTGGGGAGAGAAAAGATCAAAAGGGTGAATAGAAGCAATGGGTTTCAGGATCGGGTGGAGGGAAATATAGTTAGTCTTACACAACATGACTATTATCGAAGTCATTTGCAAAACTACACAGATATGGCCTATATTGAATTGCCTGCCTTCCCAAAGGTTATGGGTGGGGAGAGAGGGATGGGGAGAAGTTGGAACTCAAAGCTTTAGGAACAACTGTCGAGTATTGTTCTTGCTACTAGGAAATAAGAAATACAGGTAATAGGGAATAGAAAGTTTTCTAGCCCTACAGGACAAAAGAGAAGATGGGGACAAGGAAAGGGAGAGATGATAGAAGAGAGGACAGATTAGTGATAGGGGAAATTAGAATGCTTGGTGTATTTGGGTGGGGGAGGGGACAAATTGGGAGAAAATTTGGAACCCAAAATTTTGTGAAAATGAATGTAAAAAGTTAAATAAATAAGTTATTTAAAAAAGCTGATGCTGAAAATGTTTCTTCCTCTCTCCACTTTCCATTCTAACCTCAACCCCTGGAATTGGATGAGGTAAACTTTTTTTTTTTTGACAACTAGATGCTAAAAGCAACTTCTTCTCATATTTGGCATTCACATGAGTGAGGTGAAAGCTTTAGAACAAATTGATATGGTGATAGAGTGACCTGAAAGAGGGCTTGAACCCAACACCTTGCTCTCCATATATTTAAATATCATAGTAAGATTAGATATCATTTAACCTCACCCCTCACATGTAACACAAAAATAGAAATTAAGACATCATAGAAAAATGACTCTCTAAAGCACAAAGGAAGACTCATTCAACTCCTATTGAAGTAGAGGCTGAAATAATGTGGAATAAAATGCCTATGTGTATACATATACATACAAACACATATAGTGTGTGTATATATATGCATATGCATAAATATGTATAAATACACACACATGGAAACTGGCCATTTTAAATGTAAACAGTTATTGAGCAAATTGAACATTTTTCATTTATGTTCAATGTTAAGTTTTAATACTATATGCACAGATATACATATTTACATATTCATGTATGTGTGCATGCAAATATTGATTTGTATACACACATATGCACATTTATATACTCACCTATATGTATATATTACTATACATGTTTGCAATTGTTTTCTGGTAAATGTTTAACAACCTGTTTTCTGGAAAGGCACTTTTAAGCTTAATTTATATTATTAACACTTTCTCCCTCACTTTCTTAACCTAGAAAATCAATAATAAATTAAGCCCTGATCTGTGGTATTTGCCAAATCTGAGGAATAGATGCTCAGAATGAAAAATGATCCATCTCAGTATGAGCTGGATTCCTCAAACCACTGCATGTGAATGCACATACACACAATGTAGTACTAAAAATTAGCACTGAATATTAATATGAATAACTCAAAGTGCTAAAAGGCTATTGACATTTAAATTAATCAATTCCAATTAATTATCATTGTATTGTTGTCATGATACTATCCATCATTGAATGATCATCAGAATTTTTCATCCATTCATTATTATTTACATATTATCATATATATATATAATATACTCATGTAATAATGTACATATTAATATAGTTAGTTCTCCATTCTTCTAGACCTGTTGGTTTCATTTTGAATTATCTCATGAAAGTCTGTCCAGATTTCTTTGTCATATTGTATTATAAACTTTCATTACATGAACATACAACTATTTCTTTATTTTTCTATTGGTGTAAATTTGGTTATTTTTTTCCAGTTCCCTATGAGGTCGATATGAAAATCTTTGTATAAAATGATGGTTATTTTGTTTTTATAACAATAGATATTCCCAACAATAGAACTTTTAGGTCAAAGAATATGGTTATTTTTATAATTTTTTACTGTATAATGTCATATTGCTCTCCAAAATGATTCTACAAGTTTCCAACTGGATAGATTCAAATGGATGATAAATCATCGACTCAGATTATCAGAGCAAGAAAGGACCTTTGTAACCCTTATACAAAACACCCTCATTATATAGAGGAGAAAAGAAAGATTTAGCGTCAAAATAGATTAGAACATATTTCTCCCAAATCCTGCTCTAGCTCTCTTTCAAGTAGGTTGTTGACAGTTGGTCTTCAAAGAGAAACATGTTTCTCTTTGAATAGAAATAGAAAATTTTTCGTGAAAGACAAATTCCCTACATGAAGAAGTTAAAGTATTTTCAGGAAGAAATTTGTATAGTTCAGCTTGTGTAGAGACATTATTTCCTTTTCTCAGCATTTGCCCTGTCCTTGAAGGTACATATCCCCTACAGAAAAGACTGATTATGGCTGAAGGAGTGGTGATCTTTCCCCACTTGCATCTATTCCCTAAGCTGCCCTGTCTTTCTAGACATCTCTTGGTTCACTAGCTCTGGGCACTAATAGGGTTGCCTGGATAGGAAAACAGTACCTTTAGGTAGGTCATTGCCCACCTGTAGGTCAGACCACAGTTTAGATGTACCAAAAACTGAGTCTCTACGTATGGAACCCAAGAGACAATCTAGCAGCTCCCCTCATATAATCTATCCATACTCTACCCACTTCACAACAATAGGATCTTCCCCTGACATGCTCTTTGAATGAGTACAATCCACTGAGCAACAAAATGTTTAAATTTCCACCATGTGGTTATTTTATCCCATCTTGGGGACAATCTCTAGTCACCTTGCCTTATATATCTTTCCTCCTACCCTACTGAGTAGGTGCTCACAATTTGGCTTTGGCTCTCACTATTTAATCACATTTGCTTTGAATGTGTTCTAAAGAACCAAGCCAGCAAGTTTCAGTGCTTACAGCAACTTTACTATTTCATTGCAGAGGAATCTTGCCCTTGGTAAAAATATATCCAAGCATAAGCGGTCTACAAATTGTATCTAAAAAACCATAGGGGGTCATTGCAATTTCCCTACAAGTAAACAAATCCTTGTCTCTCACACCCTAGCTTCCAGGGATTTATTGTCACAGGGTTTCACAGCATTGAACTAGAAATACATAATGAAAGGGGGGAGAAAGAACCACTTAGCTTTTTCTCATCAAGAAACAGAACCATATTTTTCTAAGCTGCTGTTATATCTCAGCAGGTTGCATATGGAAAGGCTAATATACATTCCAGAGTCCCACAGGCTCTTGAAACTTGAAGACCTCAGTGTCCTTGGCCTGCTTATGAATTACAGGAGACATAAATATGGCTTGGGGATTAGAGACAGAGGCATTGCATGTTGCAAATCTTAAATTGTCAATTAGGCAGCGTCATTGAATCTAGAGTAGAAACACCAAGGACATGGTTGTCTGCAAAAGAGTGGATTAACACAGACAGTTCCTATAGACATTTAAGATACATGTCTATGATTCATGACACTCAAGGATCCATATCTAAACAATATGATCACATTTCAAGTCCTGCGTGTAATTTGTGTCTTAGTAATGGAAGGAAGAAAGGGAAATATAAAGGTCCAAAAACTGTTGTCAATAACCTTTGCATTCATCAGCAGCACACATGATACAACTGCATGCTGAAATGAATGGCTCTAAGATGTAGTTTGGGAACACATTTTAAAAACAAAAAAAGATCCACTGGCATCTCTGTACCTCTTAGATCTTTTGATGTTAGATAGTGATAATTTCCTTTTATGATAGGAAAAAAATTACAAGTAGAAAACTACAAAGCTACGTAAAAGTATGGAGTGTAGTTCACTATCTTATTACTTATACTTGGCTGATTTGTTTTTTTCTTTTCTAAGAGAAAAAAAGGTAAGGATGAGATCATTAGGCAACTGAGCAAGTCTAAAGGCTATAACTGTATTTGAAACTTTTTGTGGCATTCAAGTAGAGAGGTGAAGAAAGGCAGGATGGAAGTTAGGGGAAAGATATTCTAGAATATTGTCTCTTAAGACACTACTGCTTTTTAATTAACTTATTCTCTTTTATGTACAGAAATACAAGATTAAATTAACTTGATCTCAGTCACAACTACGTGGGAGCAGTCACTGAATAATTGTTCTTTTCCATGTAGAATGTGATTGTATGTTTTATAACAATTCTCAATAAAATGATCAATGATCTATCAGCTTAAAGTGGGATAAGATAAGGGTTCAATTTTTAGATTTGGCCAATATTTTGCTTTCAAATTACTAAAATAAAATGAGATCTAGGAAAATAAAACCTTGGTACATCAGGGAAACTTGTCTTTTATTAAGGATATATATATATATATATATATATATATATATATAGTTGGAATTGGTCTGAGCCCATTCCATATCCACGGGAATACTGTTGTAATTGCCCCCCACACAATTATACGAGCCCTCAAATACAAAGCTGTCTAGGTTCAACAAGGAAACAATATTATATACATGTCTCATGGGTTGCCAGCTTTTCATTTTTCACAAAGGCTTGTCCCAATATAAAAGAAGGGGGAAAATGAGACACAAATTTTATCAAGAAAAGCAAAATAACAAAAGAAAGGAAAAAGCAATCTTTCCTTTTCAAAGGAAAATATGTCTCAAACGAGTTCATAGAGCATGTGAAACTCTGTAAGTCAGGATTAGTGGCTTTTGGTTAACTGAAAGTCACTCCCTCAACCTAAGAAAAATAATGCAACCTATTTTCAACAAAATTCTTCCAATGGATCCTTTCAAGCACATAGGATAACATGTTTTTGTCTGATGCATCCATAACAATATATGACAAAATTCAGATGGATATCTAGTTAAAAATTTATCCCTAGTTCCTATAATGATAGGGAAGAGAGTAGAAAGCAGAAGCAGCAAGAAACTTGAAACCTAAGATTTAGTTAGACAAATATGTATTTTTGTTGGAAAAGGGATTTCTTTACTGACATATGGGCTGCTGAGGGTGAGAGTGGAAGAGAGAAATCCCTACTGCTCCCATACCCCCAAACAAAAAGTCAAAAGAATAGCTAGTATTGACTGCATCCCAAAAAGGAAGCCATTTTGAAAGAAGCAAGAAGTTGTCTCTCCTCCCTCCATGTTGCTCACAGAGAAGTTATTCTTCCTAACTCAATCAGCTATTATCTATGACCTAATGTTGTCACTGATTTTTTTGCATAGAGATTGAAGAAAGGATCAACTAGAATCCTCTGATGATGCATGCCCTCTAATAAGAGGCAGAATGAATGACTCACTGGATTTATCCTGAGTTGATACCCAGTTCCATGAGAAATGCTCCAATCAAATGCCCTTCAGTTCCCTGTCCTCGTCAATACCCATGTATCTCTATACTATACAATTTTTTTGCCATTTTTATCTTAGGTCTTTTTTCCAGATGTAACGTTTTGAGGCAATCAAGACAATTGCACACCCTCTTACCCCAAAGACCACCTTTCAGCTTGTCCAACTTACACTCTTTTCCCTTACAATCTTCTTAAATCACTGACTGATTAATCTGATAAATGAATTCACAATAATGAAACTATTTTCATTCATTAATCCATTAATATTATTGTACTGCTATAAACTAAATCACAAACTCCTCAGAAAAATTGCAATCTGTTATGAGAAAATAGAAATCATATATATGCATACATATATGCTTGTGTATTTCACATATATGTATATATTCAATACTCTCAGTGATGTTTAAAATATTGAAAAGAGAAAGAAATGGGAATTTTAAAGAGAAATCCTGATAAGAGACCTGGGTTTAAAAATTGCTGGGAGTTATATGTGTAAGTGAATGAATTATCTTGAGTATGATATGTGCAGTGCAGTCCCTCAGGTATTTCTGAAATGATGAGAGAGAGAATATTAAAAATGTAAATAATGATGGCTGATAAGGTATATTTTAATGTGCCAAGTAAAATATTGAAACTGGATGTGGCTACTACATTCCTGAAATTATACTTTTTTTAAAGTTTATTAAATTTTAGTTTTAATTCAGTTCCAAGGAATCAAGGTGAGGACCAATATTGACATATTGACATGTTTACACCAATAGCAGTTACAGAAGAGGAAACAGATGATCTTAGTATATTAAGAATTTACCAAGCCCTGTTGTATCCCCTAACTAGATCCTAGTGAACTAGAAAGAATTTTCCTCTCTCCCACAGAGTCATCATTTTTATGAAAGATTTAAAAAGAGGAAAAAAAGTTAGACAAATCAGCCTACACATAATGGTATTTAATCCAGGGGTGGGTAACCTGTGGCCTTGAGGCCACATATGATCTTCTCGGCCTTTGGTTGTGACTTTTTGGCTGAGTCCAAATTTTACAGAAAAAATATTGCAAAGAATAATTAAAACACATGGGAGAAACCATGAGGAAAACAACACAAAATATAATAGAAGAGTAATTAATCTGCTTCATTCTGTGGTCTGACTTTACAATTCTTTCTCTGGATGTGGATGGTATGTTACATCATGAGCCTTTGGGAAATGTTTTAGGTCCTTGCATTGCTGTTAAGGACTAAGTCTATCAAAATAGTCCTCCTATATTCTGGCTGTTACCATGTATAATGTTCTCCTGGTTCTGTTCACTTCACTCAGCATCAGTTCATATAAGACTTTTGAGGTTTGTCTGAAGTCTACTTGTGCATCATTTCTTGTAGCACAATAGGTTTCCATTATATTCATGTACCAAAACTTGCCCAGTCAGTCCTCCATTGATTTGCATTTCCTTAATTTCCAGTTTTTTGCCAAGACAAAAAGACCTTCTACAAATATTTTTGCATATGTGACTCATTTTTCCCATTTTTATGATCACTTTAGGATAAAAATGTAGAAGTGATATTGCTGGGTGAAAAGGTAAGCATATTTTTACAGCCCTTTGGGTAGAGTTTCAAATTGCCCTCCAGAATGGTTAGATCAGTACACAGGTCCGCCAACAGTGAATTAGTGTTCCAACTTTCTCACATGGCTTTCAAAATTTACCATTTTCCTATTTTGTCATGTTAGCCAATCCCATAGGCGTGATGTGGTACCTCAAAGTTGTTTTGACTTGCATCTCTCTAATCAATACTAATTTAGAGTATTTTTTCATATGACTTTAGATAGCTTTAATTTCTTCCTCTAAAAAAATGTCTTTTCATTTTCTTTGACAATTTATCATTTGGAGAACAACTTTCATTCTTGTAAAGTTGACTCAGTGCTTTATATATTTCAGAAATGAGGCCTTTATCACAGACACAAATTGTAAAAATTATTTCCCAGTTTTCTGCTTCCATCCTAATCTTGGTGGCATTGACTTTATTTCTGTAAAACCTTTCAATTTGATGTATTCAAATTATCCATTTTGCTTTTCGTAATGTTTTCCAGTCTCTTGTTTGGTCATAAATTCCTGCATTCTTCATAAATCTGACAAATAAACTACTCTTTGCTCTATCAATTTGTTTATTTAATCAGCTTTTATCCTTAGAATGCATGTACATTTAGACTTTGCTCTGGTGTATGGTGTCAGGCATTTGTCTATGCCCAGTTTCTATCACACTCTTTTCCAGTTTTCCTAGCAATTTTTGTCAAACAATGAGTTTCTGAAAGAGTAGACTGTGATAGTCCTTGAGTACTGTGTCATATATACCCAACTCATTCTGCTAATCTGTCCCTCTATGTCTTAGCCAGTACCATGTGCTTTTGATGGTTGCTGCTTTAGAACACAATTTAAAATCTGGTAGGGCTAGGCCACCTTCCCTAGCATTCATTTTCGTTAATTCCAGTGATATTCTGGACTTCTTCTTTTCTTCCACATGAATTTTGATAATATTTTTTCTAGCTTTATAAAATAATTTGTTTAGTATGATTGGTATGGCACTGAATAAGTAAATTAATTTAGATAGAATTGTCACTTTTATTATATTAGCTTCACCTACCCATGAGTAACTGATGCTGTTCAAATTATTTAGATCTGACTTGATTTGTGTAAAAAGTGTTTTGTAATTGTGTTCCTATAGTCCCTGGGTTTGCTTTGGCAGGTAGACTTCCAAATATTTTATGGCCTCTACAGTAACTTTAAATGAGACTTCTTTTTCTATCTCTTGTTGGTGGGCGTTGTTAGTAACATATAGAAATGCAGATGATTTATGTGGGTTTATTTTGTATCATGTAACTTTGCTAACCTTGTTTATTATTTCAAGTAGTTGTTTTTTTTTAAATTTAATTCTCTAGGTTTCTCTAAGTATATCATCATATCATCTGCAAAGAGTGATAACATAGTTTCTTCTTTGCCTGTTCTAATTGCTTTTCTAGTACCATATTGAATAACAGTGGTCATAATGGACACTCTTCTTTAACCCCTGATCTTATGGGAAAAGCACGTAGCTTATCCCCATTACATATAATGTTTGCTGAAGGTTTTAGGTAGATACTGCTTATTATTTTATGGAAAGATCCACTTATTCCCATGCTCTCCACTGTTCTGAATAGGAATGGGTGCTGTGTTTTGTCAAAAGATTTTTCTGCATTTACTGAGATAATCATATTTTCAGTTGGTCTTGTTGTTGATATGTTCAATTATGCTATTTTTTGAAATAGGGAACCAGCCCTGTATTCCTGGTATAAATCCTACCTAATCAAAGAGTATTATTCTTGTTGCTTTAATCTTTTTTTGCTAATGTCTTATTCAAAATACTGGCATCTATATTCATTAGGGAAATTGGTCAAAATTTTATTTCTCTTTTTTGGCTCTTTCCAGTTTAGGTAACCACACCATGTTTGCATCATAAAAAGAAATTGTTAAGTCTCCTTCTCAATCAATTTTCCCCAATAATCTATATAATATTAGAAGTCACTGTTCTTTGAATGTTTGATAGAATTTGCTTGAAAATCCAGTTGGCCCTGGAGATGTTTGTGTAGGGGATTCCTTGATGGCTTGTTTAATTTCTTTTTTTCTGAGATGGGGTTATTTAAGTATTTTCCTTCATCTTCTGTTACTCTGGGCAATTTATATTTTTGTAAATATTCATGCATTCCACTAAGATGGTCAAATTTATAGGCATAGAGTTGGGAAAATAATTTCTAATTATTGTTTTAATTTTTTCTTCATTGCAGGTGACTTTTGATTTTCATTTTTGATACTGGCAATTTAGTTTTCTTTTTTTAAATCAGATTGACTAAAGCTTTATCAATTTTATTTTTTTCACAAAATCAGCTGTTGGTTTCATTTATTAGTTCAATAATTTTCTTAATTTCAATTTTATTAATCTCTCCTTTGGTTTTTAGCATTTCTAATGTGGTATTTAATTGGAGATTTTAAATGTGTTCGTTTTGTAGCTTTTTCAGTTCCATGCCCCATTCATTGATCCCCTCTTTCTCTATTTTACTCATGTAAGCATTAAGACATATAAAACTTTCCCTAATAACTATCTTTGCTGCATCCCATAAGTGTTGGTAGGTTTTCTCATTATTTTCATTCTATTGAATGAGGTTACTGATTCTTTCTATGATGTGTTGTTTGTTGTTGTTCTCTATTATTAGACTTTTTTATTTCCAGTTACTTTTAGTCTATCTTTCCATTGCCCTTTATTATATGATTTTTTATTGAATCATAATCAGAAAAGGATGCATTGGCTATTTCTGCCTTTCTTCACTAAACTGTGAGGTTTCTATGCCTAGTAAGTTTTTTTGTATGTGCCATATATTGCTGAGTAAAAGGTATATTCCTTTATATCCCCATTCAGTTTTCTCCAGCGGTCTATCATATGTACCTTTCCCTGAATTCTATTCACCTACTTAACTTCTTTCTTGTTTAGCTTGATTTTAAGTTTATCAGGTTCAGAAAAAGGGAGGTTGAGGTCTCCCACTATTATACTTTTTATCTATTTCTTTTTGTAATTCCTTTAACTTCTCTAAGAATTTGGATGCTATGCTACTTGGTGTAAATAAGTTTTGTAATGATATCACTTCATTGTGCATGGTGCCATTTAGCAGGATACACTTTCCTTCCATATATATTTTGGTTAGATATACTTTTTGCTCTTGCTTTTTCTGAGATTACCTGCTTTCTTTTTTTACTTCAGCTGAAGTATAATATGTTCTGCTCCAGCCTTTTTCTTTTACCCTGTGTGCATTCCACTGTTTCAAATGTATTTCTTGTTTTGCAGGATTATGTTTTTAATCCTTTCTGTTATCCATCTCTGTTTTATGGGAGAGTTCATCCCATTCACATTCGTGGTTATGATTGCTGTTTGTGTCTTTCTCTCCATTCCATTTCCCCTTGTTTGTGTTTTTGTTTCTCCCTTCTTCCTTTCCTTCCACAAAAGTTTTACTTTGGACTACTGCCTCCCTCAGTGTTTGCCCTTTTTTTCAGCCCCACCCCTACCTTTTCTTTCCCCTTTCCCCTCCTCCTGCCTGTAGACCAAGTTAGATTTCTATACTTAACTAAGAACGTTATTCTCTCCTTGAACCAAATGTGAGGAGAGTAAAATTCAAATACTCATCTCCCTTCTTTCTCTCTACAGTTACATGTTTTTGTTTCTCTTAATGTGATGTGACTTACTCCATTTCTGTCTCCTCCTTTTCTCTTCTCCCTTTGCACCCCTTAGGTTTTTTAATCACTACATCAATTAATTTATACCCACACTCTCTATCTATGTATATTTCTTTTAAATGTTGTAATAGATATACAGTCCTCCAGATTAACAACTATCACCTGAGTTAACAACAAAACCGTTTATTAAGGGGATTTGCTCTGTGACGTTTGGATTCAAAGGACAGCACCCAAGGACCTAAAGAGTCACATGTAGCCTAGAGGCCCCAGATTCCCTAACCCTGGCCTAGGCTTCTAATGTTTTCCTTTTGGACTGGTTACCTACAGTCTCCCCCCCTGAAATCCTGTCCCTAAGCTCATCATAGTTCAAATTCTCAGATATGGTGAAGATTACCACAAACTCCTAAAAATGAGGACAAAGCATAAGACAAACCTAAACACCCTAATTCACGGAGTCTAGAAGAAAAGGGAACAAAGATATCCCCTATTCCTCATTCAATTAATGTTGACTGTGATGCAGGTAAAGTCAGTGTGATCTTCAACCTTTAGACCTTGAAAGAATGAGCATCCCGGAAAGAACAGCTGTCCTAGTAGAACAAGGGTCTTTTGTGTGTTTTCTTTTAAATAAAGCTTGTCCTGGCTATGTAGTCAATCAAAGGAAGTTGCGAGTAACTATCCATGCAGAAGGAAATTACAGAGAAGTAGAGTGCCCCCATATTAGGCAATCTTGTCATGTTCCAAGGTCTCATTATACTATCTCTGGTCAAGCCAAAATACAAAATCTGGCTTGTGACAAGCAATATACATAGCCATGGAGATACAAGGAAAGGCAGTCCTTGCTCCAAGGGATTTACATTCTTCTAGGGGAGACAATATGTAAATAATCAGTGTATGCATGTATATATATATGTGTGTGTATATATATAATATAGCTAATGTATATATAATATGTATTATGTATATAATAATATATAATATATACATAATACACACATGCACACACAATAGTTAGAAGAGACTGGGAATGGGGAGAGGTTTTAGCAGGGTGGGGATTGAAAAAGGCCTCCTGGAGTCATGGGAATTGATCTCAGTCTTGAAAGAAGTGGCAGGACCTTGAGGGGAAAAGATGTGGAAGGAGAGTATTCCAAGCATAGAAGAATAGTGAATTAAAAGACAGAGAGAAGGTATATAGAGTGCTGTGTTAGAGGAACAGCTAACAGGTCAGTATTCCTTGAATATATAGAAAGAGGAGGAGATTAAATTGCAAGACAATAAGAAATGTAAGAAGTGGCTAGATTATGAAGAACTTAATTAACTCGAAGGACTTGTTAATATTTTGTAAAGTGAGGCCTTAGCATGGTTGAATTTTGCAGTTATTTTAATACCGCTTTATTGACCATTTTTTCTATAATTAGGTCCTTAGTCTTCAAGTACTATCTCCTTTACATTCTCATCCTAGATAAATTGCTATCCCTAGCAAATGTGCTCTATGTGGACATATATATTCATAGTTCCATATTCTAAATATCTCTTTAATGAATATATTGTATACAGAACCCATATACATATCATAAAAAACATAGATGCATATATATACACATGCTATATGTTATAAGCGCATGTGTATATAATGTGAATATGTGCATGTGTATGTGTATATGTTTATGTATACACACACATATATATGCGCACGTACATGCACATATATACACATATACATATAGTATATGAGGTATATTCAAAAAGGACTAGCACCTCTGTTGATGTGAGGGGCTTGCTAAGTGTAATAGCAAGGACCCTGGCATAGACAGGAGGACCTGCTGTGCACATTCTTAGATCTGCTTTTCACAAAGGAAAGTAACTCTTGAGGGGTCAACAATCTACTTTAATTAAGCACATATATCATTCACTTAGTTCAGGGGGAAAAGTCAGCACCCTGAACCTCAGGGAAATACAAACACAAATTACAAGAAGAAATTACAAATAAGAAGACCAACAGACAGGGTTTCTAAATGTCTGATCAGATAGATAGATAGATAGATAGATAGATAGATAGATAGATAGATAGATAGATAGATATAGATATAGATATAGATATCTCACAGATCAACAGACAGATCCAAATGTCTGATCATACATACCTAGTTAGCAGGGAGAGAAACATCAGCATTTGGGTTTTCAAAGCCTGAGGCTCCTTAGTGGTTACCCAGAGTCTCATCTGGCCAAACCAGCACTTCCAGTGAGTAAGTCCCAAAATTAACCTCACCTCAGTGTATTTATACACTTTTTGAACCTTGGAGGATACAACCCTCTGACCCAGTGATTCAATTTAAATTAAAAAATTAAATTTAAAAATGGTATTGAAGCCAATTAAGGGGCTGGGAAGATCTTGAACTCTTCCTTCCACCCACCATTGACCTTAAATTACCATTACACCATGTTCTTTTCAGAGCTGATCATCCACCTTTGGTGTCCACCTCTCACCCACTCCTAGCTCCAAAAAGTTGCAGCATGTTCAGGGGCCACACACTGGTAAAATCTTCTGCTCAGAACAACTAAGCCAGGTTGAGTGTAAGCAACAGTGCTCAATCCTGTCAGCAAATTAGGAGAATGTCTACTCCAAGTATGTAAAGACTTTCCCTGAAGGAATGAGAAAAAGAGAACACTTTGTTCCAAGGCTATGAGTGCAGATAAATAAGGAGCTCTGGAGTGCTTAAAACTTAATCAGACAGACCTCAAAGACTCCAAGGTCATCCACAACATCCTGGATCATTATCAGTTATCTTGTCTTTTGTCTCATCACTGGATTTTGATGACTCTGGAAGAGAGAGTGGGACAACAGACTTCTTGATACTCTGCCTCACTTAAATCCAATTTGTCATTTCTTATTGTCATTGGTCCTCTTCAAAAATGAATGATGAAATATATATTTATATATATATAGTTGTGTAAGTGCACATATACACACTCAAGCACATATACATACATAATTATCTATAACCAGAAAAACAAAGGATTGCAATGTTAATATGTCGGTCTACATAACTGGTAAGAATAAGTATATGCATAGGGATCTTGTGGTTTCTTTAGTGTGAAAAACTTACGACAAAGAAATTTTCTCTATCGGTGAGTGTGGCAAAACACCTTTTCTGAAACTCATAGTCTATGGCCACACAGCTAATTCACGGCTGTGACAATGTTTGAAGTCAAATTGTTTTGTTTTGTTTTTTGCTTTATTTTGTTTTGTTTTGTTTTCCAATGCCAAGGCTAACTCTTAATACTATAGACTGTGAAACCACTACTTTATGACAGGATTTTAAAAGATTCTTAAAATTAAAGCAGATAGTATTCAAAAGAAGAATGAGATATTGTGTTACATTAGGATATATTTTGTCACATGTTAATATTATTTTATATTCACTGAGATTCTCCTATTTAAAGATTTAGGACTTGGGTCTAAATATTGGTATTTTCTATACGAACATTTTAAAATGTGGTTAATAATGATAGAGTTATATCCCCCACAGACCATTCCCTTTTTGGGCTACTGCTGTTTATTGATGTAGATATAGCTGCAAGGAGTGAATGCATGCCTTTTACTTCTCCACAAAATTGCAAGAAAGAATACTCAGTGATATGCATGACAATCAATTATTCTTTCTGTTGTAAATTACCAGTACCAAATTAATAATATTAAAAACAGCTATTGTGCTTTGTTATGACTTCAGTAGTATGGAGGCGATTTTTCTCCCTCTTAGAGGTAAGAAGAACTCAAGCAGTGTGTTTAAACTGTTAATAAAATTGCTAATTATTGTTCTTATCAATGGTTTCTCTTTTATACAGGTCTTTAGCAATTTAAACATTACTTTGTCCAAATCTAAGAACAAGTTAAACTTAGTCAATTTGGACAAAGACAAATATCAGACATAGCTTCTTATCAAGTTTCCAGGCAAATGCTCTATTAGAGGCTCCTGACTAGATAGGAGAAAACTTATCAGATAAAACTCAATCCAGGCTGTATCCATCAGAGTACTTGAGGAGGCACGCTTATACCTCTGTCTGAAGCAAGAATTAAATGCTTTTGAATGAGATTCGGAGGATCTTTAGGCCAAATAGTTATTGTCCAGAAAAATTAACCTTCTCTAACTTTACTAGGACCACTGTAAAGATATAAAGCAATAGAGACAGACTGCCAAAAATCTCGTAGCTGTACCATCAAAAAGTTTACACTTGACAATGAGCCTCTAATAATGTAACTTTTTTCTGCTAACTGTGCTGGGATCATCCTTGTCACTGTTCCTGACCTTTCTCATGGCACTCATCTTGCCATGCTTTCAGATTTCCCCTTTTTTTAGCTGAACATTTTAACTACAAATCTATCTGTTCACTGTTGTCTTGTGACTCTTTCTTCTCTACCTAGTTTGACTACTTCCAGAAAAAAATAATCATTGGCTTTCTTCCTTCCTGAGATCTATGCTGAACCTTGTCTATTTTGGACAGATTGTGCTCCCATTACTGTGCAGGGCAAGACCTCATGGCCAACTTTCAGTTACTACACAAAGAAAACATTTCTTTGTAAGTACAATTCTTCCCTTTGCTAGGTCACTTGTGCTCTTTTGTCTTTGGGCAAGTTTATGGTCAATATACCAGTCACATTTAATGACACCTAAGTAAGACAAATTAGTTTCTTGACCCAGGTCCCCCTGGACACTAAACACTAAACACAAATGTTCCCACAGAATTAGTGAAAGCAGACTTTTTGATTACCCAACTAAACATATAGGCTGCCTTTTGGGCTATTTCCTAGAGGTTTAAAGAGAGCTTCCTGCTCAGCCACCATGAAACCATCGTAACTCAACTTTAGCAGATGTCCAAAGGCTCTAAACAGACCGAAACCACCGACGAGTATCAAGTGGTATGATGAGGTGTATTGATCATGCATCTTTGGTTATTATTAAGGTAATTTTGCTTCTTAATGGGAACATCTTTCCCATCCATTAATAGACCCATGTGACCTGTTTAATCAGATGAAACCTGAGTCACATGAATCAAACAGGAAGGGTTGGAACAGGAAGGGTGCAATGGAAAGAGATGGAGCTGGAGTTCAGCTGAGTGGAAGTTAGACAGAGAGCAATCAGAGCTGGGAAAGGCAGCAAATAGCATGAGTGGGAGAGCCTGTTTGTGGTTTGTTTAGGGAAGCTGGTTTGGGGAAGCCTAACAGAAGGAAGGCTTGGGGATGGCAGTGCCCTCTACATTCTTATTGTGTATGGCTTTTTTTGTTACTATGATGGATTTGGCTTTCTGGTGTTGGGATTCTGCTTATTAGTGTCTGAATACATGTTTTGATTTTGTCTTCCATGTGAAAAGTGTGTTGTATTTCACTATTAAGAATTGCACCAGCATGTTCTTGGCAGCCATAGGTTCTGTGAGCATTGCATTCGTGCTAAACAAGAAATGCTTGAGGAAGCTTTGCAGTTGTATCAGATTGTATTGCCATGACCTAGACTTTAAGGCTGTTCTTGTCATTTTATTATAGAAGAGGTTCAATGCTCCTATCTATGACGAAATTTGATTTCTACACTTGGGTGAAGGAGCTAGGATCTGTCGTCACTTGAAAGGAAAGAAAAAACTGTCTTAATCTACTCATGGACCCACTTGTGAGTCATTTGTGGAATTATGAATAAGGTTTTTGTCTTTGCTGTAGTTGAAGTTCGTTGACCTGACTCTTTGAAAGACAGTCAAGGAAACTTTTCTTTTTGTTATGAGTTAAACAAAGAATGGCTAGAAACATTGCCAAGATTTATACCAGGTTGTGAATGGCATCATCATGCAGAAGTATTTTCTTCATTAATATGGTCAACATAAAATTGTGCAAACAGGAAGGTGATTGGGGGACATATTTCAGAACTGGTGTGAAGATTAGAAGAATTATATAATACTATTTAGGCTAAATGCCAATGACAATTATTCAGTCAATCAGTCAACAAACGTTTATGAAGCATATTCAATGTGCAGAGCACTAAGCTAAGTATTAGGAATAGAAACAAAAGTGGAAAAAAGAGAGTTCTTAACCTCAAAGGGCTTGCATTTTAATAAGAGATATAAGCTGAATGTAAAGAAGGCTGAACAAGGTGAAGGGGGCAAGTTAAGGTACTCAGTTGGATGGGGAAGAAAGGGGAGAATGGTACAGAAAATCCTGAATACAGAGTGGAGAGGAAAGAAATATAACTGCTCTATTCACTGTCCTTACACAGAGATTCTAGGAGGAACTATCCAATCAGAGGCAGAGATGTACTTCCAATGTGTTAATTCCAGGGCTAGAGCGAGCTTCAGGATGAAGAGGTTTCTGGGAGAAGGGTAAATGAAGTCTAAAGTATAGCCTAAGAAAAATAAAATTGTAACATTCTATCAATACATGAATAATAACTTTAATGACTGACTAGATCAGTGAATGTTAAAAAATAGTAATAATAAATTAATGGCATCCTGATCTAACTCCAGGACCCAGTGCAGAATACCACACATACTGTATCCAGATGAGGTCAGGAAGAAAAAGACTAATTTTTCAAGATGAAGGAGTATGCATTTAACTAGATGACAGTTGAATTTGGGGAACATAAAATGTCATAGTAAGTACATTAGATAAATCATTTAGGGGATACATTCCAGAAAGGATTTGCATCCTTAATGTCAATTGATATTCTATTCTCTCTAGGATTTTTCAGAATTGATTGTTTATTCTTAGTCTCTGTAGCTGGATCTCCCTCCAGGCTGAACCCACTGACTATATAGATGAACCCCAAAGATCTGTCCTTTGCCCCTTTCTCTTTTCCCCCTGTAGTATTTTGCTTAGTAATCTCATCAGTCCCCATGGATTGGTTATCATCTCTATCCAGATTATCTAGCCCTAATCTCCCTCTTGACCTCCATTCTTGAATTTTCAACTTTCTACTGGACATCTTGAATTGGATGCCCCATCGATATCTTAAAATTAAACATCTGTACCCTGAAGTTAATATCTTCCTCCAAAAACCCTCTTTTCTTTCTTATTTCCCTATTACTATCAAATGTACCTCCTTATAACCCCTAGGATGCAATAAAAAATCTTATAACAGACCTTCATAACCTGTCCTCTTTCTACCTTCACAATTTTCTTATGCTTTAATCCCTCTGTTTATTCCATGGTTGAGTGAAACTGTCGTTGCTGTTCCTCAGCAACCTTTCTATCTCCTGACTTCTTGCATTGTTTCATGATTCCGTATGGGCTATCCCATATCCTTGGAAATCTTGCCATCCACATAGAGCTTGGTTCCCATAGTTTACTTTAAGTCTCATCTGAAAGCATCTAAACTGAGTCTAAACCTATCTTCCTAGTCTTATTGTATAATGCTTCCCTCCTCATGCACTATATTCAGTTAAACTGGCTTTTTTCTCATTCCTCATGAATAGTAATCCATCTCTAGTCTCCATGCCTTTGTCCTGGATGTTCTAATGAGTGTACCAATTTCTCATGCAAATATGCTCTCAGCAGACAATTCTTTTCTAATTGTACATTCATTGCTTTTATTTCTTCAAGCTTTTTTACTAAAACATAATCCATGTTGATGTGTGTCTATATTACACAGATTGAACATGTATATTGTATACGTACAGTACATATATATTGTATGTATACATTATATGCATATATAATACATATAACTGTATAATATATATACATACATAATATTTATGATCTCCTTAACCCCATAACTATTGTTATGCTAATCCAAACCATTGTTACGCAATGTTAAGCCTCCATTTTTTTTTTCAGTTTTTTTTCTTTAATGTGAATTTCTGTTGTCGTATGTCCAGGCCACATATAGATTTTACACACACACACATGAATATATATATATATATATATATATATATACACACACACACACATATATATCCATTTGGTGATTATTGTTGTATATTTTGCTTTGTCATGGTTTAAACTTAATTTCTGCAAAAAAAAGTTATCCTTTTTTGCCAGTAGATGTTGATAATAGGACATATTTATCTCAGTTGTTAGAATGCTAAAGTTATTAAAAGGTAACAGTATTTACAGGTCATGTGAACAAAAAGATGGAGGACTAGACATTTTCTTTGATCCTCATAACCTCTCAAACCTTTCCTAAACATGAATCAACACCCCAAAATAAAACAATTTCAGTTGTCTCCATAGTCTTGGACATCAGGAGCCCACTAGACTTTTTTTAAATCTGTGAACTAATATCTACTTTCAGTTTACTCAGATCCCCTTTCCCAACTGCCTTCTATACTAATACCAGTGAGGATTCAATGACTGATCCAACTCACAAGCTTCTGAGAAAATGTAACCTGATTCCCTCTTCCTCCTTCCAGTGTCTTGGAGATGCAAGTTCCAAAATACAGAAATTTACTGAGGTCATGATAACTGGCACCCAAACAGCTTTTTGTCCTACAAAAGATCTCTGCCAGATAACAGAATATGAAGGAAAAAGGAGCAGGGCACATTCTTGGGCTTGAAATAAATAAAGTACAATCACATACCCTGGCCTTTTGCCCTTTCCTAGAGACTTGGTGTTCCAAACTGCAAAGGACAAACTTGACCCTTGCTGACTTAGCACCACTATGGCAGTGCTCTATACTACCAGGCCAGAAACCTGAGGAAAGAGAATACATTAAGGGGGCTCCAGTCAGTTTTGTCCTCCCAGAATTCACTTGCTGCAGAGACCCAGACTGGTGAACTGTGAATTGCCCAATGTGGAAAGAGATTTTGAGATCTAGCCCCAGTGAAAACAATCTTTAGAGAAGAGTGAGAAAAATTGCTATTTCTCTCATATATTGGTAACCAATTAATTAAGATTAAGATGCTTCCTTTCTGTTTCTTTATTCGAAGTCTAGTCTCTCAAGAGTATTTCTAACCTCTTGCAAAAGTTTACCCAACATAGACCACTGTACCTAGGTTGAATTCTTACCCATCCCAACTAGAATACTTTTCTAAGAGAATCTAACGTGGGTGAATTCCCACCCTTTGTGTTCCATTCCAGGGAGCTTAGGGGCAGGTGGAGCCCCTTCTATTGCCTGAGGCTGGGGGTGATTTGGATAGAGAGAAGTAACAGTAACAGAATCAAAGTCATGTCCCCCAGTCCTTCATTTGAATAGGTCCACCTCTCATTATAAGATTCATTATATCACTAGTTGTTGAGCAGAGTTGAGCACACCTACTCTTTCAAGAGCATATATGTATTGATCAGCCTCCATGATTCATCTTTGATTTGTGAGAAAGTCAAATGATCAACCTTTTATTAATTATTTACTAGCCATAATTAATAAATTTTCTTCAATTTTATCAGTTTTTATGTTTGTTTTCTAAACTGGTCAATACAAAATTGTTTTGGTTATTATTGCTTTATAGTGTAGATTTGATACTGCTAAGTTACTATCAATCCTACTTTTTTCCCCATTATTTTCTTTGACATTCTTTGATTTTTTCTTATCAGATGTGATTTTTATTTTGTCAAGTTAGTGAAAGTAACTGCTGCTTATTTATTTGGTGTGATGCTAAATTGGTTGACACTCATCTTTTGATAAATATATTAAATAAGAGTATTAAAATGTACAGCATTACCAACAATGATATTGAATATTAATAAAAGTGTATCTTTTATTAGTGTAACCCAATCATGGCAATGAATAACTCTGTAGTTATTTGTGTTCTTTAGTTCTGTAGGGTGTTTTGTAGTTGTAAACATACACCTTTTGAGTGTATTTTGTGTCTTTGTTATTAGATCCATGTAGTAAGATATATAAAATATGATTCTGGGAGTTTACTGTTAAGAGGAATGAAAATTTTAAAAATTATTTTGAGGTGACAATTATTTTTATTGATTTAAAATAAGATTGAAAACATTTTTGGAGTTTTCATGAATTATGTATTTTTCTTCTATCTCACATCTTCAGTATGTGTCTAATATTGGTTGATTTTTGTCTTTCAATCTTGAAGAGAACCAAAATGATATCACCATGCTAGAGTCAAGTTTCAATGTGTCTGATTGTAGCTGGTTGGACCAACACAAGTTTAGAATATTCTACTGTGGATTGGTCACAGATAGTCCCTGTGAACATTTTGGGTGGATTCTCTAAATTTGCACATCCTACATTTGCTTTGCCTCAATTGTCTCAATTCTGTTTTGCTTATAGACCAAAGCACCCTTTCTGAGGTGGGTACGCTATTTTGAGTAGTCATGTACCAGTATCTCCCATGTCACACAATCAAATCCAAACTTCTTGAGAGAGACCTCGAGAGTGTCCTTGTTGTTGCTATTGTTGTTTTCATCCTTCGTTGCTTAAGGAGACCATGCCATCAGAGAAATAATGACATAACTTGAACTTGACTTTATTTTAAGTGAGGGAAGGCTGTGGAGATCACCAACTTCCCTTCTCCTCCAGAGCCATCTGAATCCAGTGACCAGATATTCATCAGGATGACTAGAGATAACCCAGGATAAGGCATTTGGAGTGTTCTTGTATCACTTCTTCTGACCACTATATTATCACATGCCTCATGTGAGTTCTCCATAAAATCGTCTTTTTGGCTAGTGTACATTTTGTATTCGAGCAGCATGGCCAGACCATCAGAGTTGCACTCTCTGAAACATAGTTTGTCAATGCCTGGCTAAATTCGAGCAAGGACCCCAGTGTCTGGTGATCTTCAGAATCTTCTTAAGACAATTCAAATAAAAGCACTTTAGTTTACTGGAATGCCATACAACAATGAGGACAGCCCAATGGCTCTGTAGACCTTTGGTCTGGTAGTTAATCTAATACCTCTCCTCTCTTATATTTTCCTTCAGAGCCTCCCAAAAACATATGAAGACTTTTTATCACATGATCTTCTCATCACCAGCATTGTTTTCTGTTTACCTGAACACAATGTTCCTATATACGGGGTATACCAAAGGTGTAAATGTTAAAGGGTATACCTACACTCAGATTTTGGGGAAACACCATATTTTAAGTTATGTTGCTATTGTTTGTAACAAGTTGATTTTTTTCCCATTTCTCTGTGACCTTTCTTAGACTGTTAGTTAATTCCCATTAGGATTGTGACTAAGTTTTTTTTTCATGGATAGAACTTTCAAGTAATGATTTTGTTATTTTATAAATTTATGATCCCATAAATTTTTCATATATTCAGCCTAATTGGATGTTAAATTTAAGACAAATTTTATTCTCTTCTATTTGTTTTGTATAAAGTATTTTTATGCTATTTCTTACTTATCTTAAAAAAATTACAACTGAGCCAAGATGGCTGAGTAGAAAGCCACATATACTCTATTGCTTCCCCTGAAGCCCATAAAATACCTGAAAAAATGACTCTCAACAAATTCCAGCGCAGCAGAAGCCACAGAACGACAGAGTGAAAAGATTTCCAGCCAAAGGTAATCTGGAAGGCCAACAGGAAAGGTCTATCCCACGGGATACTGAGTGGAGTGGAGCCCAACTCTGGCCACACAGCATGGAGAGGAACAGGACTGGAACAGGCCTCGAGTGCAGAATCCCCAGCAGGGAGGGTCGACAAGTGGCAAAGAAAACATCAAAGGTCAGTGTGGGAAGGCTTTCCCAGTTAGGCGAGAGGGGAGCAGGGTCCTTCCAGCACTGGCCCCAGGCAGTGACAGGGGTGACAGCAGCAACCACTGCTAGCAAGCAGCTACAGTAGCCACTGCAACAGTGAGAGTCCATTGTCCAAGAACCTCAGCTTAAAGCCTCCAGGAGAATTCAGTAGGGGATCTGAACCTCAGCACTCAGTGGCAGCCCAGCCCCCACACAAAAGCCCTGGAGGAATTGACCAGCTGATCAGAATCTCAGCCCTGAGCAAGGTTATGGGGGGGGGGTAGGAGGAGCAATAGAACCCTCCCTTTTGCAAAGGATTCAGAAGTCAAGTAACTGGCTGGGAAAATGTCCAAAAAGGGAAAAAAATAAGACCATGAAAGGTTACTTTCTTGGTGAACAAGTATCTCCTTCCATCCTTCCAGAGGAGGAAGAACAATGCATACTGTCAGAGGAAGTCAAGGCTTCTGCATCCAGTGCTTCCAAAATGAATGTAAAATGGGCTCAAGCCATAGAAGAGCTTGAAAAGCAAGTCAGCAGTCTGATAAAGGAGAACCAAAATATTCTGAGGAAAATAACACCTTTAAAAATAGACTAGGGGAGGAGCCAAGATGGCTGAGTAGAAAGATTCACATAAGCTAGCTCTGAACCCACAGCCCAAAATTACCTGTAGAAAGAACTCCCGACAAATTCTAGAGCAGTGGAAGCCACACTGTGACAGAGTAGAGAAGATTTCTGTTCCAGAGAGCCCTGAAAGACCAACACCAAAGGTCTGTCGCACACTGGACCTGGAGCGGAGCCTAGCCCTGCCTTGGCTGCATGGCACCAAGAGGAGCAGATCCAAGCAGGCTTCAGGGATGGAATCTCCAGTAGCCACGTATGTCCCTCAACCCACAGACACTACGGGTCAGTGAGAGACCCTATCTGGCTGGTGGAGAGGGGAGCAGGGTGTCTCCATGGCTCAGGCCCCCTCAGGAGGAAGCAGAGGACAGGGGTTCAAAAAGCAGGCAGGAGCTCGGAGCTATTACTGAAGGTCTCCCCATAAACCCCCTGAGGGAACTGAGACCTGTGAGATGGCCCTGTCCCCACCTGAGCCTTTGACTTCTGGAATATTGTATTCCATGATACAATATTCCAGAAGTCAAAGGAACTAGGACTAAAACCAAGAATCACCTACCCAGCAAAACTGAGTATAATACTTCAGGGGAAAATATGGTCTTTCAATGAAATAGAGGACTTTCAAGCATTCTTGAGGAAAAGACCAGAGCTGAAAAGAAAATTTCCCTTTCAAATACAAGAATGAGAAGAAGCATGAAAAAGTAAACAGCAAAGAGAAGTCATAGGGACTTACTAAAGTTGAACTCTTTACATTCCTAAATGGAAAGACAATATTTGTAACTCTTGAAACTTTTCAGTATCTGGGTATTTGGTGGGATTACACACACACACACACACACACATGCATATGTGTGCTCACACACACGTACACACATGCATGCACACACAGAGACAGAGCATAGAGCAAATTGAATAGGATGGGATTATATATTTAAAAAATTGAGGTAAATGGTGAGAGAGAAATATATTGGGAAGAGAGAGGGTGAAATGGAATGAGGCAAATTATCTCTCATAGAAGAGGCAAGCAGTAGATTTTTAGTGGAGGGAAAAAGAGAACTGAGAGAAAAACATGAAGTTTACTCTCATTACATTCGACTAAAGGAAGGAATAAAATGCACACTCATTTTGGTATGAAAAGTATCTTACAATATAGGAACATGGGGGAGAAGGAGATAAGCAGGGTGGGTGGGATGATGGAAAGGAGGGCAATGGTAGGAGGGAGCAATTTGAAGTCCACATTCTTGGGGAGGGACAGGATCAAAAGAGAGAATAGAAACAATGAGGGGCAGGATAGGATGGAGGGAAATATAGTTAGTCTTACACAACAGGACTATTATCGAAGTCATTTGCAAAACTACACAGATATGGGCTATATTGAATTGCCTGACTTTCCAAAGGGAATGGGGGGGAGGGAGGGATGGGGAGAAGTTGGAACTCAAAGTTTTAGGAACAACTGTTGAGTATTGTTGTTGCTACTAGAAAATAAGAAATACAGTTATTGGGGAATAGAAAGTCATCTGGCCCTACAGGACAAAAGAGAAGATGGGGTCAAGGGAAGGGAGGGATGATAGAAGAGAGGGCGTATTGGCGATAAGGGAAATTAGAATGCTTGGTGTATTTGGGTGGGGGGAGGGGACAAATAGAGAGAAAATTTGGAACCCAAAATGTTGTAAAGATGAGTGTAAAAAGTTTAATAAATAAATTTATCAAAAAAAAATTATAATAGGCTAACTCAATTGGAAAAAGAGATCTAGAAAGCCAATGAGGAGAAGAAGGCTTTAAAAAGCAGAATTTCCTAAATGGAAAAGGTGGTTCAAAAGCTCACTGAACAAAATAGTTCTTTAAAAATAAGAGCGGTGCTCAGGGAAGCTAATGACCATACAATAAACCAAGAAATTACAAAACAAAACCAAAAGATTGAAAACATAGAAGATAATGTGAAATATCTCGTTGGGAAAACAACTGACCTGAAAAATATATCAAGAAGAGACAATTTAAAAATTATGGACTGCCTGAAAGCCATAATTGAAAAATAGAACCTAGACATTATCTTACATGAAGTTATCAAGGAAAACTGCCCTGATATTCTAGAACCAGAGGGCCAATTAAATATTGAAATAATCCACCAACTACCTCCTGAAAGAGACTTGAAAAGAAAAACTCCTAGGAATATTGTGGGCAAATTTCAGATTTCCCAGGTCAAGGAGAAAATATTGCAAGCAGCAAGAAAGAAACAATTCCTGCACTGTAGAAATACAGTCAAGATAACACAGGATCTGATAGCTTCTACATTAAGGGATAAAAGGGCTTGGAATAGGATATTCCAGAAGTCAAATGAACTGGAATTTAAACCAAGAATCAGATACCCAGAAAAACTGAGTATAATACTTCAAAGGAAAAAATGAGCATTCAATGATATAGAGGACTTTTAACCATTCATGGTGAAAAGACTAGAAGTGAATAGAAAATTTGACTTTCAAGCACAAGAATTAAGAGAATCATGAAAAAGTAAACAGGAAAGAGAATTCATAAAGGATTTTCTAAAGCTGAACTTTTTACATTCCTACATGGAAAGATAGTATTTGCAACTCCTGAGACTTTTCTTACTACTTGGGTAAATAGAGGGATCACACACACACACACACACACACACACACACACATAGACAGAGTACAGATTGAGTTGCATCAGAGGAGATGATGTCCATAAAAAGAAAGAAAATTAAGGGGTGAGAGAGGAAAATATTGGGAGGAGAAAGGGGGAAATGGAATGAAGCAAAATATTACTCATAAAAGAGATAAGAAAGATCTTTTTCAATGGAGGAGAAAAGGGAGGAAGTGAGGTTAAAAGTGAAGCTTACTTTCTTCACATTTGGCTTAGGGAGGGAATAACATGCTCAATAAATTTAGTATGAAAATGTTTCTTACACTACAGGGAAGTAGGAGAGAAGGGGACAAGTAGGATGAGGGGTATTATAAAAGGGAGGGCCAACAGGAGAAGGGAGTAACTAGAAATAAACACTTTTGGGAAGGGAAAAGGTCAAATGAGAGAATAGAAAAGGGGGGGCAGCATAAGATGGAGGGAAATATAGTTAGTCTTACACAATGTAACTATTATGGAAGTCTTCTGCAAGATGACACATAACCTATATTGAATTCTTTGCTTTCTCAGTGGGGATGTGTGGGGAGAGAAGGAGGGAGAGCAGTTGGAATTCAAAATATTAGGAAAGAATCTTGCGAATTGTTATTGCATATAACTGGGAAATAAGAAATACAGGTAATGGGTTATAGAAATTTATCTTGCCCTACAAGAAAAGGGAGAAGATGGGGATAAGTGAAGAGTGGAGTGTGATAGAAGGGATGGCACATTGGGGGAAGTGGTAATCAGAATGTAAGGTGTTATGAAGTGTGGGGAGGGGAGAGATGGTGAGAAAAATTGGAGCTCAAAATTTTGTGGAAATAAATGTGAAAATCTAAAAATAAAATTATAAAACAAAATCACTATCATTACCTCCCAATTTCCCTCACAAAACAGAAATTCTCTCATGTCAAATAAGCATACTTAAGTAAAACAAAATAATTTTACATATTAGTCACAACTTAAAACATACATTAGGCTTCTCCCCTTGCACCAGCCATAGGGTTCTGCCAAGAGGTAGGAAAACTTTTTCATTATAATTCTTTTGATAGTACTGCAAAGATCAGAGCTCTTAAGCATCTAAAAGCTTTTCTTTTTCTTTGCTCCACACTATTCATTGTATATTTTTAGTCATCCCTCAATTGACAGGCACTCAGTTTCTGATTCTTTGGGAATATTTAAATTGTACTGGTAATGCTGAGCCAGAAGATATAAACAGTTTAATTAATTGTTCCAGCTCCAACTCCTCTTTCCTGGTCTCCAAATTACCCTATTTAATAATAGTGAATAGCGTTGGTTTCCTGGGGTAAGCGAAGAATTGATTAAGAGACATGGGTAATAAAATTGACAAATATTTGATTAGTCAGTAGGATGAAGGACAACAAGGGAGATTGATCAGAAATAATAATTTCAGAGCAGACAATGGAATTATTTGGAATGATAATAAGATGATTATGACTGATGATGATAATAGCTAGCATTTATATAGTGCTTTAAAGTCAGCAAAACACAGATATATTTTTTCACTTTATCCTCATAACAACCCTTTACCTCAGGGTCAGTTTTCTGTACATTAAGTCACTCTAACCTTCTTTCCATTTCGTTGCCACATGCACATGATAAATTAGGGTTTCATTACTTTACTACTGCAATTAACTTCTCATTACTCTCCATATTTCCCTCTCCTAACTGATTACACAATACGAAATCATAATCTTTTTTTTTAAAACAACCTCTAAAGACATTCCCCACAAAAACCTGAGTATCTCTGCAATCAATACCTCTTAAGCTTAACCCAAAATCCCTAGCTGAGTTTTCTAGATCTTCCAAAATTCCAAGCCAAGACTTCATGGTTCAATTGAAAGTGTTCTGGTCTTGAAGGACCTGAGTTTGAATCCTAGGTTCATACCTTTGTGACCATGAGCAATTTATTTAAACTCCTGGACATAGGTTGCTCCTCTGTTGCATAAGTCACTCTGGTTCTTTCTAACTTTAAATGCATTAGTCTAACATCTTGTGCTCTTCTCTTTTCCTGAAACGGTTTTCCCCCACCTTACCTAACCTCTATTAAAATTTTGTTCCAATTCATGCAAATTGATCCAAATTCAATCCAATTCATCTAAACGTTTCTATATTCTTCCCAACTCAAAGGGATCCCTTAGTACTCTGAATCCTCATGTTTATCATTTGTGCTTAGATTATGTATAAAGTGGATTTATTTGCATGCTTGTGATGTCTTCCATATTAGATTCTAAGCTGCTTAAGGAGAGACTTAATCTTATTGTATTCCCAGTAGTATCTAACGCATAACAGGTGCTCTATAAATATTTATTAAATAATTTAATTGAAACCAAGATATTTAGTAGAATGAAATTTGGTTAAATAATGGAATGTGAATCACTTGATAGATGCGTTCATGTTCAAACCAAGAAGTTGTGTTATTTTGCTTACAATTTTTGCTTTGTCTCTAAGCATGCCATCTTGTATTGCATTACTCATTTTTCTGACACCATGTTTTACAGGGAACTATTATGAGTGGAGTGAGGAGTGTGTTATTTACAAAAGTTCTGTTTTGTGCTTGTGATCCTTTAATGGAAACTACTCAAAGTACTTTATGGAAATGGATTAATTGTACATTTTGTGAGGCTTCTTCCTTTACCCACATCCATATAGTCTTAATTTTTTTTTTACTTCAGTTACTTTTTCCACAATGTCTCTGATTCCATCATGTGTCTGTGAAAAAGTGATAATGGAAAATATCATATTAAAATCTAAATAGTTAAGCAAAAGTCATGTGTGACGGGCACAGATTCTTAACTCTTTCAATTCAGTAACCTTATAGAAAGATGAACTTTTACTGTATAAGATAGGGTAGAATGTCTTATAACTAAGGGACACATAAATTTGCTGGATTCTTGTGGGGTTGGCATAGGATGATATGTTCTGTCCTTTCCAATGATAGAGCATGGGGCTTCCTTAAATTCCATTCAAAAAGGTTTTGGTAAAAGTACTAATAACAGCTTCTTCTATATTATCCAATTATTTATAATTCATGTAACAAAAAACTAAATGTTCCTAAAGTTGCATAACAGATGAAATGTGACAATACAAAAAATCCTCAAGGAATTTATAATCAACTGGCTCTGACATCTTCAGCTACATTAAAAAAAAACATGATCTGTAGAAAATCTTTGATATTTACCTGAGACGTCATTAATGTTCTCATTCAAAAACTTTCCCCATGATTAAATACATGATTTTAAATTCATCCTTACACAATACAATTACTGTAGCATGATTTGTTTGATCCAAGTATAATTGTTACACAACTTAAACCTGCTCTACATCCACGTCATCTTCCTTTTTCTTTTTTCCTACCACAGATCTGATTATTGGAATAATATATACTTTATTTTGTAGACAAATTACAAAATTAGGAGCAGTAAGAACTATGAAAATTTAAGATCTAAGTGACAAGGTAGGAGCTCTGGTGGAAATGCAACATCTAAGATGGGTCTTGAAAAAGACTTCTCTCCTTCCCTGGTAACACAAAAGCCTCACTTAGAGCTGCTCTTAAAAGAGAGCTATGCATCAAGGTGTCCTATTGAATGAGGTCCAGGAGCTAGGGAATGGTTTCCCATAGTACCTTTACAATTCACAGCAGGTAAGGTATAGCCCTGCAGAATCCCAGTCCCACAACTACTGAAATTGACAAAAATTTACAGAATTACACTGTTCTAGGACTCCCTGCATTGACAGAAAGCAGTCACGCCCGACAACTCTTTCCTTCTTGTCTGTTTTCTTAGAATCAATAGCACAGCCTGATACACAGAATAATGGCTCTGGAATGTTCTACAGGCCCTAGCCCATCTGGTCACTGAGGAAGACAGCAACATGGGCTTCTCACTGATCTGTGAGACACATGCTGCTACACAGAGGTGACCTCCAAGCCTCCACCTGGCCCATTCATATAGGAAATCTCCCTCCATAGTATACTCACACAGAAATGAAAACAACTTTTACACTAAAGCATATCCATCTTTGTTTTTAATTAAGAGTCTCTGCCTCTGTGGGATTAAATAGTGTTGTGCAAGCAAAAGAAGGTCATGAATCCTGTGGGTCAGAGACCAGGTTTTATGTAAACTCCTTACAGCAATGCAAAGCTTCCACCTTTTATAGTGCAATAAGTAAAGCTAGCAATTTTGTAAAATCCCATGTATGCAACCTTTGAAGAAATTTCTCAGTTGTAGTGGTACTAGTTATATGTTATTTTTATTAGCAAAGCTGACTCAAGTTCCTGGGAAGATTGGTATTTCCCAAGCTGGTTATGCTAGGTAGACTACCGATTTATATTTCCTTAGTAAAAGCTAATTTTATATAGCCTATGTGTTTACATTTTAAATTGATTGTTGGGGAATTATAGCAAAAAAGGTTCTGAAATAAAGCCACACAATTCTTCGGACATTTTCTGTTTCATTTTTTATTAAATGAACTTTTAAATTATTTACTGAGTAAGATTTTTGATCTTTTCAAAGGAGATTTTTTTAATTCTTAGGATTGTTTTTTACTGGTTAGTATTGGTTGTTTTTATTTTAACATATTGAACAGAAATACATAGAAGAGGTCTGTGTGTGTGTTTCCACAGAATTAAAAAAACTTTATAAAAGTTCCTTCCTTCACAGTTCTGTTATGAAAAATTTAACACAACACTTAACTACCTCACATGGATATATCTTAACACAACAGTTACCATTTGTTCATGAACATACTATACACAGAGATTTCCTCCTGCACTATCACTGTCTATCTATACCTGACCCTGTCTTATAGAATTTCATTGTTGGTAGTAGAATTGGGTAAAAATGAGAAGCTTTACAGCAAGATTTCTCCATTTGTTCTTTTTTTTTAAAATCAAAAGGTCCTCCCTCAGTGAGATTAAATAGTGAAATACAAGTGAACAGAAATTAATGGCATCTATGTGCCAGGAAGAGGTATAATAGCAGGTCCTCCAAAAGAAAAAGTGAGGAACCCTTGGTTTGCAGGATAAAAATCTAAATTTCTTAGGCTAAACTTCAAAGCCTTCCACGATTAGGTCCCAAATGGCTTTGTTTGCCATATCTTACCTTACACCACTGTAGGCCAGTCACACCCATGCTCTCTTTTTTTCCTGAGCTCAAGTTCCACAACAGTTTCTGGGTCGTTTGCAGAATATTTCTTGATTATACTAGCCCGAAGAGATCTCTTAATTTTCTGAATCTTAAAGATCTCTTAATTTTCTGACTTACTGCCTGAGTCCCTTGATTTCAGAACTAATGTTTAGAGCTAAAACTAATAAATAATGTGGTGTGTGTGTGTGTGTGTGTGTGTGTGTGTGTGTGTGTGTGTGCCTTTCTTGCACTTAGGAATAGAAGAATGGTAGATGATTTGCATTTGTGAGATTGATAGCACAAAGAACCAAGGAACAGGAAGAAAATTGCTGAAGAAGAAATTCCTGGTAGGAAACTGTCCTGGGTAGATAATGCATGCAACTCTAAGGTTCTGTAATTCTGGAATACTTTAGGATGATAAATACTTATAGGTGGTGCTTGCTTATGTGGTGATTAAACTTTAGCAGTGAAGTTAGCTGTGAGCTGCAGTTTCTAACTGTACATACATCCTTTGTTCTTTCTTCCAATAGCAGACACTTTCCTTTACAAAGTCCCACTGGCATAGAAACTATGAGAACCTCTTGTTTACATAGTGGATTGATATTTATAAAGTCTTTGCATTTAATAGGACAAAATACAGCTTTGAGTGCTCTCCTTCAACAATATGTTCCCCATGAACTCATTTAAATTATAGAAGATTATAATAGAAGAGACCTCAAAGCTAACTTTCTATTACCAAGTATTGACTTCAATAGAGGTGAAAAAGTAAGGTCCCAAAGTTATCCTACACAACATGCAAATAAAAGTATTATTTTAACAAATACCATCAAAGATATAACTTAGGCTACTTTTGAACAGGAAAAGGGTTATACATAAAAATGAGAGACTAGAGAGCAACATAAATATATTTGTGATATTAATAGGACCAAAGGAAGGCCTTAAAGTAAGCATTAATGGAGCAAGTACCCAAATTTTAAAATCACATATCAAAATATATCTTGCCTAATTTTTTTCATTTTGAATTGTTACCCAAAAAACAAAACAAAACAAAATAAATCTTCAATACAAGAGGAACTAATTATTTCTGATTGTCAGTAGGTTACGTTTCCATTCATCTTTATCTTTACTTACCAAGTTTTCTAGCTTCATATAAAGTGAAGTAAAACCACATTTTGGAGCAAACATGGGATGTACCAAGACTAAAATTTACACTGTCATTTCATGTTGACAAAGTGTTTTTCACACAACAGTTCTATGAGGTAGATGGTACAATATGCTTTTATTATATCCATGTTAGAACTAAAGAAATGGGATTTGGGTGAGGGCGAGAAAGTTAAGTGGTTTTTCTCATGATCACATAACTAACAAGAACCCAATAATGAATTGAATCCAAATATTTTGACACCACACTAAACATTTTTGCCACTACAGTATTGTCTGCCTCCTGAAGCCTGAGGTTAAGTATTTAATTTGGTTTACATAATCCATGAATAATCCCTCCTCCAATAATTGGAGCACCAGGTCTTAGAGAATCACATTGTGATAACAAAATAGAACACACAACGACAATAACCACAACCACACAATACAAACCCCTAATAAGCCAATTAAAATGAAAACAAATAAAAAAAAACTTTTATTGAATGCAGATAACCTTACAAAGGAACTTTTTAGCATCCCTAACTCAATACAGACCACTCCTAGCTATGTAACTTAGAGAATGTCACAAAGATCTCCAGGCAACTATTATAGACAAGGGGAATGAACTCACCTGACAGGTTCAAGTTGGGTGTCTCCCTGGTTCATCAGGTGCTGATGGTTCTGCTGACAAAGTTCAGACAGCAATTACCACTAGAGCTAAAAGTGATCCCTTTGTACACTTTGTCTTTATAAAATCCCCTGCAAATTTCTTCTTCTATATGGCATGTTCTATATAACTCACAGAGTAATTATGCTAAAAAATCAAGACAAATCAATAAAACATAGCCAGTGTATACTGTTTTATAATTTGTCAGAGTATCTTTATTGAATGCCTGACATAGAGTATATTGGAGAGAAACTTTCAAAGCTGACTATTTTAGCCATTTTGGGCAGAGAGGGAAGGTCTTAACCTGTGATTTCATCAATGCTGAGGATGCCTGATGAGGAATTTATCCAATGCAGATCAGCAACTTTATAATTTATAATCTCAGAGAGTTGCCTGGGGCACTGAGAGGTTAATTGACTTGCTCATGGTCACATCACTGGTGTCAGAGATAGAATTTGGTGCCAAATATTTCAGATACTAAACCTGGTCTTCTTTCGACTAACCACAATGTCCTTGTTTTATGTAATAGATCAACGAATAGCTGGAGATAAAGAGATATTATTATTGTTATTATTGCATAATGAGTCATACCAAGCTCATGTAAATAACATCTGAAGTGCTGAAGTGATGACATTATTTATGACATCATTTGTCTGTCTTCTCAATAGAAGAATTGGCCACCTTCAAGTTATAGAAACAAATATTACATCTATTTTCCAGGACACTCAAGAAATGTGTGGTCTCACTAGATTTTGAGAGATATAAACCTCTAGGCAAAATGCATTAATCACGAAAAGAACAGGAGAACTAATTTGAATATGCTGCTCTAAGTTGTTCCTTCAAAATCTCTGGGAAAAAAAATATTACTTAACATTTAGGAGGACCCAGATCTTAAAAACGCTAAACACTAATTTTGAAACTAGGGAGAAAATGTAATTCTAAATTAGAAAGTCTACAAAATTTGAACTGGATACTCTCCCAAACAGAACTCATATTTCTCTCACCAATTTAAATATATGTTTTATGGTATCAATTTATCATTTTCATTGATTTCATTGTATTATCAATCATTTAATAAGCATTTATTAAAGTGTCAGGCATGATGCTAAATTGCGAGGTTGCAAATACCATTCTTTCTTCCCCTCCCAAAATACTTTCAATGGATCTATTGGAGGATAGGTAAGTCATTTTTGTAAGAGGCAGCTAAAAAAATCTATGAGGAGAGAAAGGAATGCATTTGAGAAATGAAGAAATGTCAGTGCAAAAGCACAGAGATGGGATAAAGAGCGCCACATATGAGGAATACAGAGAAGTCCAGCTTTACTAGAACATCGACTATGGGAAGGGGAATAATGTAAAAATGACTGTATTAAAATGGGTTGAGGTAAGGTTATGAATGACTTCAAAAGCTAAAGAAAGGAGTTTACACTGTATGCCAGAGGCAACTAGGATCCTCTTGGATCTATTGAATAGGTCAGTAACATAATCAGTTGTATTTTGTTTTTAAAAAACCATTTTAGCAGCTACGTTTCCAGAGGATGGACTAGAGAAGGAAAAAGGTGAAACAAGGAAACTGATTAGGAGATCATTACGGTAGTTTGGGTGAGAAATGATGAATTAAGGTAGTGACTATTTGATTAATGGGAGAAAGGGTAAGATGTGGGAAATGTTGTTAATGAAATAACAATATATGGCTGTTATGTGAATGTGTGGGGTAAACGAAATTAAGAAGTCAAAGATAATATTGAGGCTATAAACTGGGGAGACTGTGAGAATATGACTTTTATAGAAATGTAGAAGTTTAAAAGAGGGGTGAGATTTGGGGAAAAGTTAAGGAGTTTGGTTTTGGACATTGAATTTTAGCACTAGAACATCCAATTTGAAATGTACCTAAGGGAGTTACTAATGTGGGAATGGAGTTCAGGGTAGAAATTGGAACTCGTTATATCTGTATAATGGTGATAATCGAATCCTCAGAATCAGATAAGGTAATGTGGATATAAGAGAGAACTTTTTGAAGATAGCATAGTGGCCAAGCTTCTGGTCCCAACTTACTTCTTTCCCTCCTGGCAGGAATTAAGATTCCCCTAGAAAAAAGTGGCAAGAGAGATAATGTCTCTTCTCTTTCCCTTAAAGTTGCACAATGAAACTCCCATGTTATATATGAGGAACATACCCTGCTACACTCATTTCTGAATTTGTTTCCATTTCATTCAACAAACATTTATCAAACTATTAGGTGCAGAGTGCTTTGCTAGATACTGCTCATACAAAGACAGCAAAGAAATTATCTCTGCCTTTGAGGGTTAAACTTGTGTATTTTCAAGTATGTTTGTTATGTTTTATTTAATGCAAACCTGTGTTTCAACCAGCGTAGGGGCTTCGTATTTAGAAACTGCTCCATTTATGAATGTCAGCCATTCATCCCTAATTTAGACTTTTAGAGGCAATAACACATCAAGTAACTTTCTTTTAGTTGCAAGGCTGGAACTGACAGAGAAAGGGCAGAGGTGGGACACACTTTATGTCTGTGCCAAAAATAAGGTTGTATAGCAAGGGGTGTACTGAAGCCCATTTTACAACTTGAAAATCAGCAAACAGTACAAAATAGGGAATTGATTTATTGTGGTGTTGATTTTCTAAACTTAAGAAAGTAATGAAGAGAATACTAATAATGCAGTTTTAAGTTTAAAAAGGTGTCTCGTGCATTTTTTAAAAATTGTTTTCCCCCAGAGAGTAGATTGTTAAACATTTACCAATACACCCTTAGTTTTATGAAATGTCGGGGTAAAATAATTATCCAGCATATATTAAAGGGAATTTTATTGCTCATGTTGGGGAAAAAGAACAATCCTTGTAGAGGGAACTTCTTCGACACCTCACAAAAGTAGATATGTTGGCTAAGTTCTGCCCATATTCTCTGCTCTGAGATGCCTGAAGGAGATCAGATGACTTTCCTTAATATCTTCCTTTTCTGCAAATGCTTAGCCTGTTTTTAACCTTATACCTTCATTTTCTCATGTTTCCCTTTGTTTCTTGCTCCTGAGATACCAATTCTTTCTGCTCTGCTCATTATGTCCCAGATGTTATGATCCCACACTTCCTACTGCTGCTTAATTTTCTCAGGCACCACTCCAACTTCAGACTGTTGTTTCTTTAAAAATGCGTGTCTTTATAGCAGCTAAGTGGTGTCCTGGATAGAGCACTCGCCCTGGAATCAGGAGAATCTGAGTTTAAATCCAGCCTCAGACACTTGACACTTGCTAGCTGTATGATCCTGGGAAAGTCACTGAACCCCAATTACCTCACCAAAAAAAAAAGAAAAAAAGGTATGTGTCCCCTAAAGATTTCCTGGATATCAATCAGATTTGCCTTCTACCTCAAAGAATATGATAGTCCCAAATCATTCTCAGGAATTAAAGGAGATGTTTGCTTTTTTGAACTACGAATCAAAAGATGTTAATCAATTCTCAAATCCATTTTTACAGAATTGTGGGCAATAGAGTATCACTAAAAAACATTTGAGGAGACTGACATGGTTTGAATTGTGCCTAAATTGTGTCCTAATAAAAAATTGAGAGATCTGAAGGCAGCATGGAAAGAGATGATGGCAAGAGACTGGAATCAGACAACCTAAATTAGAGACTACTGAAATAGTCTAGGTGAAAAATAATTAGACCTCAATCAGAGCATTTGTGTGACTGAAAGGAATGGAAATGCTGTGGCTAACAAAAGAGGGCCAAAAGTCCTTGACAACTGAAGGGAAATGGGCAGTGCAATGGACAAGAGAATCAACACGACCCTGAAGTTACATAGCTAGTTGACTAGAAGAAAGGCTTTTAACAAAAATAGAAAGTTTTTAAGGAGAGCCAAGTTTTGAAAGTAATGAGTTCTATATTTGATGTGTTGAGTTTGAGATGACAAATGTAAATGAGATACATAGCAGGCAGTTAATAATGGCAGAGTAGAGTTCGAAAGAGACATTAGGGCTGGAATAAGGACAGGTAATGTGTGCCATTTTCTTTGTGCTTAAAACTGTGACAACAAAAGTTTATAATAAATGGTTATTGATTGACTTTTGATTGTTTGACTTGAAAATTTATGTGATAGGATGAAAGGTGCACAAAAAGAAACCTTACCAGATCATCCAACATTTTCCTTTTTCCTTTTTTTGTAAACTTTATCAATCTGATGAATGCAAGATTCAACATCAGAGTTTCTTTAAATATATTTGTTAAATTATTATTGATTTGGAGCATTTTTACATGACTTTTGATAGTTAAATTTATTCTTCTGAAAACTGCCTTTTTCCATCCTTTGACTATTTATCAAACAAGGAATGTCTCTTCTGACTCTTGTCAATTGATATTATCTCTCTCCTTCTCTCTCTCTCTGTCTCTCTCTCTCTCTCTCACTCTCTTGCTCTCATTTCTGCATTTTCTACATTTACTTGCACTGGTTTCATTTCTGCAAAGACTTAAAAATTATGCAAAATCAATTGTTTATTTTAACTTCTATAATATAGACGTGTATAATAGTATAAAGTATATATATATATAATATTTAACTTTAACTTCTTTAATACTCTTTATTTTAGTCATTAACTCTTCATCCATAGAAGTGAAAAGTAGTTTCTTCCTTGTGTTTCTGATTCAAAGAATTAGTCTTTCATTTTTTTAGTCTTCTCTTAATTTATTTAGTTTTCATTTTCAACATTCACTTACACAAGATTTTTCATTCCAAATTTTCTCCTCATCTCTTGCCTTCATTGCAAGACAGCATGAATTCTGACAACCCCTTCCCCAATCTGCCCTCCCTCCTATCACCTCCCCCTCCTTCTTTTATCCCCTTCTATTTTCCAATAGGGAAAGACAGATTGCATGTAAAAACAGTTTTTAACATTTTTTTTAAACTTTAAGTTCCCAATTCTCTCCCTTCCTCCCTTCCCACCCATGCTCATTGAGAAAGCAAGCAATTTGACTTAGGTTATATGTGAATAGTTATGCAAAAACTCTTCCATAATTGTCATGTTGTGAAAGGCTAACCATATTCCCCTCCAGCCTATCCTGACCCCATTTATTCTATTCTCTCCTTTGACTTTTCTCTTCTCAAAATGTTTGCTTCTGATTACCTGCTCTCCCAAACTGTCCTCACATCTGTCATTGCCTCTTTCCTTTCCTCTCCCCTGCTACTTTCCTATAGGATAATATAGATTTCTATACACAACTGAGTGTAAATATTATTCCCTCCCTAAGCCAGATCTGATGAGGGTAAAATTCATTCATTCTCTCTATTCTTCCCTTCTTTACCTCCACTGTAAAAACTTTTTCTTTCCTCTTTTATGCGAGATAACTTACTCTGTTCTGTCTTTCCCTTTCTACTCCCCCTATATTCCTCTGTCTCAACCATTAAATTCATTTTTTTTAAATTTCATCCCTTCATATTCAACTCATCTTGTACCCTCTGCCAATATACACACACATATGTGTGTGTGTATGTGTGTATGTATACATGAAGGTACAGATAGATAATAGATAGAGATATTTATAGATAGATAAATAGAGAGAGAGGCATACAGACAGATAGATAGATAGATAGAGAGAGACAGACAGACAGATACACAAACGTATTCCCTCCAACAAATATCTTTCCCTATAGGAATGTAAACAGTTCAACTTCAATAAATCCTTCATGATTTCTCTTTCCTATTTACCATTTCATGCTTCTCTTGAGTCAAATTTTCTATTCATCTCTGATCTTTTCATCAGGAATGCTTGAAAGTCCTCTACTTCAATGAATATCCATTTTTTTTCCCTAAAGGATGTTACATAGTTTTACTGAGTAGGTGAGTCTTGGTTTTAATCTTAGCTCTTTTGAGCTCCAGAATGTCATATTCCAAGCCTTTAATGTAGAACCTGCTAAATCTTGTGTTATCATGAATAGTTAAATTGTTTCTTTCTGGTTGCTTGTAATATTTTATACTTGACCTGGGAACTCTGTAATTTGGTGAAAATATTTCTAGTTTTCCTTGGCAGATCTCCTTAAGGAGATTATCAATGGATTTTTTTTTCAATTTCTCTTTTACCCTGTTATTCTAGAATATCAAAGAAGTTATCTTTGATAATTTCTTGAAAGACATTTTTGTATCATGGCTTTCATAAAGTCCAATAATTTTTAAATTATCTCTCCTGGATCTATTTCACAGTTTAGTTCTTTTTTTTTCAATCAGATACTTCATGTTGTGTTCTATTTTTTCATTCTTTTGGTTTCATTTTGTTTTGAAATTTCTCATAGAAATATTAGCTTGTATGCACTCCATTCCAATTTTTAAGGAGTTATTTTCTTCAATAAGCTTCTGGATTACCTTTTCCATTTGGCTAATTCTGCTTTTTAAGAAATTCTTCTTATTGACTTTTTGGACCTTTTGTGCCATTTGGGTTGATATATTTTTAAGGAATTATTTTCTTCAGCATTTTGGGGGTCTCCTTTAGCAAGTTGTTGGTGTGCTTTTCATAATGTTCTTAAATCACTCTCATTTCTCTTTCCAATCATCCCTCTATTTCTCTTATTTGATTTTCAAAGTCTTTTTTGAGCTCTTCTATGGTCCAAGACTATGTTCTAGGAGGTTTTAGAATTAGGAGTTTTTACTTTGTTGTCTTCTGATTGCTTCCTTGTCACCAAAGTAAGATTCTTTACTCTGTTTTTTTGTCTGCTCTTTGCTCATTTTTACAGGCAATTACTTGACTTTTTAACTCTTTGTTAAGTTAGGGGTTTTATTCCAGTGTGGAGTGTGAACTCTCCCAAGGTTCAGGGGTTTTGTGCAACTAATTTCAGAGATACTTCTAGGGACCTGTATATTTTCAGTTCTTCCAAGGTGGTATGATCAAAGGAGAGGTGTTTACTCCTCTCCTAGCCTATGCTCTGGTTTGTGAGTGACCACAAGCACTCTTGTTTTTGTCTTGCAACTGTGAGGAAGATTCCCTCTTCACCACCACCACAAATTCTGCCATGTCAGCACTCCCCCTGACCCCAGGACCACATCCCAGGACTGCGACCCAGATACAAGCACACAATGCAAGTGAATCCTTCCTTAGCACCAGCAAAGCAATCTCTCATTCCCCCTCAGATCAACTGCTAAATATCTGCATGGTCCATGAACCAAGAGCTCCTGAAGCAGCTTCCCACCCACCAATCTTCATCACCCCTTCTCATCTCCCATGCCAGACTACACTTCTCCATCACCCAGGTCAGAATGGCATTTTTTACTGATATTGTAAGTTGGGTTTTCACTTTGGGGGTTGAGAAGTCTGAAAACTGCCACAACTGCCAGTGATTCAGTCACCTGAGGCTTGCTCCACGTTTGCTAAGGCCAGATCTGTGCTGGAACGTTTTGTGTTGAACTGCTCTCCTCCCCAGCCTAGTGCAATGGACTTTTCCTGTTGACCTTCCAGACTGTTTTGTGCTGGAAATTTGCTAAATTTCATCATTTTGGGGATTCTGCTGCTCTAGAATTTGTTTAGAGTCATTTTTATAGGTATCTGAGGGAGTTTGGGGGAGAGCTCGAGAAAGTCCCTGCTTTTACTCTGCCATTTTTGCTCACCCCTAAGTCTTTTTTTATGTTGAAATCATGCTCCTGTTTGTCCTCTCTTAGTATCCAGTGTGATAGTTACTTTCTGCCACATGGTTTCCTTGTTTACCCAATAGTTGCTATGAAAAAGTGAGTTCTTAACTCAGAAACTACTTGTTTCTTCTGTATACCTCTCCCCCCACCCCTCTGCCACACACACACACACACACACACACACACACACAATTGATTACAATGATTAACTCCTCTATTTCTTAATCAATAACAAATTATTCTGGTGATGCCTGCTCTGCAGCATAGTGTGAGATATGGTACTCGTCCCTTTCCGTTTCACGTTGTTGTTCAGATATCTTCAATAGTATCTGACTCTTCAAGCCGTCTTTGGAGTTTTCTTGGCAAAGATACTGGAGTATTTTGCCATTTCTTTCTCTAAGCTCATTTCACAGATGAGGAAACTGAAGCAAACAGAGTTAAGTGACATGCACCAGGTAAGTGTCTGAAGCCACATTCAAATTCAGAAAGTTGACTCTTCTGACTCCAGTCCTACACTCTATCCATTGTTCCACCTAACCGCCCCTCCTTTTTTTTTTTGAAGAAGGCATTTTTTTTCCATTGGGATTCTTAACCAATTTTTCCCCTACACAGGTGAATTGTATTTATTATTTTAGCTCCAAAGAATAATCCATTTGGTACTTTGATTGCTATGGCACTGAATCAGTAAATCAATTTTGGTAGCATTTTCATTTTTATGATACTGACTTTGCCTAACTATAAACAATGAATATTTTTTTCAACTATTAATGTCTACTTTTATTTGTGTAGAGTGTTTCATAACTGTGGCTTTAATTACTCTTTGTATCTTTGCAGGAAGACTCTCAACTATGTTATATACTCTGTAGTTATTTTAAGTGCTAGTTTTCCTTCTCTCTCTTTCTCTTGGATTTTATAAGTAATACACAAAAAAGCTGACATAATTGTGATGATTTCTTTTATATTCTACAATTTTCCTGAATTCATCAATTTTTAAAATTATTTTTAATTAAATTTCTAGGGTTCTTTAAGTAAACTATCATCTGTAAAATGTCACAACTTTGTTTCCTCTTTCCATGTGCTTATTCGCTCAATGTCTCCTTATTATCTGATCCAGTTTTAAATTTTATTTTCAAATATACCATCTTTCTTAGCTTCAGATTCATACAAAGACAGTCAACAGACTGGATTTAATCAATGAGGCAAATTGTATACATTTTTCCTCTATCCCCTATGACACAGTATTCCTGCCCATCCTTTCCAGTACTGGCTTAACTACATTTTTTCAGCTCACCGGTCAAGATGGAATACTCCTTGATCACCATTTTCATTTCTCGTTTTTCTCCATGCCTTAATTACACAATAACCTCTCTTCCTTTGAGGTTCATACTATTCATATCTGCTTCTCAGTCAAAATTCTTAAACAGACTTCCAGGTCATTCCCCTTCTTTCTTCAGTGATTTCAATACCTGGCTTAAAATTTTTCTCTCCTGCCCAACTCTTGCCCTTATACTAGAGGACTTCAATTAGGGGACATATATATTGATTCCCCTTCAAACACTCTAACCACTTAGTTCCTCAGCCCTTGATAGTTCCTGAGCTCAAATCCACCTCACTTCAGGCACCCACAAAGATGGTCATCATCCACAGACATAATATCTGCATGTTTAATAACTCTGAAATCCTCTTATCTGACCACAATCTATTGCTTTTCTCAACTCTCTTTTCCACTACATAGACCTAGCATTCATCTGCACTGTGATCCCTTGATTTCTCAACTCTCTCACAGGCTATCTCCTCTGCACTTGTCATTCTCTCCTTCCTGTCTTGACTCACTATTCAACCAAATTAATTTTATACTGTCCTCCTTTCTTGAATCCTTAGCCCTCTTATCATATCACCTATTATTCTCAACCAAGTCTCAACCTTAGATCGCTCTCAACATTATCACTATGACTCCTACACATATGCTCCTGAGAAAGGTAAAGAAAATCATAACAATTCTGTCTGGCTCCATTGTAGATTAACATTATGTAACTTCATCTGGGTCCTCAGTGCTGCTAGGTTATCCTACTATACGGTACTTATCCACTCACTCTCCAAAGTGACTCTTCAGAACCTTTTCATCTCTCCTCAAACTTGCCATGGTTTCCCCAAACCCAGCTCCCTCAACCAACAAATTTGTCTCATTTTACAGAGAATTTGAAGCCATTTATCCCAAAATGTCTCCTTTCTTCCTTATCTCTTACCATTCAGATGTCTTCCAGCATTTTCTTCTTCTTCACCCCTGTCTCACATAATAAAGAGGAATTACTCCTTGCCAAGGCTAACATTTCTATATGTTCAAGTAATCCTATTCCATCCTATCTTCTTTAATAGATCACTCCCTCTTATATCCACACTCTATCACTCATTTTTAAAATTTCTCCTCTACTAATTCATTTCCAATTGCCTAAAAACCTGCCCATATCTCCTATCCTGTGAAAAGAAAAAAAAAAACAAAACATTGTCAATTCATTCCTTCATCCCTACCACCACCTTATATCTTTCTATCCTTTGTAGCTAAACTGGTCAAAAAGACCACCTGTAGTACATACAATATATTCTTTCTATTGATTCTATGGTGATTTTAAAGTGATAAAGTGTTTTGTTTTGTTTTCCCGAAAAGGTAGGTCTTATTATGTCACCCATACCTCCTCTCAATAAGTTCCAGTGGTTTTCTGTTACCCCCAGAAGAAAATGAAAAGAGCTACCCTGCTCTTGCCTTTCTATTCATACATATTATGACCAATATGTACCCTCTGACCCAGTGACTCTGGGTTGTTCATTGATCTATAAATAGGACACTCTATCTCTCAGCTCAAGGTAATTCCTCCAAATATTCTCCATGCCTGGAATTATCTCTCTCTTCCACTTTGACTACTGACTTCTCTGGCTTCTTTTTATTTCCAATTAAAATCTTACATTATACAGGAAACTATCCTCAGTCACTCTGAATTCTTATTCTTTCCCTCATTTTGTTTCTCAATTGTCTTGCAGATAGGTTTTGTTTCTTTTTTTGTATACTGCTGTTTTCATGTTTTCTCCCTTGATTAATTGTAAGGTCTTTTAGGGTAAGGACTGTCTTTTGCCTCTTTTTCATAACCTCAGAATTTAATATACTGCCTGTTACCCAGGAGGTGAATAATAAACATTTACTGATTGATAATGCATTGTCAGTTTTTAAAAAGGTTCCATGAATGGCTAAGAAATATGCAAGCCCCTTTGTATTCTTACTCAATATAATATATACCTTTTCTAAACTCATTCCTTAACTTCTTTTTTATTTATTATTGTTAGCTGTATCTGAGCCTGAAAGGAATACATTGACCCCACATATACACATGTACAACCACTATTATAGCTTTACTATCCGTATGTCCCTGTAAATCATTTAAATGTTTCTTTATTTAGATGTTACACCAACTGACACATACATGTTTAGAATTCAGAGCAATTCATTTTTTATAGTTCCCATCAGGAAAAAAAAATGTGGACTCCCTACTTTCTCTTTTAGTTAGGTTTTTTTTAAAATTCTTGTTCTGTTACTTATTTGTCTAAGACCATGCTTGGGAACCTTTCCTAATTTGCCATGTTTGAATCATAATAAGCATTGTTTTAGCCTTTTATTTATCACCAAATTATGCTTTCTACTTTATTTTGTTATTCACTTCCATTTTATGAGTGACTTCACCTTTTCAGATCCCTAATTTTGATCAGTAATTGTGTGTTTCCCTCCATCCTTTTACCTTCTACTTTACTTCTCTTTGTTTTCTGACCCTTTCTAAAGAAAAAGAAAAACTGGTGAGCAATGAGTAGGGTCAACCCCAGTGTTCTAAATTTAATGTAATTGGCTTTTTTGCCCACTGTACTTCTCTTTTTCTTGCTAAGAGCCCAGTCAAAGATTCCTATTCTTATGATCTGTTTGAATCTTTCTTTGAAATCTACACTCTATAGAATTTGTTTTGCTCCTATTATCTTCTGCACCTAAATTGCCCTCCCTCTTTTTCTCCCTTCTTTCCTCCCCTTTCTACACTTTACCCTGGGGCAGCTAGGTGATGCAGTGGATAAAGCACCAGTGCAGGAATCAGGAGGACCTGAGTTCAAATCTCACCTCAGACACTTGACACTCACTAGCTGTGTGACCTTGGGCAAGTCACTTAACCCCATTTGCCTCATCCTGGGTCATCTCCAGTCATCCTGTTGAATATCTGGTCACTGGATTCAGATGTCTCTGGAGAAGAAGTGAGGTTGGTGACCTTCATAGCCTTCCCTTACTCAAAACAAAGTCAAGTGCAAGTCATGTCATCATTTCTCTCATGGTATAGTCTTCTTCAGCAACGAAGGATGAACACATGCACACACACACACTCTTTATCCCATTGGGTGAAATGTAATTCTTCACGAAATTCTGTCTTCTTTCCTCTTCCTCAGTTTAGAAGAAAGTGTGGTTTAAGCATCTGCTGCTCTCACTCCTTTATACTTTTTTAATGTAAAGTCTTCTATTTATGTTCCTCAGTTACGTAATATGATTCCCTCTTTTCTTTCCTTCTCCCAATTATATCCTCTTCACTGTTTCTTTCTTTTCTTCTTTTAAGATCATTAAAATAGAACAAAACCACTCCCAGAACTTCTGTCTTATTAAAAAGATGTGACTCACGATGATAATGAAATTCTGAGGGGATCACAAAACATAACAAAACCATAAATATAGGAGATTAGGAAATTTGGTAGGGAGATAAAAGAAAACATATGGGAAAAGAGTTTCTTCAATTATGTTAACAATTATCTAAATATGGAATCAAAACTAATTGAAAAGAGCTGCGATTTTAATTGTCTATAAGGCTATTTATTTCAGACTATATCCTTTTAATTACATTGAAGTCTGGGATAAAATTGTTTAAAAAGGTAAAAATCAGGGTGACTACCCCAATAAGATAGACCTGAGCTCAACTCTAAAACATATTACATGAATGAACTCATTATATTTCCCCCAATTCAAACCATCTTCCAAATATTCCTACTTTTCTTGAGGGCAGCATCATTCTTTCAGTCACTCAGTTTCCCAACTTTTACCTTATCTTCTCTTTACTCTAACTCCACATATCTAGTCATTTGTCAAATCTTGTTTCTGTCTCCATAACATTTTCCTGCGTTCATGTCTTCCTTAGTTTCTCCCACAGCCATTTCTAAGCAATGTGGTACTTTTTTTTTTTAATGTCTATAATGAAAAGCTCCTTTACTAATGAAAATCCTAAAATCTGTAATTTATAATCTTATAATGTAACCTTCTAACATACTTAAAAGTTAAATGACCTAACAATAATCACACAGCTAATGTGTGTCAGAGGTGAGTCTTTAATCTAAGGCTTCCTGACTCCAAGAGTGGTTCACTATCCACTCCACCACACTGCCCCTCAGGGTTTCAAGTAAAGAGCTTCAGTTTGAGATAGGGTGCCAAAAGTGAAATAGATTGAACATAGTGGTTGCTAGCAATTCAAACCATTCAAAGAAACAGCAATGATATTACTTCTATCTGATTATTTAAAAAAGCATTCTGTGGACTGGTGAACTTGGGGAAAAAGTGATTACAGTTTGGGGCATATTATTTTCTTTTTTTCTATCATCCTATCCAGAGAATGAGCACCCATATAAGAATTAAATGCATTCATGTGTGTGATTATACATGTGTTCTGTTGTCTATTAGTCAGTAAATCATAATGACAAGGCCTGCCTTTTTCTATTACCCTTATAAATGTGTTCAGAGGCAACACATATAAAATTATAAATGAAAATACACAGCATTCAAATGGCAAAGCTTAATATGTGATTCTTAGGGGAGTGGAACAGTTGTCAAATTGCAGCTGCTTCCAAAGTAGGTGTAACTAATTGATGCTGCCTCAGCTGTACAATAACTTTACGAAAAAAGAAAAAAAATTTCAATATTGATTTTTTTCATAATTACTTGTCACTTGCTAAATATTTTCATCAATTATATTATTAAACTTGATCTAGATCAGAAGGTAGGCAATGTAAGAAACTCAAGAAATATATTTATATTTTCCCTGTCTTCCAACTAAGAATATTTGCCTGTAGTGAGCCATGTATGCTTCATTTTCCTCATCTGTGAAATGAGATGGTATGACTCTAGGGTTCATAACTCTAGGTATGTGTGATTGACTGCCTTTGAACATATAAAATAGAAAAGATTTCAAAGGAAGTAAATTTTATTTATTAACCTCCCCTCTCTTTCTCTCCATCTTTATCATATGAAACAAATTTATCTGTCCCACATTAAAATGCTCTAGACTAGAAGATCTCTTTAATATTTTATTTTTCTGACCTGGAATTCTATGACATGTTTCCTAGACCTGAAGTGCCTACTTTGAGAATAGTATTTATCAAGTGATATATGCAAAAAAAGCTATTTGATATCAAATGAATGTTTTATAATTCTTTCATTTCAGGATGAAACACAGAAAAAAATGAAAACAAACAAACAAAGAAGAACTCTGGAGTCAAAGACCTAGGTTCTAATCTGGTCCCTCAGAATTTCCTGTGTGACCTTGGCTAGTAGACACTGAAATTGTACTGCCTACCCTTTAACATTCCTTCCAGCTTGATATGTTATCTTATGACCCTATAAGTCAAAAGGCAGGGATTTTTAAAAAGTGACAGAATTTGTATTTCATTCATAAGAAATCAGTTCTAAGATATAATTGATATGGTTTCAGTAAAAATATATATGATACACCTACTGTTTTCATAATTTAGTCCTTATATGATTCAGATAGAATAGAATGATTTGTAAGTTATTACAAATGTTGATCTTTAGGTTTTTTTTTTTTTCCAGAAAGGTATTAAAAGCAAGTGTTTCATTGTCCTGACCTTTCATTATAAAACATTTGGGTGTTGTTTCTCTTCAAGCTGGGAAAGGGGACGTAAATTACTCTCTTTGGCATTTCTCATGGTTTGCCAATGGAGTTAGCCAACTTCTACAGATGCCCTTCCTGGCTTCCAAAAGCAGGAACCTGCAGGAAATAGAAAATGCCAGGTTTCTTCTCACGCCTGAGAAGGCTCTGCTTGCCATAGGATAACCCTATGTGATGTGCTATGATAAATGCCACTGTGCCAACTCAGCATGGTGGACAGTTTAACTCAGTGACCTTCTGGAAGTTGACAGCTTCCCCTATAGATGGTCTTTGATACAACTTAAAACATAAACTGTCACAACTACCCTATAAAATGAGATCTGTATCTATTTAACTGCTCAATAATCCTCTCTCAGTGTGGAGCTCTGGTGCCTTTCCGTTTTCCAGTGTCATTTCATAAACTCTAATATTTTCATCAACCATGTGTAGTACTGCAGTTGTCTAAGGGGACATTTAGTTCCTTGAGCTTATTCTGTCACCTTGACACTTCATATGTGGGACCTGTGTTTCAAAATGAGTGCAGGAGAAAATCACTTTTTTCACATTAAATATTGCGATTACATATTCTGTCTCTATAGCCAGTCAGATAAGTTTTTATTTCCTTTCTGGGGCTGTTTGCTATTTATTTAGAATTTTAGAATACAATCCAATTGAAGTTTCATTTATTTTATTGAGCCTTAAAAAGCAAAAGAAAAACAAAGACTTTGACATAAACACACACAGAAAAAAAGGGGAGGGATTAAAAAACTATATTCCTCTTATGGATTACTATCCAACTCAGTTAACTAAATATTGATCAATTTTTCATTAAATAAATGTATCTTTTGATTCAGACATTATCCCCTCCACCCCAGGTTATTGCCTTTTGGAGTGATCTAAATGTTTCCTTTTAAAGTAGGCTCACATTTCTAGGCAAATTTGAAATATTTGCACAATATGTTGTTAATTGCCAATCCAGTCATTTCTTATTATATCTGTTTTTATATTTTGACAATATGTGACCTTTCTTTCTGACCATACACAACTGCATTCTATTTTAATTTATTTTTTAGATTTTGACAGTCATTTCCACAAAATTTTGAGTTCCAGTTTTTCTTCCCGTCTCTCCTCACCACCTTGCATTCTGATTACCCCTTCCCTTAATGCACTCTCCCTTCTATCACACCTCACCCTTCCCTTATCCCAATCTTCTCTCTTTTCTTGTAGGGAAAGATAGATTTCTAAACACATTTACCTGTATTTCTTATTTCCCAGGTATATGCAATAACGATTTTCAGCATGTGTTTCTAATACTTTGAATTCTAACTTCTCTCTCTTCCTCCCTCCCCACCCATCCCCACTAAAAAGGCAAGCAATTCAATACAGGCTATATATTTGTCGTTTTGCACAAGACTTCCATAATAGCCATGCTATATAAGAGTAACTATATTTCCCTCCATTATACCCTGTCTTCCATTCATTCTATTCTTGCATTTGACCTTCTCCCTTCCCCAAAGTGTTTGCTTCTAATTACTCCTTTCTCCTATTTGCCCTCCCTTCTATCATTCCCCTCACCCCACTTGTCCCCTTCTCCCCTACTTTCCTGCACTGTAATATAGATTTTTCATATGAGCATGCTATCCCCTCCCTAAATGATATGTGATGAGAGTAAGCTTCACTTTTCCCCTCTCACCTCCTCCTTTTCCTCCTCCATTGAAAAAGAATTTTTCTTATCTCTTTTATGAGTGATAGCTTGCGCCATTCCACTTCCCCCTTTCTCCTCCCAATATATTCCTCTCACCCCTTATTTTTAGAGATGTTATTCCTTCTGATTCAACTTAACTTGTGCTCTCTCTCTCTCTCTCTCTCTCTCTCTCTCTCTCTCTCTCTCTCTCTGTGTGTGTGTATAATCCCACCACCTACCCAAATACTGTGAAAAGTCTCAAGAGTTACACATGTTATCTTTTCATGTAGGAATGTAAAGAGTTCAGCTTTAGAAAGCCCTTTATCATTTTCATGCTTTTCTTAATTCTTGTGGTTGAAAGTCAAATTTTCTCTTCAGTTCTGGTCTTTTCATCAAAAATACTTGAAACTCCTCTATATCATTCAATGACCATTTTTCCCCTGAAGTATTATACTCAGTTTTGATGAGTAAGTGATTCCTGGCTCCAATCCCAGTTCCCCTGACTTTTGGAATATCTCATTCCAAGCACCTTGACCCCCAATGAAGAATCTGCCAGATCCTGTGCTATCCTGATTGTACTTCAACAACACTCGAATTGTTTTCCTCCAGCTGCCTGCAACATACTCTCCCTGACCTGGGAACCCTGAAACCTGGCCACAATACTCCTAGGAGCTTCTCTCCTCAGGTATCCCTCAGGGGGTAATAGATAGATTCCATCAATATTTGTTTTGCCCTCTGGTTCTAGAGCACCAGGAGAGCCCTGCTTGACAACCCTATGAAAGATGGTTTCTTTCCCTGATCATGGCCTTCAGTTAGTCCCACAGTTTCCAAATTGTTTCTCCTGGATTTATTCTCCAGCTCAGTTGTTCCCCCAATGAGATACTTCATGTTAGGGAAGCTAGGTGGTGCAGTGGATAAAGCACCAGTGCAGGAGTCAGGAGGACCTGAGTTCAAATCTCACCTCAGACACTTGACACTCACTAGCTGTGTGACCTTGGGCAAGTCACTTAATGCAAATTACCTCATCCTCGGTCATCTCCAGTCATCTTGATGAATATCTGGTGACTGAGTTCAGATGATTCTGGAGGAGAAGTGCACAGCCCCCGTTATTCAAGACAAAGTCAAGTGAAAGTCATGTCATTATTTCTCTGATGACATGGTCTTCTCTCAGCAATGAAGGACAAACACACACACAGGCACACACACACACAATTTTGCTTTCTAAAGCCTTCCCCTCATTGACTTTTTGGACCTCTTTTTCCAAATGAGTTAATGTATTTTTAAAGGTGTTATTTTTCTCAGCATTTTTTGGGGTCTACTTTATCAAGCTGCTGACTCACTTTTCAAACTCTTCCTTGGCCTGACTCCATTGTATATTCATTTTGGACATACTGGATGCAGAAGCCTTGACTTCCTCTGACATTATACTTCGTTCTTCCTCGTCTGAAAGGATAGAAGGAATATATCTATTCACCAAGAAAGTAAACTTCCTTTGTCTTACTTTTTTTTTTCTGCTTTTGGGGCATTTTCCCAGACAGTTACTGGGCTTCTGAATCCTTTGTCAAGAGGAATGTCCTAGTGCTCCTGCTCACCCCAGGACCACGCTTGGGGCTGGGATTCAGATCAGTTGCTCAATTCCCCCAGGCCCTTTAAGTGGAGATGGGACTGTCACTGAGGGCTGAGATTCAGATCAGTTGCTAATTTCCCCAAGGGCTTTATGCTTAGTGCTCCAACAATGAAACAATGGAACCTTGCTGCTGCCTGCCTGCCAAGGCCTCCAGAAGTCTCCTCTTCCCAGCCTGTGCTGCTGCCTTGGGACAGGGTCTGGTATGGACTCTTCTTCCTTCTTGCTCAGGTGGAAAAAGCCCTCTCATTGACCTTTGGCACCTATGGAATGGGGGATATGCAAACCACTGCTGTTTCTGGGGATTTTGTCCACAAAACCTGCTCTGGTCCTGCTCCTCCTGGCACCATGTGGCTCAGGCTGAGCTGAGCTCCGCTCCAAGTCCAGTGTGACAGATCTTTCCCATTCACCTTCCAGGTCACCCTGGGCTGTAAATCTCCTCCACTATGTCTTTCTGTCACTTCTTCTGCTCTAGAATTTGTTGAGAGTCTTTCTTTACAGGAATTTTATGGGATGTGAGGGAAGAGTAAAATATATATGTCTTTCTACTCCACTATCTTGACTTTACCCCCACACAACTGCATTGTTGACAACTGGGTAACTCTTGACATCTTCTGAGAGTACATGGATTGGCTATTTAAACTAAATAACTGAGGATTGTAGGAGGCATTAAAAAATAAAGGAAGGAAATATCATGTATCTATTCTCTTCCTTTCTAGAGCTTTTGAAGCTATAAAATGCATTATCACTGAGGAAGGATGGAAACAGAATAGTCTTATTTCGTCATAGTGCCAATTTTGTCACTGAAAGGACAGAGAACAAGGAAGTTATCTTGTACAGAATTACCAAGTTTTCTTTACTTCCTAGTTTTGTTTTTCCCCCCCTACTCTTTATGTCTTCTGTTTCAGTGGAGTCAGAAGCTGACTAGAGAACAAGGCATGCAACCATAGTGATTTAGGCTGTAGTAGTGGTGGTAGAAAGATGAGACTTATGAGGAACAAAGACTTAGCTTTGGAAAATGGTTACCAGGAAAATCAAGAAGAATGATTTGGTCAGGACAATGGCAAATGCAAAGATGAAATTTCATTTGTCTAGTTATTAAATGCTAGTGTGTTAGACACTTTAAAAAACAATAGCAAGTACAGTATACATTTAAAAAATAAGCATTGAATAAGTGTGTAGACCTGGGTTTGGTAGAAAAGAAAAGATACATATAGTTTGAGAAGATCTGAAAAATTTTTGTCACAAACAAAAATGTGTATAACATCCAGAAAAAGATATGGCTAGCACAACTGGAATAACTGAAGAGAAATAGCTGTCATTGCCTTTTTCTTACCATATAAAAGAGGGGAGGAATTCTGATAAAGATGGGGATTTGAAATATTCCAGTGAAATCTTGTACCAAGTGAAAATGACATAATGAACAATCAGAAATTGCCCTCAATAAAATGGATGATATACACAGGTACTTGTAGATGAACGCATAGCCATATCATTCACAAGTGTGTGTGTGTGTGTGTGTGTATACACACACACACATATTTATGTATATATATGTATATGTGTGTATGTATATACATACATATGCATTATTTGTGTGTACTTACACACGTTCAAAAGACATCTGGGAAAGCTCTTAATTTAGAAAAGCCAAAATTATCCACTACATCCTGAGCCATCTCCAGTCATTTTGTTTTTTTGTCTTGCCACTGGACTTTGATGACCCTGGAGGAACGATTGTGGCTGATTACTTTGTGCATATCTACCTCATTTAAATAAAATTCATTCTCAAAGTCATTGGGTTGTCATTGATCCTTTTCAAAAACAAAGGATGAACAGAAACAATTATTCATGCTAATAGATACAAAAATGTGACCTTACAGGTGAGGATAAGGATATTCATTTGTCGGTATATGTATTGTGTGTATATGTATATAAGTTTATGCATATATATATATTCATGTATACATATATTCATATAGATAAACATATATGTATATGGCAGGGGACAATTTTTAAAAAATATTTCTTTATTTTTCCATGTCTTAGTTCAATTTACAAGATGTGTGCAAAACAAATGTTGAATAATTGTTTTACTGTTTAAAAGAGGAGTCATGGAATGTGAAAACTTTTCATCGGCAATCTGAACATACTTCCTGTGCCACGTCATTTTGTTCATCCAATGGTTTTGAAAAACATTTAAAATGACCACGGATTTTTAAAAATATTTAGTCTGTTTTTCACGCAGCCTTGTTCACACAGTAAACAACTGAGATATATTCCCATCTGATTAAGACATCAGAGCATACTACTTTATACTCATTTTAAATTGGATCGGGTTAATTTCCAGGCTAATCACAATATTCACTACATTAACTTTTAACAATCATCTCCACACAAGTTATGGCTTCTTACCTATATCTCAATATCCATCACACCTGAGAAGTCCAGCTGAACTTCTAATAGTGTCCCTTCCTCAGCAGTCCTGCTATTGTCCAATTTTTACATATATGGATCATGTGGACATTTTCATCTAATATTAAATCACTTTTGACAGAAAATATTCAAGATTTCATCTTTTTTTTTTTCTCTTCTGGCAGCAAATTGACAAATTCTCTATTAGATCACAGATAAAAATTTATTTATCTAATAAGTTAATTGCAATAATCAGAGCACTCATAGCACAATTCAGTTATGAATCAATAAACATTCGTATGATATTGGAAAATGTCTTTAAAAGAAAATGGTTCATGACTTTCATTTTACAGTTATAAATGATAAGGCCCAATAAGATAAAGTGACACTTTTATGTAGTCATTCAATATTTCTTCCTTTAGCTACAAGTTTTTTTTTCTTTCTGTTTCCTATTAACATAGATCTTAACTATAGATGCTTACACATCAAAAACCATGTTTTTGCTTACCATTACAATATATAAAAGTATAATATCTAAGATATTAAAGAGTAACAATAAAATATGGATACTTAGGTTTATATGTAAAATTATACTTTAAAATAAATTTGGGGGGACAGAGCCAATATGATGGATAAATGCAGTGACTCACTTGTGTTCTTTCAAATTCACCGCCAAAAAACTTTAAAATAATATCTCAAAATGAATTCTAGAGTGACAGAAACAACAAATGGATGGGATAAAAGAATTTTTCAGTTCAAATCAACTTAGAAAATCTAAAGGAAAAGTCTGCTTCAGTCAGATTAGAGTGGAACATAAACCAGAAGCAGGCCAACAGAAGGCCCTGGGCACAATTGAATTGCTGACAGCAGCTTCCAAAACTCTCAGTGCAGAGAGTGAAGAGTTCACATAAGTGTTCAGAAATAGATTACCAAGATTACTTTGCTTGCACTGGATGCGAGATTCTGTTGCATTAACTATTCTTAGGAGTGGATTTCAATCCCAGGACAAGGAAGAATACTAGGGCAAAACTCATAGCTGCAGAGGAGTGGCAACCCTAGTCAAACTTCTATAATATCAAAGAGTGCTTGTGGTCATTCACAGGCCAGAGCATGGGCCAGGAGAGCAGTGACCACACCTCTCCTTAGACCCTCTAAATCAGGTCTAAAAATAGATACAGGAAAACTAAATCTTGGGACAATGCCCCATCAACCCAGGGAACAGAGCTCAACATGAACATAAATTTCAAACTCGACAAACACAATGGTAAAATGAACAAGCAACAACGACAAAAGAACTTGACTATAGAAAGTTAACTGTGGTAACAGTGAAGATCAAAATAGTAACTCAGAAGAGGACAACAGTGTCATGATGTCTATAGCTAAAATACAGGATTAAAAAGAAATTGAAAGACTCCACTATCTACCTTCTGAAAGAGGCTCCCCAAATCAAAATTTAAAGGATTACTAAAGCAAAATTCCAGAACTCCCAAATCAAAGACAAATACTGAAAGCAGCCAGAAGGAACAATTAAAATATTATGGAGCTAGAGTAAGGATTACGCAAGATTTAGACTTCTCTGATTGACATTCTAAGCTGTCTTGGGATAGAAATATTTTTTCACCTCAACCTTTTTTTTTCAGCTTAAATAATTAAGGTATTTTTAGTTTTCAACATTCACTTCGACAAGATTTTGAATTACAAATTTTCTCCCCAACTTTCCCCTCCCCCATTCCAAGATGGCACATATTCTGATTAATCTTTCCCCCAATTTGCCCTCTTCTGTATCACACACACACACACACACACACACACACACACAAACACACACTTCTCCTTGATAATTTCTTTCTTTGTTTCTTTTTTGTTTTAAATTTCTGTTGATATCTTTTGTGTGTGTTTTTTATCACCTTTCTTTTCTTACTTTTTAATATATTTTCAGTTTTCAACATTCACTTCCACAAGGTTTGAATTCCAAATTTTTTCCTCATCTCTCACCTTCCCCCATCCTAGGACAATATGCACCCCATCCACTGATTTCCCAAATCTGCCCATCCTTCTAATACCCTGCAGTGGCAAGCAAAATAGGATCTATTGCTACTTTTGCTTTAGTATAATCAAGTGCCTATGATTGAATCTTGCCTTTATCAATCAGGAGTCTTTACCAAGAGTAAAGTACGGAACCCGAGTTTCTTTAACTAGAAACAGTATATGTATTTGTATTGTTAATTCTTTTAATTTGATTAAAGATCTTCCCCACCCATTAATGGGCCTGTCCATTAAGGAGGGTTACATTAAGGAAGATTGGTGGAAAGAACCAAACCTTGTGTTAATGAGGCATTGGTTCTCAAGGGTTGGGAAACGCTCTGATTCTAAAAAAGGGATAAATAAAAAGTTGAACTTTTACTTTGCCATTCAAAGACCTAAAGCTTCCCCTAACAATTCCTTTTGCAGAATCCAATAAGATTTGGTAGATTATTTCACTATTGCCACTATCTTTAATGCAATTGTTGATTGTTTCCATGATTTGTTATTTAACTTACTTAATCTTTAGATTATCAGTTCTAATTAATTTTTGGTCTATCTTTCCATGACCTTTTATTACATATAATTTTTACTGCATTATGATCTGAGAAGGATGCATTGACTATCTCCACCTTTCTGCACTGGATTGTTAGGTTTTTATGCCCTAGTACATGGTCAGTTTTTGCATATGTGCCATGGACTGCTGAGAAAAAGGTATAATTGCTTTCTATCCCCATTCAATTTTCTCCAGAGATCTATCCATATCTGCCTTATACAGAGTTTTATTCAACTCCATAACTTCTTTCTTGTTCATTTTGAGGTTAGACTTATCAAGTTCAGACAAGGGGAAGTTGAGGTCCCCCACTGGTATAGATTTCTGCTTATTTCTTCCTGTAACTCCCTTAACTTCTCCTCTAAGAATCTCAGTTCTATACCACTTAGAGCATTATGTTTAATAATGATATTGCTTCATTGTCTATGGTGTCTTCCAGCAGGATATAGTTTTCTTCCTTATCCCTTTTGATTAGATCTGTTTCTACTTTTGATTTTTTCTGAGATTAAGATTGCTACCCTTGCTTTTTTTTACATCAGATGAAGCACAATATATTCTGCTCCAGCCTTTTACCTTTACCCTGCGTGTATCCCCCTGTTTCAAATGTATTTATTGTAAACAACATACTTTTGGATTATGTTTTTTTTTAACACAGTTTATAACAGACAAAGCAATTCAGACTTTTAGTCAGGTGATATATCTTTTTAAAGCATTTCCACTATGGACCACAAAAGAATTTTTTTTCAAACATAAGCCAACTGAGACACAGATAATATTTAATTGTTAACTTCACAATCTCTTGATCTAATTGTCTCCTCAATATTACTAAGAATATAAAGACCCTGACTTAATGTTGTTGGTCTAAAGTCCTATGCCTGATAGCTTAATTTTAGGTAGCCTCAGATGTTCCTCTACCCATAATCTATAATTGAATAGATCTGGTATTAAGCTTACAAACCTTTTGACTATAGGGAACTGCCACCAAGAGTAGGGACATTGCAGGGAAACAGAATCTCCCCAACTTCATGTCTATTCCAGGCAGGAGTAGATTGTTCACTTGTATTCAGTCAGGCTTAAAGTCTCCCAGGTGTCATTGGGGAAATTGAGTCAGGAGAATTCCATTTCAGCCCATGCTGAACAGCTGCTCTCCTACTCTTCCCTTGAGATCACCTATGCAGTTCATACCAGCATCTCTTGAGCATACTGGCATCATGTAATGGAGGCTTGGATCACCTTTCTTGCTTCCCATATCTGGAGTTAGACTCAGAAGAACAGTCACTTAGCAGTCCTACATCATCTAAAAATGGCAAGTTCCTATAACCAGGTTTAAAATATGATTATAGTTTTACTTTGGCTAAGGAACATCTTTTAGGCAAGTCTTAAGTGGTTTACATGTCTTTCTATACATGTTCTAGTTCCGGATTAAATGGCAATCATAAAATCAAATTTACCATTACAACCTTGACTTTTCCATCAATGCCAAATTTTATCAAAAGTTACCTTCCTCTTGGAAAGTTAGACTGAAATTCTTTTCTCCAAAGGAAAGATGTCGTTGATTTATTCTCAGTAATTAATTTAGTCTGCTGTTTTAATACTAATTGTTTTTAATTGCCTCACTTTGTAACGACCAACTTTTCTCCCCATCACCCTCCTCCCCCCACTTCCTAATAACTTGCATTCTGGTTGCTCCTTCCCTCAATGTACCCTCCCCTCCATCACACCCCACCACTGTCCTATCCCCGTCTTCCTTCTTTTCTTGCAGGGAGAAATAAATTTTATACCCCTATCCCTGTAATTCTTATTTCTCGATTATATGCAGTAAAAATTTTCAACATTCGTTTCTACTACTTTGAATTCCAACTGCTCTCCCTTCCCCACTCCCTCCCCAGCCCCACTAAGAAGGGAAGCAATTCAATACAGACTAAACATGTGCTGTTTTGCAGAAGACTTCCATAGTAATCATGTTGTTTAATACTAATTATATTGCCCTCTGACCTACCCTATCCCCCTTATTTTTCCACCTAAAATTGACCTTGTCTCTTCTCGAAAGTGTTTATTCCTTGTGACTTCCTTCTCCCATTTGCCCTCCCTTCTAACATTCCCTTCACTCAACTTGTTGACTCCTCTCCTATTTTCCTGTGATATGCTATAAATTTTCATATCAAATTTAGTGATCATGTTATTCCTTCCTTCAGCCACATGTGGGGAGAGTAGCTTTATCCCCCTCCCTTCTCCCTTATCTCCTCTTTGAATAAGATTTTTCTTATCTCTTTTATGAGTTATAGCCTGCCCCATTTTCTTACTCCCTTTCTCACCCTTAAATTTTTTATTTCATTTATTTATTTTTATTCATTCATTCATTCATTTATTTATTTATCTATTTTGTGTGGGTATGTGGATATCTTCTCTTCTGAAATAACACACCCTATTCTCTCTCTATCTATGTGTATGTGTATGAGTATGTGTTTATAATCTCTCCAACTACCCAAATACTGAGAAAAGATTCAAGACATAAAAATATTTTCTTTCCATGTAGTTAATGTAAACAGTTCTGCTTTAGAGAGCTTTTTTATGATTTTTCTTTCCCCGTCCCTGTTTCCCTTTTCATGCTTCTCTTGATTCTTGTCTTGGGAAGTCAAAATTCTAAATACAGATCTGATCTTTTCCTCAACATGAAATCTTCAAATTTGTCTCTATCACTGAATGTTCATTTTTTCCCTTGAAGTATTATACTCAGATATGCTGAGTAAGTGATTCTTGGTTTCAATCCCAGTTCCTTCGACTTCTGAAATATCCTACTCCAAGCCCTTCGATCCCTTAATGTTGAAGCTGCCAGATCCTGTGTTATCCTGATTGTATTTCGGCAGTACTCAAATTGTTTCTTTCTAGCTGCTTGCAGTATTTTCTCCTTGAACTAGGAACTCTGAAATTTGGCGATAATATTCCTAGGAGTTTCTCTAATCAGGTTTCTTTCAGGGGGTGAGCAATCAATTTTTTCAATATCCATTTTGTCCTCTGATTCTAGAACATCAGGGCAGTTTTCATTGATAATTTCATGGAAGATATTGTCTAGGCTCTTTTTTTGATCATGGCTTTCAGGTAGTCCAATAATTCTTAAATGAGTTCTCCTGGATCTATTTTCCAGGTGAGTTGTTTTTCCAATGAGTTCTTTCACCTCATCTTTTGTTTTTTGTTCTTTTTTAAATTTTTGGTTTTGTTTACTAACTTCGTCATTTAACTCATAGTCATTCATTTCCCTGGAATCAATTCTCTTTCAATGAATTATTTTATTCAGAGAGCTTTTGAACCTTCTCCTCCATTTGTCTAATTCTGCTTTTTAAAACCTCCTTCTCTTCATTGGTTTTTTGGACCTCTTTTTAAAGCTGCTATTTTCCTCAGCGTTTTTTTTTTTTGTTTGTTTGTTTTGGGGGGGTTCTCCTTTAGTAAGTTGCTAACTTGTTTTTTAAGGTCTTCTATTGCCTGAGCCAAGTTTAAGTCCCCTTTGGAGGGAGGGCCCTTTCCTTCCTCTGGCAGTATGCCTTGTTCTTCCTCATCCAAAGGGATGGGGGAGACACCTGTTCCCCAAGAAAGTAACCTTCTATGGTCTTATTTTTCCCCCTGTTCTGAGCATTTTCCCAGCCAGTTATTAGACTTCTGAGTTTCCTCTCCACACCAACCTCGCCTCCAGTTCCGCTCAACCAGTGCTTGGGGGCTGAGATTCAAATGTTGCTCCCCAGCCTCAGGGTTTTCAGTGGGGGTAGGGTTGCTTTTCAGTGTGAGATTAAGTTCAGGTGCTTGGGTTGGGGCAGGGCTGCCTCATGGGGCTCAGGTCCCTTGGGGGTTTATGTGGAGACCTTCAATAATGGATCCGGGGAACCCCTATCTGCTGCTGCCTCCACTGTTGCCTCCTGAGGAAGCCTGAGTCATGGGGACATCCCACGCCCCTCTTGGCCAGCCAAGAAGACTCTCTCACTGACCTTTAGCACCTGTGGGTATAGGGACCGGTGCTGCCACTAGAGATTCCTTCCTGAAGCCTGCTCAGATCTGCTTCTCTAGGTGCTGTGCAGCCAAGGCAGGGCTGGGCTCTGCTCCACATCTGGTGTGCAACAGACCTTTTGTGTTGGTTTTTCATGTCTCTCTGGAACAGAAATCTCCTCCACTCCATTGTTCTGTGGCTTCCGCTGCTCCAGAACTTGTTGGGAGTTCTTCTTTACAGGTATTTTATGGGCTGTGGGTTAGGAGATAGCATATGTGTGTCTTTCTACTCCACCATCTTGGCTCCTCCAGGATTATGATTTTTAATCTTTTCTACTATCGGTCTCTATACTATTTGAGAGTTCATCTCATTCATATTAACAGTTATGATTACTATCTGCAACTTTCCCTCCATCTTCTTTCCCACCTTTTGAGCTTTTAATTCTTCCTTCTCCCTTCCCTTCCACAATAATTTTAAGTTTTGACCACCCCCTCCTGCAGTCTTCCCTTCCTTCTTTCAGTCCCCCTCTCTTGTACTCCCCTTTACCCTTACTTATTTTTCCTGCCCTTTCGATCTCCCCACCCCTTTCTTTCCCCCTTCCCCTCCTACTGCCCATAGAACTAGTTACATTTATATACTTAATTAAGTTTTGTTGTTCCCTCCTTGAAACAAATAAGATGAGCGTACCTCTCAAACAATGATCCTCTTCCTCCCTTCTTTTCCTCTACTGTAATATAATTTTATGCCTCTTTCTGTGATGTAATTTACCATTCTCTGCCTCCTCCTTTTCACATCACCTCTTGCAATCACTTGACACCCTCCAATCACATTTTTATTATCACATCATTTACTTTATGCTCGCTCCCTCTATCTTTCTATATCCCTTTTATATTTCATAATAGATATACAATTCTCAAGATTTATAAGTATCATCTTCTCTTATAGGGATACAAACAGGTTGCCCATATTGAGTAACAAGATTTTTCCCCTGTTTATTTTTTTTATTCCTCTCATGAGACCTGTATTTGAAGATCGAATTTTCTACTGAGTTCTGGCATTTTTATCAGGAAGAATAGAACTCTCTTATTTCAATGAATGCTCATCTCTTTGCCTGAAATATTATGTTCAGTTTTCCTGAGTAAATGATCCTTGGTTGTAAGCCCAGCTCCTTTGCCATATGGAATATCACATTCCAGTTCCTTCAATCCTTTAATGCAGAAGCTTCAATGTCCTGTGTGATTCTAACTGTAACTCCTCAATATTTAATGGTTTGTTTCTGGTTGCCTGTAGTATTTTCTCCTTCACTTGATAGTTATAGAATTTGGCAACAATATTCCTTGGTGTTTATTTGGGTTCCCTGTAGGGAGGTCAACAGTGGATTCATTCAATGACAATTTTGCCCTCTAGATCTCGAACCTCTTGGCAGTTTTATTTTATGATTTCTTGGAAGATACTCTCCAGGATCTTTTGTCATGATAGGCCAATAATTCTTAGATTTTCTCTCATAGATCTGTTTTCCAGGTCACTTGCTTTTCCAACTACATATTTTACATTTTCTTCTGTCTTTTCATTCTTTAGATTTGATTTGACTGATTCTTGATGTCTTATACAGTCATCAGCTTCTACTTGATCAATTCTAATTTTTATCAAACTTTTTTCTTCAGTTAACATTTGCATTTCATTTTCCCTCTATCCCATTATTCCTTTTAAGGAATTATTGCCTCCAGTTAGTTTTTGTGCTTCCTTTCCATTTGTTCAATTTTACCAGTTAGGTTTTGTGCTTCCTTTTCCATTTGTCCAATTTTCCTTATTAAGGAACTCTTCAGTGAATTCCTTTTTCATGCTTTTAAAATCATGGGTCAGTTTTTCTTTGATTTCTCTAATTTGGCTTTTAAAATCATTCTTCAGCTTTTCCATGAGTTATCTTTGTCCTTGTGACCAGTTCATAGTCCCTTCTGAAGTTTTAGATGGGAGTATACTCTCAATGTTAACCTCTTTGATATTCTTATTTTGGTCCTTGTCCCCATAGAAAGATTCTATTGTCTTTTCTTTCTAGTCGTTCGTTCTTACTCATTATGATGAGGGTTTGTGTGTCATGACCTCTGATTCTTTCAGGTAGAAGCTAAATTACCTCTTGCTGAGCTTGTTTCTGTGAGAAAGCAGAGGCTAAGTGAAATCTTTTTTGTGTTTCCCTGGATTTGCCCTGGAACTAGATTGTTAAGTGTGAGGGAGGGGTAGTCTGGTCAAGAGGGGTCTCTTCAGATGAGCTAGAGCAAGACAAGCTCAGGGCTTGGTGATCCTGGTTGCACTAGTGTCTTCCCATTTCCCCTGGGGTGCTAAGTTAAGTCTGGGGTCCTGGTGTTTTTTGCGGGGTTCCACCACGTGGGGCTCCAAATCTCCTCCCAGTTCACTGAGGTGGGACTCTCTGGGACAGCTCTGATCCTATACTGGTCCCCTTCCACCACGGAAAGAGGAATCCTCCTTAGTGATTTTGCTAGCCTTACATACTACGAGACTATTTGCCCCTTCTGTTGAACACCCTGATCCAGGATTTTTTGGGGAAATGTTTTATGGTTTTTTCAAGGTCAACAAGGGGAGCAGAGAGAGTATTTATGATCACTCAGCCATTTTGACTCCAGGAAGTTCAAGTAGGTGATTTACAGGCATTTAATCTGTGAGGTGAAAGTCTCAGTAACAGTCACTGTAGATACCTGGAGCTCTGTGGCTCTCACTTGCTCAGTTCCACTGGACTCCCATCTTCCACTGTTTTGCCTCAGACTGTCCCAGGGCTTTCCTGTGCTGTGGGCTTTGTGGTCCTCCACCCCCGCAGAACAGAACCTTTCTGTTGACCTTCCAGTCTGTCCTGGGTTATTAATCTGCCACAGTCTGTCTTCTATTGGATTCCACCCCTCCAAAATTTGGTGAGATTCTCTTCTTAAAGGTATCTGAAGGAGTTTGTCTAAGAGCTTCAGTGAGTAATTGCTCTCAATCCACCATCTTGGCTGCCCTCCCGTGTGTGTGTGTGTGTGTGTGTGTGCGTGGTGTGTGTGTGTGTGTGTGTGTGTGTGTGTGTGTGTGTATCCAACAAAGCCCAACAGAAAGTGATAGAAAAAACCCATTCATTGTGACCATAGACAATGTAAAATACTCAGGATTCTATGTTCCAAGACAAATTCCAGAATCTACTTGCCAAAACAAGCCCAGGAATTATATGAATACAATTACAAAATACTATTCACTCAAATAAAGTCAGATCTGAACTGATAAACATTTATTGTTCATGGGTAGTCATGCCACTATAATAAAACAACAATTCTACCTAAATTATTTACTTATTCAGTACCATACCAAATAAACTACAAGAAAATTCTATAAATCTAGGAAACTAATAACAAGATTCATGGAAAGAACAAAAGGTCAAGACAATCAAGGAAATCAATAAAGGAAATAAAATGTGAAGAAAGGTGGCTTAGCTATACTAGATTCCAAACAGTATTACAAAGTGTAGAGTAATGGATCAGTGTAATAGATTCAGTATATAATACACAGTAGATAATAACCATAGCAAGTAATAGATTCAGTATATAATACACAGTAGATAATAACCATAGCAATCTATTGTTTGACAAACACAAAGATCCCAGCTTTAGAGAAAAGAACTCATTTCTTGGAAAAATCTTCTGCAAAAACTGGAAAGCAATTGGGGAAACCTTAGGAATATACCAAGATGAGGTCAAAATGGGTTAACAATTTCAATATAAAATGTGATATTGTAAGAAAATAAAGGGAACAGGGAATAGTTTATCTGTCAGACCTATGGATAAGGGGAGAATTTATGACCAAATAGAAGATAAAGATAATTAAGGGATATAAAATGGATAATTTTAATTTAATTACATTAAATTAAAAATATTTTGCACAAAGCCAATGCAGACAAGATTAGAAGGAAGAAAGAAAACTTTGAACAAAATTGTAAATAAAGTTTCTCTGATAAAAATCTCATTTCACAGACATATATGTATACATGTGTAGGTATATGTGTATATATGTATGTGTATATACTTTTCCATACAGATATGCATAGATACATATACATATACACACACACACACACACACACACACACGGAGACAGACAGAAAGACAGAGAGATAAAGTGACAGAGACGGAGAGATCTGAGTCAAATTTACAAGAATACAAGTCATTGCCCAGTTGATAAATGGTCGAAAGATATGATTAGGTAATTTTCATAGGAAGACATCAAAAAAATAATCATATGAAAAAATCTCTAAATCACTACTGATTAGAGAAATGCAAATTAAAACGACTCTGAGGTACCACATCACAACTATCAGATTGATAATATGACAGAAAAAGGAAATGACAAATGTTAGAAGGAAGGTAGAAAAAATGAGATATTAATGCACTGTGGTTGGAATTGTGAACTAATACAACCATTTTGAAGAGCAAATTGGAACTTGGTCCAAAGGACCAGCAATACAATTACTACATCTGGATGCCAAAGAGATAAAAAAAGGAACGAAATCAGTATACATAAAAATGTTTATAACAGCTTTTTTTCTAGTGGCAAACAAAGGACATAAAGGGTATGCCCATGAATTGGGGAATGACTGAACAAGTTTTGGTAAACAATTACAATGAAATACTCTTGTGCTGTAAGAATTGATGAGTAAGATGTTTTGAGAAAAACCTGGAAAGTTTTACATGAACTGATACATAGTGAAATAAGCAAAATTACGAGAACAGTGCATACAGTAACAGCTATATTGTAAGATGATAAAATCTGAATGTTTTAGCTATTCTCAGCAATACAAAGATCAAAGACAGTTCTGAAGGATTGTTGATGAAAAATGCTATCTACCCTCAGAAAATTAATGGAGTCTGAATATAAGCTGAAGTATATATTTTTACGTTTTTTCATTTTTTTTTATTCTTTTGGTCTCTGTTTTCTTTCACAATATGACTAATATGGAAATATGTTTTTCATAACTGAACATGCATAACCTATATTAAATTGATTTCCTTCTCAATATGGAATGGGGGAGCAGGGAGGAAGGGAAATAATGTGAAAATCAATTTTTAAAAAATTTTAACTGTTGCTATCACATATAATTTTTTTTTAAATAAAATGAGTACTTTATATATTTTCCCATCCATCTTGAATATTAAAAATTATGTTTTATAGGAAGATCTGAATATTAGCTACTGAAAGGGAAAAAGAAATCTGTCCCCAAAATAGCATTTTCCATTTCTCTAGAGTAATTTCAACAGTTTTATTTCCCTGTACCTTTCACATAATTGCTGTACTCTTCCCCTCCATTTATCCCTGCCCTTTCAGTTCAGCAGATAATATGAGTTGGTTGGAGAGGTGGAGTGCTGATGAAAAACTGTGCCCTATAGGGTGTTACTTGGAACTCCAGCAGCCATCTCAAGATCAAAGATCAGAAGAGTCTTAGAAGATATTTGATCTTGACATAGGCACATTTAGGTATCTACATGGAGCTAGCAGATTGACTTTTGACTGAATTGATGCTTTTTTCACTGTTTCTTCATGCCTCACTCTGTCATTCATTTGACCCTTCGTTTGACTGAACCAACTCATCCACCTACTGCTTTAATGCAGCATAAACATGGCATTTTAAATCCCTGCACCTTTTTTGCCTCATTAACCAAGTATGGGGAAAGTACTGTTTCTTTTTTGTCCCCTGTAATCAGGTCCAAAATTATAATTCTATTAAAAGAAATAAAAAAAAAACATTTCTATTCAGCACATTCTGCTTCTGCTTCTCCGTTGTCATTTTTTCTTAGTACATGGAAATGAATTTTAAAGTCTTAACAAGAAGTTTTTAAAAGAAATTAGAGAGTAAATACTACTGAAAAATACCAAGAGAAATGTTGTTTACATAAATCTTTCTTAGGTTAAGACTTTTTCAAGCTAACTCAAGGGCAGAAATTAGTCAGTGAACTTTTGAGAAAAGCTGTTTAAACAAAATCATTATTAATTGTCTTCTTATCCTATTATGTTGTTATAAAATGATTTAGAAAATGCAAAAAATAATATTCACATCTGAAATAGACTAATGATAAGAGGCTGTCTCTAACTTTATACAGACTGTGCGATGCTTTATTGAGTATATTACACACACAAGCACACACGCGCACATATACACACACGTATAGTAGAATCTGCTTTCCTCTAATCACAGAATTCTGTAGTAAAAAGAGATATCAGCAGTTACTGTGCACAAGTCATACTTGAAAAGAGTCTATTCCATACTATAATTAAGACATAATTTTCCACCCTTTACTTCATTTCATCTTGAAGACCCGAAACAAAGATGAACCCATTACCTCCTTACATAAATCAATAACATTTATTAAGTGCCTACTATGTGTCTGGCACTGAGCTAAACTCTTCAGGTCTATTCCACATGTAAATAGCTCTAAATGTTAGGTCAATATTCATTACAGGAAGCAAAATCCCTTTCCGCAACTTCAATGCATTTCTCTTAGCTCTGTCCTTTGGGAACAAACTGAACAAAGATGATTCACTTTCAATTTAGCAGCCCTTCTATGCCTAAAGAAAGTTTTCATGTTTCTCTATTAATCTTTTCTTCTCCTGGCTAAACATCCCTAGTTCCTTCAACCAAGTCTCCTGTGGTATTATCTTTAGACCTTTAATGATTTCAAATTATTGATAGTAAATGATAGAAAATACGAAACACTCTGGTTGGCTAAGTGGTTGATATTTACAACATTATGCATATTAACTCATCATTTTAACACTCAATAAGATACAGGAACTACATCTTTTATTTCATGTAATAGAGAACTCCCAGAGAGAAGGGACCCTCTTGGGAATTTAGAGTCACCTAGAACATTAAGATTTTAAATCATTTGCTGTAGATCACACAGTCAGTTTGTATCAGAGGTGAGATTTTAATCTAGATCTTCTTGGCTCTGAGACCACCTTTATTCACCATTGACATACTGTATTTTTATATAGAGAAAAAAGTAGATTGATAAGATGAATTAATTATGGAAGGACATTAATTTTAATATAGAACATAGCCAAAACTACTATATTTTCAAACATGACTCTAATAAAAGTACCAGCATGCAGAATTTGAAGCATCCATCACATTTGATCTTAAAAAAAAACCTTTCTATTCATTCTGAATAAACTTCATTTTATGAACATTATTTCTTATGAAAATATCATCTTGTAAGAGGATATTAGAAAAAAATAGGAAAAATGGAAAAGCCATAATATTAACAAGTATTTGTTCCATAATTACTTTTCTAAATTTATATCTTGTTGGAAGTATTTGGTCATTCTGTTCATTCAGAAAAAAATCCATAATCCTAAGCATATGATATTGAGAAAGTGCACCCCTTATAATTTAAAGTGCACAGTGCTCTTTTGATGTCCTTCACATATGAACTTGGACCATGCTAAAGGTTTTTACAAATAGACTGAAAACATCATACTAATTTCTCAAATATAGAAGGAAGAATTATCTCAATGAGGTTTTATTTATATGCCCATAAATATGATTTTATCTCCTGAAACATGAGCAACATTGACTTTCAAACAGGTTTCTTGATTATGATCTAAGAATTAAAACCACTGCTAGGCTCAGAGGATGGGGGTACTTCTCTCTCTCTCTCTCTCTCTCTCTCTCTCTCTCTCTCTATATATATATATATATATATATATATATATATATATATATATATATATATATGTATGTATGGCAAGGGACCCATGTGCTATGTATATATGAATTTGGTGATTAGTTTCAGTCATCAGGGAGTCTACTCTCAGATGTTTCTGGGAAAGTTCCTTTTTTTTCTACTGTTTTAGTTTGCTGTGTTTCCTAAACTGAAATTTCAAAGAAAAATTGCTTGGGGTTTAGAATTAGTCTCTTATCTAGAATCTCACCAGTACTCAGGAATAAAAACCAAGTCAAAGTACAATATGAATCAGGTAGGAGACAGGTGTTTATTTCCTTCACCAAAGAAATGCTGAACAGAATAAAAGTACACATTAACCAACAGACTAAGGAGGATTCAGAAACATCACTTGTACCTGCCACAACCACCCTTCACTCCCACCAGATTACTATATAAATCTCATCAGGACATAGAGCAGTTTGTCAAGGGGTCGTTGTTCAAGTTAAGTCAACAACATCAACTTGACTTGTTACATTTTACCTTGGCTCCACACTGACTGCTGAGAATTTATGTCTTCTGGCCATTGGCTGAACCACTCTTCTGTGTTCTCTGCATCAGAAACTTCCTGTTATTCAATTCTATTCACTTAACTGAGAAACCCCATATGTCTCAGACAACTCTACTCTAGGGACTAAAGAATCTCCAAACATATACAGCTCCCTCTTGAGGTTGATGTTCCCTTATCTATTTAGGAAAACAGAAAGCAGAAAATGCATTCAGGGACCCAGGGTCACAGTCAAATCATTAAATCCTGCTGCTGTAGCTGTTACATGGAGTTATTCACAAAGAAATCGAAAGTGGAAAGAGTCAGTCCACTCTTAACCCTCATGGAAAACCCCAGACCTACAAGATGCTTCCTAGAAGTAATACAGAGGTAGAATCAATCATTTTTTTCAAGATCCACCAAGTCACTGGTTCTTTCTGCACAGTGACTGATAAGGGGAGGACTTTCTTATCCATAAAGTGCCTTCAGTACTGAGCCACCAGCCAGTTTTGACATTGTGTAAATGCCAAAGTTTTCAATCATATGTAGCTGGCATGGATCAAGAAAGGGAAAAAAAAATCTATGAATGTCCTTTATAAGCACTGGTTACACAAATATTCTATAATAGTCTAACAATATTTCCAATTTTTATCTTTAAAATGACATGATTAAAGTCCATGGACTCCTACAGATTGTCATTCCTCAAAGATAGCCATCTTCCCCATGACCAATATCACTGGAAAGTATGTGTTAGGGAATAACATGTAAGGAGACGGGAAATGCAAGAAGGAGCTAGATTGTAAAGGGCTTCAACTGTCAAATAGAACATTTTGTATTTGATCCTGGAAGCCATAGAGAGTAACCAGAGTTTAGTGTGTGTGTGTGTGTGTGTGTGTGTGTGTGTGTGTGTGAGAGAGAGAGAGAGAGAGAGAGAGAGAGAGAGAGAGAGAGAGAGGCAGAGACAGAGAGAGACACAGAGAGAGGATGATGATGATGATGATGATGATGATGATGATGATGATGAAACCTCAGTTTTAGGAATATCACTTTAGTGACTGAATGGAGGTTGGGTTAGAGTATGGAGAGATGTGGGGCAGGCAGACCTACAAACAGGTCATTATAATAGTCCAAGCATGAGATGATGAGGGCCTGCCCTGGAGAAGTGACCATGTCAGAAGAGAGGAGAGGGCACATTTGAGGGAAATTGCAAAGATGAAATTGATTGCCCTTGGCAAAAGATAGGATTTGGGGGAGGAGGTAAACCTGAGAAATAAGAGGGGCGAAGGATGACTACTAGGTTATAAGTCTAAGGAACCGAGAGGATGGATACAGTCTGTGTATGTCTGTGTGTGTGTGTGTATGGGTATGTATGATTTAAGGGAAAGATAATGAACAAGTATGTGTGTATAAATGTGCAATCTATACACGTGTGTGTAAGTAATGAAAAAATCCATCTCTTGCTATATTTTGTGGTTATTTAAATAGAAATTAGTGCATTATAATAAAGACTTTGTCTATTGAAAGATGATGTGGATAGTAGTGATATGTTCTCAGTTTCCACTATTATAAATAAGACAGAAACAGAATATGAAGGGAGCATGAGCATCCCTCTTTTTACCATTTTCATATGACTCCAGACAACATGTCTAATCTTAGCGTGCTATGGCACTAGACTGAGTAAAAAATTGCCCAAATCATTACATGGTAATTGATTTGGATATATGTGCAGTATGTATGTGTTATACCATCCACATACATACGCTTAAAAACATATGCACATATACAAATATATGTGTAGAACATTCATGGTGATTTCTTTTCAAGGGAGTCTTGAAAGAAGACAATGTAGAAACAGTATAAAGAAAAAAATAATTAAGCCAAATTATTTCTTTGACTTGGAAACTGGACAAAGAATTGATGATTACATACTCACTAATAGTTCTACTCTCTCTCCCTTTCCGTGTTTCTCTCTCTCCCCCTCTCTCCCACCCTTTCTCTTTCTCTCCCTCTCCTTTTCTCTCTGTCTCTCTCTTTGTCTCTCTGTCTCTATCTCTCTGTCTCTCTATCTCTGTCTCTCACTCTCTGTCTCACCCTTCATCACCTAGACTCTTTCTACCTTTCCCATTTACTTACCCTTTATACTTTGCAATGTCCTATTTAATTGAGTGACACTGGTCTCCTGGCTGTGCTATAGATAAAGCACTTAATCTTCTTGCTCTCTGCATTTTCTCTGGCTCTCCTCCATGTCTTAAACACTTTCCCTCCTCAACAACATATACTTACTTCCCTGGAAGTCTCAATTAAAATTTCACCTTTTACTGGAAACCTTTCCAAACCTCTTTTAATTGAAATGCCTTCCCTCTGACAAACATTTCCTATCTATCCTGTGTATAGCTTGCTTTGTATATATATTTTTTGAATATGTTCTCTCCCATTAGATTCTGAGTTCCCAGAGAGCTTGGATTGTCTTTATTTCCTCTTTTTTTGTCTAGTACCCATAGGTTGTAGCTGGGACATAGAGAAGTTTAACAAATGGTTGTTGATCAGTTATTTATGCAAATATAAAGGGGAAATATTAAATATAGGAGAGAAATGATAAAGCAGCTAGGTGGTTCAGTGCATAGATGGCCTGGCCTACAGTCAAGAAAATTCATCTTTCTGAGTTCAAATCTGGTCCCAGACACTTTCTAGCTGTGTGATCTGAGGCAAATCATTTACCTCTACTTGATTCAGTTCCTCATATGTAAAATGAGCTGGAGAAAGAAGTGGAAAACCACGCCAGTACCTTTGCCAAAAAAATTCCAAATGGGGTCATGAAGACTTGGACAAGATTGAAACGAGAGAACATGAAAAATGATAAAAAAATAAAATTCCATTAAAAACAGATGTTTGGTATTTTTACAGGCATTCCTAGTCATGGAACACATAACATAATTTTACAAAATAGTAATTTTAATTATATATTAACAAAGGTTTCATTAATGAATAAGTTAATTATTTCTATTTGAATATCATTTGATGAATAGAAATTCAAAGGTAGTCAAAAACAAAATCAAAGGAAGTTATGAATAAGTGCAAATTCAACCCAAAGAAATTGGCTATTGCTTTAAACCATTGCCAAGAATCAAGAGAGCCTAATAGAAAAAAAATTAAAAAAAGAAGCTCACTTTAAAATAAAGACAAAGTATGCAAAATATATAGGTCTGTATGCATAAGAATATAAAGAAACCTATAAAAAGACAACCCTAAAAATGATTTTGTGAGAATTCAAGGTTAAAACCGAAGTATTTGAGGAATAAATATTGTTCATTGTTGCATCAAATATAATAAAAAATAATAGCACTCAAAATATCTTAAAATTTAATGCAATGCTAATCAAAATACCAATAGGCTATATTGTGACATTAGACCAAATCATGATAAAATTTGTATAAAACAAGTGGGGTATCAAGAATGACCACAGAACAAAAGTATAAAGCATTGGCATCACTATATGTCAAAAAGATTTATTGGGCAATATTTATAGAATCTTGATTAGGAAACTATTAGAGAAATAGATTAATGGAATGTAATAGAGGGTGTAAAATAGGATTGAATATTAACAAGGGTATAATATAAATGATAGAAATATAAGATAAATTATATCACAAGGTTATAACATAGATGATTTTCTAAAAATATAAATTATTATTTATATAGAAATATAATGAATGATTGTATATATATATACATATATATGAATATAAATGATTAGTGTATGTTTTTTTAAAAAGCATAACAAAGACACTAAGGAATGGAATCATCATCCAGTTAAAAAACTGTGAGAAAAAAAACCATAAAATTTTATTTAAAATATAGGATTGAAGCCATATCTCACCCCATGCATCATAATAATCTCAAGGAGATCCACAATTGAATTTAAAAAAAGAAAAATCAGGCCAAAATTAATGTAGCAAGAATGCTTTGAGCTCATTCTCCCAAAGTCAGGACGCTTATCTCTCTCTGTCTCTATCGTTTTCAGGACACCCCATGGGGGTTCTCTTCCCTACTGCCATAATCTGGAGCCCCCACCACCTCTTTCTGCACTGTTAAATGCTAAAAGCTAACACCTCAGTTCTATTTAACTTCTTAATATTAATTGTCCTTCACAAAGAGACCTACATTTCTTTTTTTAAAAAAAATAAGACAATAGGTATTTATTAAGTACTTATTAGTTACAGGCACTGTGCTAAGTGCTAGAGATAAAGTTACAAAGACAGGTAAAATCAATCCTATTCAGGAACTCACATTTCCCTTTACCTTTAGGGCAAAATATAAGGTCCTCTGTTTATATTTAAAGCCCCCTCTCAAAAAGTTTTCAGTCTTTCCAACCTGATTACACATTGTTCCCTCTTATACATTCTATTACCAATTCAAAATGTTTTATATGCTATCTTTTTTAAAGTTTTTATTATTTTTCTTTCTTTTTGAAAATTTTATTTATTTACAGTGTTCTACAATCACTACCATGTAACTTAGATTTTTGCCCTCCCTCCTTCTCCTTCCCTTCAACCTCCCCCCTCTTCCTGAGACAGCACATAATTTTATATAGGTTCTACACATACATTTCTATTAAATATATTTTCACCATAGTCATGTTGCATAGAAGAATCAAAATGTATGGGAGAAATCATATAACAAAACAAAACATAATGCAAAAGAAAATGATCCGCTATATTCTGCAATTGAATTCCACAGTCCTTTCTCTGGATGTGGAGGGCATTTTGCCTTAAAAGACCATTGGGAGTTTTTTTAAATCCTTGCATTGCAGTGAAGTTCTAAGTCTACAAGAAAAAAATCCTCACACACTGTAGTTGTTGCTGTGTGCAAAATTTTCCTGGTTCTGCTCCTTTCGCTCAGAATTAGATCATATAATTCTTTCCAGACTTCTCTATAGTCTTCCTGTTTGTCATTTCTTACAGCACAGTAGTACTCCATCACATTCATCTACCACAATTTATTCAGTCTTTCCCCAATTGATGGACATCCCTTTTATTTCCAGTTTTTGGCCACGAAAAAGAGTGCTGCTATAAATGTTTTTGAACATTGCGATCTTTTCCCATTTTTATGATATCTTGGGGATACAGTCCTAGAAGTGATATTGCTGCATGAAAGGGTATACACATTTTTGTAATCCTTTGGGCATAGTTCCAGATTGCTCTCCAGAATGGTTGGATCAGCTCACAGCTCCACCAGCAATGAATTAGTGCTCCAACTCTCTCACATCTCCCACATTTATCATCTTCCTTTTACATCATGTTAGTCAATCTGATAAGTGTGATATGGTATCTCAGAGATGTTTTGATTTGCATCTCTCTAATAATAGTGATTTAGGGCATTTTTTCATAAAACTATATGAAAATATATCTTTATTCTTGTTCATTTGACTCAGTTCCCTGTATTTTTTAGAAATGAATCCTTTATCAGAGACACTAGTTGCAAAAATTCTTTCCCAATTCAAGAAACTTATATGCAGTTGAATTGAAAAGATAGATAGGAGGAGAGGTGGGTAGGTAGATAGATAGATAGATAGATAGATAGATAGATAGATAGATAGATAGATAGATAGATAGAAAGATAGATATTTGGACAAAACTGTAATATGTGGTATCTGTATTGAGAATATGAAGGAGAAATAGAAGGAGAATTTATTTGGGGGAATAGAGACAGAAGTGAAAGATGTTCATCCTCATTTATTTTGAATGCCAAATCTTGTATTTATTCATAAGACTACACCTACTTTACCTAAAATTAAAATCATATTTCAAATTCCACATTGCATGTACTTACGTTAGAACCAAAATTATAAATAGTGGTTTCCAGATATTTACTCTAATACAAAACTGTGTTCTGTAAATTTGTGATATGGAAAGATAAGCTCCAACTGAGAGGGTGCTATGGATAGAGCGTTGAATGTAGAGTCAGGAAGATCTGATTTTGAATCTTCCCTCAAATATTTCTTATTTGTATGACCCTGAACAGGTCACTTTATATGTCTGCCTCATATCTTCATCTGTCAGGTGGGGATAATAGTACATATCTCCCAAGGTTCTTCTGAGGACCTACTAGATTAATATTTAAAATTGCTTCGCAAATTTTACGGTGCCCAATAAATGCCATCATTTTCATTATTACACACAACCAAGGGGAAAAAAATAATTAAAAAGAACAAAATTGTTTCTTTTTCCTAATACTAATTACAACAATAACAGCATTCATGCAGCATTTTAAGCTTTGTATATATCTCACACATTTTATTTATCTAAAAAATACAGAACCATGATTCAAAGTCTTAAAAGGGATTTTTACGAAATATTTTCCAATATTATTATTGTGGCATATACTTTAATTTTTTCCTCCCATTTCATTTCAGCAGATTTCTCTGCTTTGTGTGCTGAGTGTCAGCAGTTTCTGGTCTTGTTTTCAATGAAATCATAATTTTACCATCTATTACAGGATTAAATGGAAAGGATATAGCTTTTCTTTGTGTAGTAAAAGCTTCATTTATCCCTGAGAGTGACTGAGGAGAGAAGCTTCTCTTTTCCAAGAGACACTCACAGATTTCAGGCACTCCTTGTTACCTTGACAAAGTACTCACAGGTTTTAGGTTTTTTTCATTAGAATAAGAAGACTTAAATTCTCAGAAGAAATTGAAAAGGATGAAGAGTGACCTTTAGAAAACTGTTCCCATCATTAAGTTGATGCTTGATACACATTAACTTATAGACCCCGGAATTAATTTAAAGTTATATGTATTACATAAGTCTAAGATGGAATGAGGAGTCAGTAACATAGACAGTCATCCAACATGCAGTATCGGTGGGCAGAGTCTATGAGAAAAATAGCAGACAAAAGGAGAAAAATTTTCAGCATGTATAACACTTTGGATATTATTTTCATAAATGCGTATATTTTTAATATCAGAAAATTACATTCTCTGCAGTACGTAGGGGGCATCTGGATGACACAGTATATAATGCATTGGGCCTGGATTTAGGAACACCTGAGTTCAAATCTGGACTCTGACACTTACTAGCTGTGTGGCCCCTTAGAAAGTCAATTAACCTTTGTCTGTCTTAGTTTTTTCAAGGGCAAAGTTAGGATGATGATAGCGTCTACCTCTGAGGCTTGTTGTGCAGATTGAGTGGGATAATTGTAAAGTGTTTAGAACAGTCCATGACATACAGTAAGTATCATATAAAAGTTAGTTATCATTATAACATTAATATTTACTTTTAAGATAAATTCCACATATTAAAGTTACAGCTAAAGTGCATAGTAACATTGAAAAAGGGCAATTTTCCTATGTGGAAAATCAAAATTTTTAAACCAAAGCTTAGAGTGCATAAATGCTGCCTTGCCCCAAATCACTCATAAATATATTGAGCAATGTTTAAAGCAATAGAAAACAATGTTTAAAAGTTTTCACTATATGCTGGTTGTAATTCCAAGCAATAAGGAAAGAAAAGCATGAAACCCTTTGTCCTAAGGATGACACTCAATTTATTAAATTTCCATCTTGCAGATCATTCCCATAGTACTTGATAACCAGTCATATCCACTGCTGCAACTTTGAAATCTCTGTGTGCTCTGTTTGCTATTGTGCATTATAAATAATGAGAAAAAAGGACAAACTTACTTAATAGGTAACATAATTACCTACTTTAGGATCAATTAAAGCAGTAAAGATGTTAAATTTACCTGATGTTCCCATTAATTTAGTACATGGTTCTCAACAACTAAATGGCACTGTACAAAAAGATTCAATTTGCCATATGTTGCAAATCTAATGTAATTGCCATCGATCACTAAGTCCCATCATCTTTGCTGAGTGATTAACAAGCTAAGTAAACACTACATTATTATTCAACTTCTTCCACAGGTCCTGAGCTGTATGATGTGAAAAGCAATGTTTATAACTTCTAGAATAAAGTAGACAAAACACTCATTGTTTACCGTATTAGAAACCATGTTTCTGGTGATGTGAGCACTCCCTTAATCTATGTATCAAGATATCTCTTTACCTACCTATCTACACCAGACACAAGGACAAATTTGTCAAGTTGGAGAGGCAAGAAACTGAGACAAAGTTCTCCTGCCTAGAAGAGAAGGATTGCGTAGGAACTGTAATGCTGAGGTGGATGGTTTTAGATAGAGAATGAAAAAACATAGAAAAGTGATAAAGAGCTTCTGGAGACCATTGTTGCTGAGACAAAAAGGTTGCAGTTGAGATGTGGGTGAAGCTTCTGCTGGCTCCATTGCCATTCTATACCTCTTTATCCATTGGCTTGAATTATGGGAGGGCCATAGATCGAAACAACAGAGCAGCACTGATTAACAGTTATGACATACTATGTTATGATTTGCATAGAGTTCTAAATTTTGCAAAGCTCTTTAAAATTACTATTTCATTCTTACCAAAAAAATAGGTAAATACTATTATACTTATGTCACAAATGAGGAAACTGAGGTAAGTGATTTATATAGCATCAACTAGAGTGTCTGAAGTGAGGAATGAGGCTACTTCTATACAGAGCATAACTAATGCACCAAGAAACTTACATAATTTTTCATTAATTGAATGTAAGTTAAATTGTTGGGTATTTATAATTGACTTAGAAACTAGTGCTATGAGTGACAGCAATGACTCATCTACATAAGGAACATTTAGGTACTATAATAATTCACTAAGTTATAAATAGTATAATTATATATAAATTATCAATAATTCACTATAATAATTCAGTAAATTATCTGACCGTCTAATATCAGTCGATTCAATACTTGTAAAGTCAGAATTTAAGATGTTAAGGTCATCTCTGACCCTGTGTTTCTACAAGGTAAATCATCTGTGGTAAATTAATCCATTTTTACAAACTTACAACAGAAATACAGAAAGCGCTAATCCTCAACATGACCTTCCTGAGGCAAATTCTAAATCCTCTTTCCGGATTGATGCCATCTATAAGAGGCTGAGGTAAAAGCTCTTCATTAGTTCTTTCCAAAGGAGCAATTGGTAATAACATCTGCTAGTAATCAGGCACAACTTTTGAACAAAGTTGCATTATTCATTATTTTTTTTAATCCCTATAGCTTTGTGTTGTGATGGGGCCAACAAAAATGAAGATTCCTGTCTATTTACTAGAGCTGCCTGGCCATGCTGAATTTATACCCTGGCCAAGGAGAATAAAACAGGAAAAGAATAATTAGTAAATTCACAAGTGAAACTATTTTCAACCAAGGATGTAAATGTTAAATGTTGGATTCTCTGACTACAGCTTAACAATAGTTGTTATCAATAGTTTAATAAAAACTATGTTTTCATTTAGAAAGCATACTTGAGTTCCGTGGATTGACTCTCAATCACACCAAGGATCAATCTTTCAGATAATGGTAACTGCAAGGAAAAGATGAAAAGCATGACTTATTGACCTTGGAATAAGAATAAAAATTTAAAATATAATTTAGACATTTGAAAAAGTTTTATCTATGTCACATACACCACAAAATAGAAAAAAAGTTCAACCATATGTACTAAGAGCAGGGACATAGGTCAAGTAGGGAAGACACATTTTCCGCCAAATTACATAGACTGCTCACTCAAGTAAAGCATAATAACTTTTCCAATTGTGAAGATGGAGAGTACATTTTTCTATATATTACCTTTACCAGTTTAGTGACATACAGTTTGTATAAACTTGGCATTTTCAGAATATTGGGAGAAATAAATTAAGACCTCAAATCATTATAATAGCTAGCATTTATATGTCTTTAAAGTTTATAACTATATACACATACTATGTGTGTAGATATGATCATTGCTGATTTTCACTTTTTCTGAATGTTACACATTAAATGTTATAATTCATTGTCATTATCATAACATACATCTGGATTAGCATTTATAGTTTTAAAAGCACACATATTTTTTTCCTTGAATTTATATTTTGGGGTAAATGAAGCATTTATGCTTATCTTATTTGATTGATGAAAAAATTGAATCTTCAAGAGGTTATCCAAGAGTACAAAGCAAGAAAGCAGGGAATAGTTTAATAGAAAGCTTTGTTCTTCTCATGCCATGTTCAGAGACAACATTTTCTCTCATTTCACGTAACTTTTCAGAGGTTTCTCCTATGAAGTGAATTTTAAACTTTCTAGTCTAGTAATTAGATCTTTTTATCTTCCTTTTAAGGTTTATCTCCCAATAATCTCAAAAATGCACAAATTTCAGATGGGATTCTGCTGGGGAAAATGGTTTGCATGAGATGAGAGAAATAGAGACAGAGAGGGAGAAAGAGACAGAGACAGTCAGAGATAGAGATAGACAATCAGAGGTAGAAACAGAGACACTGAAAACAACAGAGACTAAGAGAAAAGGAAATGAGAGAAGCCAACACAACTGGTGTTGGGGCAGAAACGTTTTTCATGCTCCAGTAAAGCACATTCTTTAAGGCTAAGGTGAATACTGTGTCTAATCTTCACAAACTTGTCTAGCATAAAGACTGTCTAAATCAGACAATGACTCAAAAAACAAGGCCACCCTTCCTCATTTTCTTTCTCCAATAACCTCTCCTCATTCTCCAGATTACCCACACATCAGAGAGGATAAATGGTAACACACATACATCATACATACCTACATACATACACACATATATGGATACATATAAATATATACACATGTATATATACATGTATGTATGTGTGTGTATGTATGTACATGTGTGTTTCTAACCATCTACTCTGAAACCACTCTTTTCAGAAACCCGGTCATTGTTTTTTGATTTACCAAAACATCTGAAATACTCCTAGGCCATATGTCCTACCACTGAACCCTTAGAAATTTCGTACTTTTGTATCTTCTCTGTAGGTGAGCTCTTATATATGTTTAGTCCCTAGAATATAATCATATTATAGACACAATATTTTCCCCCTTATTTCCTTTGTGCCTCCCTCCCTCTCTTCCTTCTTTTCTTTTTTCCTTCCTTCTTCCGTCCTTTTTTCTTATGTTTTCTCCCTAAATTGTAGGATAAGCTCAGTAGGGTTAGAACTCTCACTTTTTTCCCCCATTTCTAACACCATTGTTTATCATAATATTTGGTACAAGTGATCCTTAATTATTTTTTTTTCAAATCCATTCATTCAGAAATGATGTTTCAAATTTAAAAAAAAAAATTCTATGTACTGCAACCCAAAACCTAGCTCGATGAAGGGAGAGCTCTGAACTCAGCCACATCTTTTCCTCCTAGCACTTTAGTCATAGAGATTCCTAGGGTATAGCTAGAGACCACCACCCCCCAAAAAATGTTTAGTAAAATTGCTAAGCAACTTGGATAGTTCATATATTCAAATTGAAGAAAACAGACAGTAATTCTGATAAGCACAGTGACTGACCTGTGCTCTCCAGTATAGAGGCAAACTAATCAGCAAGTCACGGCAGACTTCATTCTATTCAGCTACTCATCGGACAATTTAGAGCAATCTGGAGTGGAGAAATGATGATATGTATAACCACATGAGAGTTCTCAGGTTCACCAGTATGATCTGCCTTGTGTATAATTGCATATGCTCGCTGATACAGATATTAATTGCTCCTTTTTCCCTAATATATGTATTTTAGTTTTAGAGTTCTTGCTTATTTGTTGCAACGGTAGTTTCATGTATATGCTGTTGCAACGTTACTGGATTTGTCTTTTCTTTGGGCATGTGTTTCTGTTTCTAAGCATTTAATTATTTTGTAAGCCTGATAATTGTACTGTTATGTTTTCTTTTTGCTGTTATATAGATTTGATTTTGCTCAGTTACGGCATCTTTATTCGATATGTCCTGTATGCAACTTACTGGCAACCTCTAAGATAACTTATGAAGTACTTCGCATTACTTTGTGTCTCTTCCATGACTATTTGTTGATGTATGTTTGCTGTGAATGGAACCCTAAAGTTCTGGAAAATCTGAGTTAATCATACTTATTCTATGGTGATGATGTGATGTATAAATTTAATGTTGAGTATACTATAGTTGAAATTCCTAAGCCATGAACAATGTAGCTGGGCATCAGACACCTGTTTCTACTGGAAGAATCTAAGCTCTAACACTTGTCTAAGCCATCTCCTAGAAAAAGCAAAGCTAAGATTGCCATGTCCTAAAATAGGAAGAGAAAGAAAAACCTCCTGAGAAATGAGCAAAGGTTTAGATGGAGGTATGTGATTTGAGAGAGTGATGGAGAGAGATATGTCTTGCTGATGATATAGCAGTGACCAGGGCTGCACTACTGTTGTCACTACTTCTAACAATGCCAATTTAAGTGAACAGCTTGTAATTGAAGTGAGAGAAACATTCCCAGTCATTACTGACCTTTCTCCTACAAGAGATAAGTTACAGGTTCTCTAATTTCTCCTACTAGGAAAGTATAGGTTACATGCAAAATTCATCAGATTTGAAAAGTGTATTTGCATTTCTGTTTAATCAGTAGAATATAAATACCCTAAGGATAAGGAAAATCTTGTAACTTTTTTTTGTTTCATGAGTGCATAGCACATAGTAAATGTTTAAGAAATGCTAGTTGACTGAGAGACAGAATGATAGCTTACAATAAAATTTGATTTACCTATCAGGTTCTAATTTCTGTGTTTTATTATTTTTTATGGGAAGTGAGATTGAAGGTCAGTGACCAACAGGATGTGCAGAACAAGAAAAGGACAGAAAAAAATCAACTTTCTTAAGAATCATTGCTGGAACTCCTCCTAACCTCTACCCCAGTTTGGGGTCTCATGTACTATAATCAAAAAATCTTTTTTTTAATTTAAAAAATATTTTCCAACTATATGTAAAAATATTTTTGGCATTCATGTAAATAAAATTGAATTCCAAATTTTCTCTTTCCATTCTCCTCTCTTCCATTGATAAGTTAAGCAATTTTGTGTAGATTATACATGTACAGTCATGAAAACATATTTCCATGTTATCCATGCAGCAAAGGAAAACACAGAAAAGGAGAAATATAAATTGTTTTTTTAAAGTTTGTTTCAATCGGTACTCATATTCCATCAGTTTTCTTTTTCTCTCTGGAGAATAACATTTTTCATCATAAGTCCTTCAGAATTGTGCTGGACCATTGTCTTGCAGTCACTAATGATTGATCATCACACAATATTGCTGTTACTGTGTATAATTTTCTCCTGGTTCTGCTCCCTTCACTTTGCATAAGTTCATATAACTCTTCCCAAGTGTTTGTTTTTCTTCTGAAACCATTTTGCTTATCATTTCTTATAGCATAAAAGTATCCCATCATAATAATATGCTACAGCTTGTTCAATCATTCCTCATCTCATGGACATTTCTTCAATTTCCAAATCTTTGCCTCCACAAAATAGTTACTATATATGTTCTTGTACCTATAGATAATTTGCTTTTAAAAAAGTATCTTTGGGATCCAGACCTAGTAGTAGTATGCTGGGTCAAAGTGTATGCACACTTTTGTAGCAGTTTGGAATTATTCCCAAACTGCTCTCCAAAATGGTTGGATCATTCCACCAACATGCATTAGCATGTCCATTTTTCCACTTACCTTAGGAGAGAGAATTTTATTGGTTTTGTATGTTATAAACTTCACAAACTGGGATAAAAGCAGAAGTTCAGTTCTCTTTTCCCTTGTGACAACATGAGTTAAGTAGTAGTTCCTCTTTAACGGGAGAAGTGAGGCATTAGTTTTGCTTGTTTGGGTCATTGTTACCTTATCTATTATTGTACTCCATGCACACTCACAGATGATTTTCTTCCCTAGGAGTGGAAACAATGGTAGTTATTAGAGAGTTGATCATATTCAGTGACAGGAGGAACATATCTAGAAAAGACTGGTATTGCTTACATCCCAAAGATGGAGGCTATAGAAGAGGGAGAAAGAATCCTATCCCTCCATTCTTGGAACAATTCAGTAGATTTTTCTTTTGTTATTTATTTCATTTAGTTTTTCCTTACACAAACCATTCTTCATTGTCAACTAAAGTGTAACTGAGTTGTAACAAATAGCTTGCTATAACTTTTTTCACAACATATATAGAAATATGTGGATTTAAGGTTCCTGTAACAAAAAAATATATCCTCCCTTTTGAAATGTAAATGAATTTTGCCCTCAAAAATGTATCAAGGGAAATCTATGTATTCCTAATTAAAGATCTTATTGTGTTTTGCTTAAAAAAGTCTTTATTTTCTTTGATCAAGTACTTTAAAACATTCACGACAAATTAAAAAATCTCAATATTGATGCTTCATTTACTTTCCTGCTTACTTACCCATGTAAATACCAATGTATTTTCCTTCATGTTCCTAAAGAGTTGAGAAGTCACTTCTTTGTTTCTTTTTTTAAAGAACATGCTTATTTTTATCCAAATTGGGTAGTCGTTTGTAGTTCCTGTGAATATAGTAATTCTATTATAGTAATTATTCTATTATAGTAATATATACTATTATATTCTATTATAGTAATATATTTCCACATCTTTATCTAATTTTATGGTAATAAGATCATTAATCAATCAATGCTTTTGGATCCCTAGGATTAAAAAAAAAACAAAAAAACTGGTTCACATCCCAGCAGATGATAGAGATGAGACTTTTTCTTCTTTAAAAAGAGAAGAGACCACTTAGAGAATTTTAAAGAAATTATAGTACATGGTTGCAATGAATTGTGACTGCAATATAAGAAATCATTAATATGATAAATTCAAAGAAGAATGACAAAAACAAAATGTATACTGAAACACAGAGAAGTAAGGGGAAATTGGAAAGCAATATACACGATGACTATAACAATGTAAATGGAAAGAATTCCCCAATGCTGAACAAATTATTATAATGAACAAGATTGACACCATAGGAGAGATAAGTAAATATGCTCCCCTGACATCTTTGCATAGGTAGGGTATGATGGACAGAGCTGTCAAACTCTTGGGTCTGACCCAGGGTTGTAATACTTCTAAATGGTTCCAGAACTAGATTAAAATATAATAGGGAAAAGTTTAACAAAAACAAGTGAAAATGCAATATAATGTAGATAATGTTAATTTGTGATTTTCCAAGTCATTATGAGGAGGACAAGGATTGATTTTTATTTCAGTTTGATGCCGTTGGTCTATGAAATATTATACAGTCTATACTTTTGGCATCTACATTCTCTCTTCTCTGTTGCCATGCACATAACTACCAATTTTCTTTTGCCAACTCTGAGTTTCAGTACAGAGTACTGAGATTCCAGTAATAGTATCATAATTCTATTTCTACCAATTAACTGCCTAATAGCTTCATGCACTGTCCCTGCGATTTCTCAAAGCAAACCAAAACATCCTTCCCTGGTTAGTACACACTTACATATATTATCTCCTATTGAAATATAAATTCCTTGCGCATAGAGCCTGTCTCACTCTTGTATTTGTATCTCCATCACTTGACTCAGAGCTAATATAATAAATGCTTAATATATGACTTTTCATTCATACTGTCAGATGCAACTCTTTTATTAGGTTAGTTAAACTGATAGCCCCTCCCCACTCAAATTTTCTATTCTTTGTCACAAGACGTTGTTTGGTGAGTAAGATCTATTTGGAAATTAAAGAGATAGAAAATTAAAAAAAAATATTTCAAATGGGATGATAATCTATATCTTTCTAACTAGTCATGCAAACAAACACCTCATAACACTTTTGAGTGGAATCTGAAAGTGATTTGGAGATCTAATTGTATTAGGTCAACAGTGCTGTACTTAAGCCATTTAGGAATCAATGTGTCAAAGAAAGGAACCTTGTGGTTTTTTTAAAATAATAATGCTGGAGTAAATTTGCATCCTATTATTTCCATATTATGTCCCTTAGGCCTTAGTAATGACTCCAAAAAGCAATTCCAGATGATGTAGACTTGTGAAAACATGCATAGACTGCTCGAGTTCCCAGCAATAGCAGCCATCTAATACCCATTCGACTAAATGGGTGTGACACATATCAAATACTTCACTGGGCTGGTAAATGACACACTTCCTGAACAAATGTCAAAACGAAGATAATGATGATGATGAAAAAGTGAAGGAAAAATGAATGTATATACTATCCTGCAAAGCAGATCTGAACTTTGTTTTCAGAAAGACTTGATATGCAAAACATTGTCACATTACCATTCATGTCAGTATCTCATATAGCACTGTAGTTAATCTCAGTTCAAAAAATAGCAGATGCCTGACACTTTAGAAGATGTTATGTGTCTTTGCTGCCCCCTTAAGACAAGTAAACATAAATAAGAAGTTAGCCATAGCCTGCATTTTTTAAAATACGATTATTTTGAGTCTGAATAGTTTTCTTTCATCTCTCTTCTGCTATTACACAGTGATCAGAATGAGGGAAATACATAGTTGAATTTGGCCAGGCATTTTAATTCTGTGTCATCGTCATTGGGGATGGGGTAGGGGGAGGAAGGCACAGGTTAATTTATTGTCCTGGAAAAAAAAATATCCCTTCTTCCACTTTAGGTGCAAGGCCCAGAATCTCAGAATAAATACTTTTTCTTTCACTGAATTTTTGGGTCATCTCTAAGGAATAACCACTCAGAAACATTACTTTGCTAGACATGTGAAAACAGGGATTACAGTCTATATAAGAAATTACAAAAGTCCTAGCTACAAAATTAGAAAAGAATTATTAAAATAGAATAGACAACTTATTAGCATAGATTGAAAACTCAGGCTTCTGAAAAGTTTATTAAATCTGATAAAAACATATGAAATCCTATGCAAGACATAGTAATAAATGCCATCTAAAATTTTTGTACATACAATTCAATGAAAGTTATTTAAGTTTCTATAGCTACAACAATGTAACTCACTGGTAATGATAAGAAATAAAAAATAATTTCACTGTAGAATATATTGACCATCAATAACAAAATATGTTCCCAGTAATCAATAGGATGTTTACCAAATGTGGATTCAGTACCTACTAAGTACAATGTACTGATCTAGGCACCTCTTAAAAAGAATATTGGTTTTTAGAAGAATATTGAACACATTCAAACAATTAATATTAAAGTTCTCCAAAGAATTTCAATAATATTCTGCAATATGTAATTACAGATAATGGCATAGTACCGAAGACTAAATTTTTCACATTCCCTTTGAGGTCAAACATCTAATTCATCCAAATTGAAAAAGAAGGAATATGTAACATAAACTTTCCATTTTCTTTTTCTATTTTTTTTTGCTGAAATATACAGAATCATAACTATGAAAAATGTTTGGAGGCAAATATTATTTTGTGCTGTAGAGCAGAAAAGGAACTTTTATCTTTGTATAGAAACACACATATTTGTATATATTCACATTTTGTTTGTATCTACAAGATTTAATAGAAGCTAATATTATTGTATGCTATTTACCCCATAACATCTCTTTTTCTCCTTCCTTTCCAACTTTTTATTATTCAAATCATTAGTAACTTAACAAGTAAGGAAATATAAGCAATTCAGACTAATTTTTTCAATAGAAATGTCCTTTAAATCATTAGTCTTATAATTTTGGACTGTGCACATTCAGAATGACTTTGAAATGGAAAGAGCATGAGCCCTAAGAGCTGAATTAAACTCTCAGTCTTGTCAGTCACTAGTTTTGTGACCTTGAACAAATCTTTTCTTTTCCTGAGACTCAGTTTCTTCATTTGAAAATGAACAGGTTAGACTAGGTGATCTCTGAGGCTCCTTCTAGCTCCAACTTTCAGTGATGCTATTCGTTTTAAATGAGACTCTCAATTTGTGTATGTGAAGAAAGGTAAAGGGAGGGGGTAAACAGAGAGGATTGTGGAGGGAAGACTATATAAGGCCATAGAAAGACTATTTCATTCATCACAGGGATTGATACTGATAGGTGCCAAAGGGTCAGGGCAAGTCTGATTCATGTTGGTGATAGAGGGCAATGGTGGAAGTATCACCAACTTGAATTAGATTTGTCCTGCATTCTCAGACTTTTTAGGTTCAATTCCTGTGGTGAAATTCCTATCTCCTTACTCCCTTCATTGCCTCTCTCTTATCATGTATAGATGATTAAAAACAGCTGTCAGAGGTAGGCATGCACAGTAACCACAGGCAGGCTTTGATTGCAAGTAAAAAGCTGTAATAATTCTCCTTTTCCAGGCTGCACTGACAACATGAGACCAATCAAATATACCAGCTGGGAAGCTCACCTCACTGTGAGTCAACTGACCAGTTCAAACCGTATGTTTCCCAGAATCTCTTGCTGAGCTGTCCAAATTTGTACGACTCAACCCATATCCACAAACTTGTCCTCTAGTCTCTGAAATGAAGTGTGGGTCTTTCCATACAAAATCTTAATGACAAGTGTGGAATCAATGTGTTATGTTGTATGAAGAAATTTTATTTAGCTACATTTTACATATAGAATTATTCCTATCTGACACATAACAGTAACCAGTACAAATTAAAGCATATATTTCTAAAGTTGAGGCAAGAATAGATAGGTAAAATACATTTTAAAAATGAAAATAAATGCTATATGCTACTGTGTGTTTTGACGTTTAAATATAGTTTTAAATCTTTCATCCTTATAACAAATTTTTGGTTTGTTTGTGCATATGTCAACATTCAGCATGATTTTTATCTGGTATTTTAAGTGGATAGTGGAACATTTAAGCCATAAAAGCTAATGTGATTTTAGGTTGCATTAATATATTGTCCAGAAAAACTGAAACAAAAGTTACACTATAATATATTCTTTTCAGACCCCACCTGTATACTCTCTTGATTTCTGAAGGTACATCATAGAAAATGCATTCATAACACAGGGCAGGGGCTCCTAAACTGGGCTCTGTGAACTTTAAAAAAAATTACCATTTAATATATTTCAGTGCAATTGGTTTCCTATGTAATCCCATATATTTTATTTTATGCATTCCAAACATTATTAAGAGGAGTGAACAGATTTAAGGTTCCCCATCTCATGCCTGTTTCCTACTAGGAAATAACTTTTTAAAAACAAAGTTATCATTTATAATATAGTGTTGTAGATTTATCAGGCACTTTCTCCAAAATAATTATTTGCAGTTATTATCTCTGTTTTATGTATGAGCAACCTAAGGCTTATAGAGATTGTGACTAGTCCAAAGTAACACAAGGTGTATCAGAACTGGGACTTAGATGAAATTTTTCAGACTCCAAAGCCAATGGTGCTTCCTTTATACTATTATTATCACTAATTTTCCTCAATTACAAGATGTTTATAAACTACTAGCAGAATGAAAACAAATTTTTTAAAAATAGCCCGAGAATATACATCTAGTCAAAAGATTTATTGACAAGGTGGCAGTGAACTCATCAAATCAAGAGGATTTAGTTATAAAGACTTCACAGTTTATTTTCAGGATCACACTGTAGATTATTCTGGTCCAATGAAATCAGTCTTTCAATAACCTTGGGGCCACAGTAGTTACAAAGTAGGAAACTCATGTTTTCTACATTTATGTTGCCAAATCCAAAGCTGTACTGATGAGCCTCAGTTTCTGAATTCATGCTCCATGGTCTCAGTGTACTCCTTAGAGAGAAAAAGAAAACATCCTCATGATTTTGCCAAGTGTCAACTGGCCAAAATGTAAATTTCTTTAAAATATCCCTGTTTGACACTTGTATGATTTAGGGCTTGTTATCAATGTTGTTTTGTTGATTTAATATACAGAAATATCAAGAACATCTTTCCATTGGTTCTTATTTTAAAGAAAAACTTTAGGCTTCAGTGATATTGACACCCGCTAAATTATAACTGAGACATAATAAAAACTGGAAAATATTTTGTTGACGTCAGTCAAAGCTTAGCATTTTCTCCTAAGTGAAAGTAAATTCTGATTTCCATTAATTTTATATTTGGGTTTTCTACAGTTTATGGTAATCATTTTGATCAAGGCCAAACTTTTTTTTCAGTGCTAATGTTCTATAAGTACAGGACTGCCTTATCACCTCTTTTTAGGTTTTAATCCTTTTTTGATATAATAGTTGAAAATATTTTACCTCATGAAAATGAAACACAGGGGAAGATCAGGTTATAAGTCTCAATAAGCATGGTAATTGAACTTAGATTCTCACAATCTTCTAACCATATAGAAGCAGCCCTTTCACTATCAAGAAAAAAAAAAGATTCAGACAAGAAGATACTTGCCAGAACTAGAGAGATTTTGGGGTTGTTTACATCATCATTATCATCATTAGTAACTGACCTTTACTGTTCCCTACGTGCTTGGCACAGCTCTGGTAATACTGGAAAAGTAATCCCTGCAGGCAACTTTCTCTTTTTAATCTAATATAGACAACTTGGTAAGAATAAACCTTTATCTACAAAGGGACTGGGCATTAGAAAATGGAATTATGTTCAAATACAAGCTGAACATTTTATTTTATTGCAATCTTTTGAGCATCTTTATTTTTGGCTTATTTTTGTGTGTGTAGCTTGGATTGAGAACATGCAATTGCATCTAAGAGTCAAGGGAGAGAAGTCTGAAAGAGGTATTGGAACCCAAACAAGGACTGTGGGGGAAAATGAATTCAGTATAAAGAAATGCATTGGCACCCATATCTTCACATTCTTATGGTCAGATGCCGTTGCAAAATGAGGTTAGGTGTATGGGGTTCAGGTTAGATTGATGAAAGCTGGGAAAGTCTCGGAAATAGTGTCCAAAGGATGTTTGACTTGGTTCTAGGCCATTTCTAGACCAAGAAAATTCCTGGTATAAACTGGAGATTCAGATGGGCTCCTAGAGTAACCTAACAGTCTGGTTCTAATTTTAGAATGTATTTTTATCCTAATCTCGTCCTAAATAAGAAAAGCTTTGATCAGGCTGTTGTCCCAGTGGTAAGTGCATAAGTGCCCTTCCACTTCCTTCCCCTTCCCTTCCTCAAAACTTTAAACCTACTGCACTCTGAAGCTCATATATTGGAGGACACTAGACCCCTCCCGGCCTAAGGGCTCTTATGGACCCTTCTGGCTTAAAAGTGATTGTCAGTAGTAACTGTTGCTGCTTCCCTCCCAGCCTGATGTCATTTTTTTTTTCCAATGCCTCATTAAAGGGGACATGCCATGGCTACTTCTTAAACAAGTCTATTCACTGAATGGGTGCTACCTCACCCTAAGTGAGTTCCTGAATAGACTTTGGCCTAAAGGGCCCAAGGTCTCCCAGTGCATCCTGGGTCATCTCCAGTCATCCTGTCGAATATCTGGTCGCAGGATTCAAATGGCTCAGAAGGAGAAGTGAGGCTTCTCACTCAAAACAAAGTTAAATGCAAGTCATGTTATCATTTCTCTGATGGTATGGTCTTCTTCAGGAACAAAGGATGAACATAAGGCATATAACCCATAAGTGCCTCTAGCACTGAACCTGGAGTCGGGATGACCTGAGTTCAAACTCAACTTCAGACAATTATCAGTAGTTTGACCCTGGGAAAATCATTTAACTTCAGTCTATTTCTCTTTTCTGAACTATAGAATGAGGATAAAAAAAGCACTTAGCTTCCAGGATGATCCTGAGAATCAAATAAAAAAAAAAAAAATCTGTAAAGCATGAGGCACAGTGCCTGGTACAAAATAAGTGCTTCTTAAATGGGTATTTCCTTCCTTTTCCCAACTGTTTAAGCCAGTATTTTAATTCAGGCCTTCCTTACTCTAGTAATAATTCTTTATATACTGAAATGCACTACTTCTGCCTAATAGATGTTTGAAAACAGATTTATGCAATCCGAATCTATAAACAATTTTAGTTAGAAAATAAAAACAAAACCTTCTGGATATGGAGAAAGGAAAACCTGAGTTCAACTCCTTTAGCATGCTACCTGTATAATTATGACAAGAGACAACTTCTGTCTTCTTTAGGTTCCTCATTTATAAAATGGTGACAATAAAAGCACTTATTTTCCAGGGTTGTCTTGAGGTGAAAAAAAATAGAAATATTTGTAAACTACTTTCCAAGCTTCAAAGTACTACCACCACCACTACCATCAACATGCCTAAGTTCCTCTTTTCCCTAAGACATGGAGAGGTGAAGCCAAATCACCAAGGTCATGCAGATAATCAATGGAAAAGGTACTAAACACCAAATCATAGGACTGTAAATTTCTCTCTCTCCATTCTACTATACTTCAGGAATGGTGTGATCATCTACATGAAATAAGTTTTAAACCTTAAAGTATTATGCAAATGTCACTTTGCAGCAATAGTAGTAACAGGTTTGTTAGAAATCCTAATACTTAGCACAATGCCTGGCATATAATAGGTGTTAAATAAATTCAGTTCACTGATAGCAAAAATAGTTAAATCTACTTCTAATATTGACTCATTTATTCTTTAAATGGCTATGACATTGTTCCACTACTTCTTTAACAAAAATATTCATGCCATTTCTTTTTTTAACTGACTAAGGGAATATATACTTTTTATAATTCCTGTTAAAATAGAAGATCAACAGAAATCACTTCAATTAATTTGCAATGGAATTCAAATGACCCTGCCAGATATACAAATATTCGTTCAATCCCCTTTGCAATTGTCATGCTAATGGCAAAAAAACACTTAGATATGAATAAAACAGAAAGTATGTTAGAGTGTGGTTTCAATTCCCTTCTTAAAATGTATTTGATTGAAATTTTTCCTGACCTATCAAGTTCATGAAAACATTCCTGAGGATTGTAGGAAAAACCATAAGCAATTACATATAAAGTATAGGGAAATATAGCTTGGGAACTGCCTGAAGTATAGGGAAATATATATCAATCTACATTTCTGCTCATGACCTTTACTGTGAAGCAAGAATTCCATAAAGTCTTGTGTAAAATTGATGCTTTACCAGAACATGAGATGAGTGCAGCTAGAAACAAGCATGGTGGCCTATAGTTAGTGACCAGGGATTTTAGATGCTCTACTGAGCACGCCAATTTATGTAAGTCTCTTTGGATGGCAAACTTGAAAACATAGTAGAATCAATTGCTATCCACATTGCAAAAAAGAGGCACATATTTTGTTGAACTGTGGGGTTTGGAATATGTGACAATTTTACTTATGATGGAGGTATCCATGGAAAGATTGAATGTCAAAGAAAAGAAAAAACACTGAGGAAAAAGAGTGAGTTAGAAAATGTGGTTCAGTTCTGCAGTTGTTCACACCCAGTATACTAGCAGGAGCTGAAAGATTTTATTTAATTATGTTTATTTATTTGTAAAATTTTTCAGTTATGTCTTTCAAAAATCATTTTAAAAAATTTGAATTCTAAATTCTTTCCCTTCTGCTCCACCCTCTTCTTTAACAATGTAACTAATTTAATATTGATTGATCTTTTGAAGTCATGAAAAGTATATTTCTATATTAGCCATGATGCAAAAGAAAACACGAAATAAAACAATACAAGTATTGTATGTCTCGATCTGCATTCAGAGTTAATCAGAAATATATTCCAATTAAATCCACTTACATTTTCCAGTAAATTTTGAAATGAAACAATAATAGGGTAAAGTTCACATACTTGACTTTTGGTGAGTTCATATTAATAATTCCATGTTTCAATAGAACTATACTGTTCAATATTTCTTAGAACCCAATAGTATTCTATTATTTTCATGTACCACAACTTGTTCACCTATTCCCCACTGGATGGGCATCTTTTCAATTTATAATTCCTTGCCACTACAAAAAGAACTGCTATACATATTTTTGTACATGCAGGCCCTTTTCCCTTTTTTATGGTCTGTATTTGATACAAACCTATTAGTGCTATTGCTGAACTGTGGAGCATGTACAGTTATAAAGATTTTTTGTTGTAGTTTCAAATTCTTTTCCAGAGTGATTGAATCAGTTCACAATTCCACCAACAGGGCATTTGGTGTCCCAAAGTTTCCACATCCCTTCTAGCATTTGGCATTTTTTCTTTTCTACCATGTTAATCAATTTGAAAGGTGTCAGGTGGTATCTCAGAGTTGTTCTAATTTACATTTCTCTAATCAGTAGAGAGTCAGAGCATATTATGTGACTATTAATTTCTTCTTCTGAAAACTGCCTGTTCATATTCATTGACAATTTCTCAGATAGGAATGTGTCTCAATATTATAAATTTAGCTTAGTTTCCTATACGTTAGAAATGAAACTTTTATCAGAGAATCCTGCCATATTTTTTTCCTACACTTTCTACTTTCCTTCTACTTTTGGCTGCATTAGTTTTAAGTGTATGAAAGTTTTTTTTTTTAATTTCATGTAATAAAATTATTTGTTTTCCATCCTGTAATGCTCTTCATCTGTTGTTTGGTCATAACCTCTTATCTTACCTATAGATTACACAGGTCCATTTTGGTTGAAAGATTTTTGGAAACTACTAAAAATATTTAAAACCTATGTTGAATATTCTATTTGTTCACAGCAAACTATCAGAAACAAAGACATTGTTTGTTCATTTTCTTTCACATTTCCTTTTATATTCCTTTATACATTAGGCCTCAAATGAATTAAGAAAAACTTTCTTCTGTCTTCTGTTCATGAAACTACACAGATCATTTACACCATCCTTGGAGTAGTAAGTCTAACAAAATTACATCAGTATGAGTTCTAGATGACATTAATTTTCAGCTGTGAACATCGTTAGACTACCCACAGTTTCACATCCGGAAAATGTTGCCTCTTGTCTTCTGTAATTAATCTGTTCCATAAAGAGATGCACTCAAGGTTCAGGAAATCAGGATGCTTTTCTCAAATTAACCTACCACTTTAAATAGTCTTAGAAGAAATAAGGAATGGAATATTTTTGTATTTTGACTGTGTGCATAATTAGTTTTTAAATAGGTCTTCATTTCCAGACACAATGAATTAACAATATTTGACTGCCAACAAGACTTTTTATTAGAAAATATTTTATATCACTCCATGTTTTCTTTGGCAAGTAGGACCTATTTCAGAATGGAAATATGAAGTAGATGCACTCACTCAGCAAAATTTTCCAATCTGGTTATACTTTACATGTGCTACTTTAAATTAATTTCAGTTAAATCAATCTAAAACATGTCAGATAGTCAAAATAATGATGATAATAACTTATAAAAGAAGAGATTACATTGTTTTGTTTTTCTACAGTCTTCTTGGATGAAACAGGATCTTTATTTTTTCAGCTGTGATTTTCTGAAAAAAAATGTCTCCACATGAATTTAGCATCTTTAGTTATTCTAATAATTATTCTTATTCTCAATTATTTATAAAAAATCAATATTATCTTTGTATACAAACAAATTAAATCTGGTTATATTTATTCCTGCCTGTTCACTATGCTGATCTAATTATGTAGCTGCACAGTAAATAAATGTAAAGAATAATTTGTTAACCACAGAAAAGCCCAATTAGTTTTGAGAAAGGCAGAATTAGCCTTAATTTTTCATTGATAAGTGCTGCAATCTTTCTATTATCTTTGAAGACTTAAATAGATTACCATTTTATTTATGTTTGAAAGTTTAATGATTTGTTATTTATTTCTGAATGGAGGCTAATTGATATTGATCCTAATGCCTTGTACAGTATCATTGTCTAGGAAGGAAGCTGATTTAAAGGTAGTACATCTGGATTGAATTTTCATCTTTGGAGGCAAAAATCAATATACCTAATCTGAGGAAAAGGCTGTGGTTTGTTGTTCTAAAGAGAAGTGATCTTGTGAAAGTCCAAGTTGAATATGAACAGCATATGAATTTTTCTAAAGTACTCAAAATGGTCTGGGCATGACACCAAGCAGTTTACTACTTGACATGGAAATGGGTTAACTTAAAGTAGCCAGACACTGAGTACACCTTCAAAATCATGTTCAATGAACAAGGTCACAACGGTACATTTTTACACTCTAACAATACGAATGAGAATTCTAGGTTTATTTCAAGATTATTCACTTCAGACATATCACTCTTCCCTCCCTCCCATTTCTACTCCACAAATCAGAACAGCTTGAAATAATACCTAAGACACACCCTTCTCACATATATGCCCCCCTCCTAAAATAAATAAATAACAACTCAAGTCATATTTAAGTCATGAATGTGTATTAAAAAGTTCACAGACTTCTACCAATGTAATTATTTTATGAGTTAGCCAGAGGATGAATAAAATGTAATGCAAAGTTGGTGATCAAAATAACAGAGTAAGAAAAGCAACATTTGGATGTTTCCCTCATACAGATGGGCATACTCTTCCGTAAACAATTCATTATCTGTTTTTAAGTGATACGCTGTTCTAACTGGACCTATTTCCTGCTAATCTCGTGTAAGACACTATTTTTCTCAGGTAATATATGGTATATGACCCTCTTCTTGGTAAGCTCTATTGGTCGTATGATCATGTCTAGATTTTGCCTCCCCACGCACACAGTTGTAGAAATTTATTCTGATTCCAGCTACTAGCTTCAGAAAGAGTCCTCAGCTCCCATAAGAGGAAAAGTAACCTCTTTTATGTCACCTTTACCTTAGAGCCCAGATAATTAGCTTCTATTCTTTCTTCATCGCCCAATATCAGACTAGGGAAAACCCTTGGCTGCTTTCTCTTCATAAAGAGAGGGATCTATCACTTTCCCAGAGGTTTAACTGTACATAATTTTCTCTCTAACAAGAGAGTCTTGTATCTAGATGCTAGCCATTGTGAACACAGAAAAATCAGCCAGCTAAGTAAACCCTCTCAGGCATATTTACCCAAAACTTTGTATGACGCAGAGTTAGAACTCCTTCATGGTAAACCTATGCAAACATGTTTTTGGATTGAGGGAAATTTGCAAAGAAATACCACAAGAGTTGTGTGGATTTGAGGTTCACCTATTTTTCTGGCTTTTTTTTCTATAGTTAAAGATCTCCTGGATCACTTATGAAAACAAATAAGAAGCCAGAGAGATGAAAACACACACACATACGCGCCCGCGCGCACACACACACACACACACATAGCAGAGAGGTGGAGTCATTGGTGGTAAATATTTCACCCTTGCTTGAATTATGTAGATGTGGCCAGTAATGTTTGTCAGGCTTAGCTGCCTTAAGTTAGTAAATTTGAATTGGCCCAGTGATGTTTGGAGTATTTCTCTACAATAAGTGCTTGCACATGATCCTAGAGGATTTCTTTGCTTTTATGTGTGTGTGTGTTTTTTAGTACAAGTACACACATACACATTCCTTCTAATTTAACATTTCTTTTTTCCTTTCATTTATCCTTCAAATATACTTTATCAGAAATATGAAGAGATGCATCTCTCTGTCAGCAAGTATAAATTAAATGCCTGTTATTCTCCAGGTATTATATACACACTGAGGTTATCAAAACATTTTCTTTATTCAAGAAACTTATATGCAATTGAGTTGAAAAGATAGATATGTAGATAGATTACTAAATAAAATATACAAAATAAACACAAGGTGATTTTCATTGTTAAGAAAAATAGCTAATAACCACAGGCAGGATAATACAGTAAGTGATATTTAAGCAGGTTTTCAAAAAATTAAGAATTCTAAGAGCTGAACGTGATGTAGAAGTACATTTTCATCCTGGGGGAGATATTTGTACAAAGTGACAGAGATAAAAAAATGGAATTTTATATATGAGGAATTGACAGTAGACTAGTTTGATGATACTGGAGAATATGTGGAGAGAAATAACATGAAGTAAGCCAGGAAAGGTGGGGTGAATCATGAAAATTCAAGAGTTTAAATGCCAAATAAAGAATTTAGATTTAATCTTAGAAGTAAGAAGAAGCCTTGAGAGCTTTTCAAGCTGAAGGTAAGCATATCTGTGTCTTAGACACATCACTTTGGCACAACATAGGATGGACAAAACAAAGAAGAATCTTGAGGTTGGAAGATAAATTAGATAGTGCCCAGTTCCTGAGACGTGCGTAATTATCATGTCATAAACCACAGTGTTTTCCAAATAAATGACAGAGAGTTTATACTTGGTATAATTATAGACTCTTAAGGCCTGAAGGATTGTAAAGAGATTTGTTTACTCTAGGCAGGAATACTCCAGTCTTGTTTTTGTATGTCTATTGCCTTGCTTTTGTATTAAAAATTTATGTCTGTATGTGTAAATATATATACATATATATACACACATATAACATATGTATACACACATATGTGTATATAATATATGTATACACACATATATGTGCTTATATATATATGTATATGCATGAAATGAACTATTTCCATTCAGAAAGACCAAGACATTTCCAGAAATTTTCTGTTTTGATAGAGTCAGAAAATGTCAGAGATATAAGTGTACCTAAAAGTGATTGTGGTATAGCAAAAAAGATCCCTGAACTCAAAGTCATAAGACTTGGGTTTAACTCTGAGCTCTGTAATATATTTTTGGGTGAATCATTTGACTCGACAGCCTCAAATTCCAAATCTGAAAAGAAATCATAATAATTCTTGCCCAACCCACCTCATAATATTGTGATCAAGAAAGTGCTTCATAAATCATAAAACACAGAAAAATATGATCTACCATTATTATTTTATTATTATCATCATGAATTAATGAATAAGAAACTACCTATTAAAGCTTCATACTATGCTCCAGCCACTGAATGTACATATTAAAAAAAATAAAAAATGAAGGTCATTCGCGTTCTCAAGTGATGTAAATTCTTCGAGAGGAAGGCAACATTTTTAAGAGAGGGATGACCAGGAAAGTAGAATTTTGCTCTGAGGTGTGAGAGGAACTGCTAATCCCTTTCCAGTAGCAATTCCAATATTGATTGTGTTATAATTCTTAGGTAAAGTAGTTGAAATAGTCTTACATGTGTGACCTGGTGGCATTAGTAGTGGAAGTGGTTACAGATGGCAGTTCACTAATTTTACAAGGGAGAAAGCTAAGACAATGGAATTTTCCCTAAGCTACAATTTAACAAAAACATAGTTTTTCCTATTAAAATGCATTTGTTGATTTTTGAAAAATGTGGCTTTTCCATTAATCCAATTTCTTTATTTGTTTTTTTTTTTCATAGTAGCTTCAGGTCTACTATGTCCTTGTTACAGAGTTGTGCAAGATCCAAAAAAAAAGAACATCAAGAAATTATGAGAATTATATTGCTGTTGTAGGCTACATTTAACTACCACAAATGGAATTCATATAGGACCTAACACATAATACACAGGTATTAGAAGGGTGTCTGGAGGACTAACACTTTGAATTGGAGCTGCACACAGGACAAAGGTTGAATGAAGACAACCGTAAACAAATGATCCAAGTTGGAACTTCGTTACCTTGTCACTCCCATGGGAAATCTCTTTCCAATGTGACTTATGAGAAAATTCATACAAATTTGAATATTTTAGACATTATCACAAACACTGCAAAAACATAATTAACTGGAAGCTTTTTGTCCCCAAAGATATTGTATTAAAGCCCTTTCCTGAATTAGTAAAACACTAATAAAGGTATACTCTGAAAAAGAAGTAAAACAAGTGAAATATTGAACAATGATCATAGTTTGTTATTCTTATTATATTCTATCATATCAGGAGCCATATCTCATATGAATTTCACACCTCCCCCAGCACAAGGCTCAGTGCTCTGTACAGAGTAGGCAAGTAATAAATGCTTATCATAAGTATATGTGTCACATTTGATCAAAGCGCATATAAATGTATATGTATGTATATGTGTGTGCATGTGCCTGCATTGCATTTCCCTAAAAAAGCATGAACATGTGTGTACACAGCGTTTCTTGGTATGAGGTGCTTTGTATTTGCCATTTTCACCATTAAATCAAATCTGTGAGAGAAATTGTATTCATATTTTAGATTAGAAACCATTTTTTAGAGATATTATGTAAATATATCAAGGTCAATTTAGTCTTAGGAAATGACAGGGCTAAAATTTGACTCCAAATCTTCTGATTAGAAGTGCAGTTATGTTATCTGCAAGCTATACTGCCTCTGGGAAAAAAAAAATGAAAAGAACTCTCCCCAAATCGCAGGGAGACAACTTAAATATGATAGTTCTTGTTACAAGGACATGACAGATGAAAAAAAAAAAACCTTATTTCTTGCCTCATAACACAAGGAAAAAAATAGAAGAAAACTGCCAAGAACTTCTCACCACAGAAAACAATGTGGTGTTAAAAAGAATTCACAAAATGTCTTGGGGAGGGGAGTGGGGAACTGTGGCAAACTTCAAGACACATGGTTGTTAAATTTAACAATTCCCATAACTAATAACACATACTTCCAGCAACCAGTAAAATGACCTAACAAAAAGGAGAAGGGATATGATAATACAAAACTCTTTCCCACCCATCAGAAACCTCAAAAGGGGATGAAATAATCTGTCCTAGAAAGCAAAGGAGATCAAAAAGCAACACAAAGTGACACAATCTGCAAATCTGAACGTAGTAATCAATATCAAAACGATATTCTCTTAACAAATGTGGCATTTGAATCATTTCTCCCAAAATAAAGCGAAAAAAGTAATTGTTGTAAAAATGTTATTTGCCTTGTAAATACAACACATGGACATGTAAACAGTGCAATGAACAGAGTGCTGAAGTCAGGAATATCCATCTTACAGGTTCAAATCTGGCTTCAGACACAAGCTTGATGACCCTGGAGAAATCACTTAATTCTGTTTGCCTCAGTTTTACATCTGTAAAATAAGCTGGAAAACGAAATGGAAAACCACTTGAGTAGCTTTGCCAAGAAAATCCCAAACGGAGTCACAAAGAGTCAGACAGGACTGAGAAATAATTGAACCACGACAAAACCCAAGAGAACAACCACAAAGAGGGGTAAACAAATATAGCAAAGAAGCAAAGTAATGGAATAAACAGTGAGCATGAGAAACTAGAAAAAGAACATAATCTTTGCAGGTAAAAGCAACAAAGGTATATCAACAGTTTCTTTTTGTTTCTTTTTATTTTCTTTTTTTGCCAAAAAGTAGACAAGGGTGAAAGCCGAAGTAAAATAAAACAGATATAATGGACTGATACTTGTGATACCAAGCCTTCAGGAAAATTTATGTTATCCTTATGCCTGTAGTACGTATCTGAAGAACTGGAGAGTACATAAAAAGAAATGTGTAAGGGAAAAGATAGAGGGGAATATGAAATGTTTCCTAATGAAATCAATCATGAACAGTAAAGTGAAAATAACATACTCTCTCAAGAAGAAGAGAGCCCATAGAGAATCAGTGAAATGTAAAAGGGCAGAATTGAAATAGGTGGGAGAAAAAAAAGAAAAATATTGTTTCAGTGGTGTCAAGGTTTCCCATTGAAGAAGACTACTATGGACAGAGAGCAATTTTCTGGAATGGAATTTGGGAACCTTATAATGTGAGTAATCAGCAGGGATTTATTATTTCATTGGACTGTGTATACACAGCACCGTCTCAGCAATGACTCAATATTGTGCCATCAAGGACAACATTAGAAGAAGTGGCTTCAGAGATTTTTGAGGGTGCTTGATGTCTAGAAAGTAGTAAGATATGTTATATTGATAATGAATTTTGGCTTATTGTTAATGTACTTTTACCTATTAATGGGAAGATCTTTCCCATCCATAAATAGGCCCATGTGACCTACCTGGATACATGGAAATCTGAGTCATATAGAGCCTGTGGTGGGAAGAGGTTGTTGAACAGGTGGAACCAGAAGAGGTGGAGTTAGAGCACAGCTGAGAGGAAATTGGTCAGTCTAGTCAGAGCTAGGAAGAATGTACACAAGCAGGCAGCTGGTTAGTGTGAGTGAAAAAGCTTGTTTGTAATTTTGTTTAAGGGAGCTGGTTTGTAGGAAGCCTAGCAGTGTGAAGATTTGAGGACACCGTTGTTCTCTGCATTGTTATTGTGTATAGATTTTTCTTATTATGATGGATTTGGCTTTCTGATGTCTAAATAAATGACTTAGTTCTGTCTTCCATGTGGAGAGTCTGTTGTATTATGCAATTCAGAATTGTACTAGGATATTTATAGGTGTTGTGAATATCACATTGGTGCTACACATAGAAATATATAGGAAATTTCATGGGAAAGGAGAAAAACTATTATAGGTAGGGTAGGGTATAGAAAAGAACTGTAAAATCAGGGACACAGGAAAATCTCAGTCGTGGGATAATGTGTCTATCCTCTCTATTACCTATTGAAATGAGTATATCTTAGAATTAAGCACAATGGAAAGTTGAGACTAAGGGGAAAAGATCCACAAGGCAATAGCAGGAAATGTTAAGAAGAAGGAAAAATAGGTGACTTAGACTCTTTAATCCTATGAGAAACATAGAAACTAATGAAATAGTAAATAAGGATATGGATCATGGATCAAAGAATAGACAGACAGAAGAGACAGAAAGGGGAGAGAATTAATTTAGATAATGAAGGAAAAACTTTTAGAAAATGTGTAGAATAATTAAATAAGAAAAATAGTTGAAGGAAAAGAGAAAAGGTGATGATTTTACTTCACTACTTAAAAGATTTTTTAAATATGGAAAGATTAGACAATTAAAAAGAAGAAACAAAAATTAATTAATGTTAGTCAAAATTGTAAAACTAGGAAAATGGGATGGGGTTAAAGATGAGGGTATAAGAGCCAGTGAGGTTGCTTTAAGAGATATTGCACTAAAATAACTGAAGAGAAAACATGCTATTGTACAAAAAAAGAATAAAATAAAAATTCGGAAAAAAATTCAGGAAAATACAAACCTAATCTATAAGATAAAATGAAAATTAATTGAAGCAATCAATAAAATGAATTAACAAGAAAGTAAAGTCGTAGAACTTGTTAGATATGAGAAACATAACTAAAAAGGCATAATTAAAGAAAAAGAAACTGGGGCAAATTTTATTATAAAGCATGTGAACCCATAAGAGTAGGTTTTTAAATCATGCAATCGAATTAAGCAAACAAAAAATCATGTCATAGAGATAAAAGGGAAACTAAATTATACTGAAAAGGATGGTAGGTAATAACCCAATTTTAATATTAAAATTAAACATTAATTTAATTAATTCATTTAATTAAAAATTAATTCATCAACATGTATTAAATTTCATTTCATCAAGAAAAAAAACTAACTTATGAGAAGATATGAATGACAACAGAATAATATCAGATTGTAAAGTTCATACCTTAGCATTAGTCACATTTATGAAAAATATGAAAAAAAGGGAAAGTATAGATTTGAAAAATTACTAGAAAAACCAGAGCTAAAAGACACACTGTCTGCTAAATTAGACTGCTAAAGAATATGCGTATTTCTCATCACCATGTAGAACTTTTATCAAAAAAATATGAATTATATTAGAGCATAGAGATATGACAAATATAAGTGATGTGGAAATAATAAACATAAATTTTACAGACAATAATGCAACAAAAATAGAAATTAGGTCAGGGACAACAGCAGAGAAATAAACATAAATGGAAACTTTATTTTGAAACTGTAAATAAATAATTAGTCAAGGAATAAATTAATGAAGTAATAATTATCTGAAAATAATTGTGAAAGTATATACAAAGATATTTAGACTGTGGCTAAAGTAATACTAAGGGGAAATATGTGTGTGTCCCCACAAATATACAGTAACAAAGCATAAAAAGAGAGGACAAAGTAATGGAATATACATTATTAAAAATTAGAAAGTCAACCAACTAAAAAACTTCCAAAATAAAAACAAAAGGGGCGATATTAAACAGAGGAGAAGAAATAAACTGGAACCAAAAGCACAAGCTGATTTACTGAAAAGACTAACAAAATTAACAAACCTTTGCCAAACTAGTTTATTTTTAATATAAATTTATTTATTTAACTTTTTATATTCATTTTCACAAAATTTTGGGTTCCAAATTTTCTTCCCATTTCTCCCCTCCCCCACCCCAATACACTGAGCATTCTGATTATCCCTATCGCCAATCTGTCCTCTCTTCTACCATCCCTCCCTTCTCTTGTCCCCATCTTCTCTTTTCTCCTGTACGGCCAGATGACTTTCTATTCTCCATTAACTTTATTTCTTATTTCCTAGTAGCAAGAACAATACTAAACAGTTGTTCCTAAAACTTTGAGTTCCAAATTCTCCCCATCCCTCCCTCCCCACCCATTCCCTTTGGGAAGGCAGGCAATTCAATATAAGCCATATCTGTGTAGTTTTGCAAATGACTTTGATAACAGTCGTATTGTGTAAGACTAACTGTTATTTCCCTCCATCCTATGCTGCCCCCCACGATTTCTATTCTGTCTTTTGATCCTGTCCCTCCCCAAGTGTTGACTTCACTTTGCTCCCTCCTCCCACTGTTCCCCCTTCCATCATCCCCCCCACCCTGCTTATCTCCTTCTCCCCCACTTTCCTGTATTGTAAGATAGGTTTTCATACCAAAATGAGTGTGCATTTTATTCCTTCCTTTAGTCAAATGCGATGAGGGTAAACTTCATGTTTTTTTTTTTTTTTTTTCTCAGCTCTCCTCTTCTTCCCTCCACTAAAAAGTCTCCTGCTTGACTCTTCAATGAGATATAATTCACCCCATTCCATTTCACCCTCTCTCCTTCCACTACATTTCTCTCTCACCGTTTATCTTAATTTCTTCTAAGATATGATCCCATGCTATTCATTTCACTCTGTGCTCTCTGTCTCTGTATGTGCGTGCATGTGTGTACATGTGTGTGTGCGTGTGTGCATGTGTGTGTATGTGTGTGTGTGGTCCCACCAACTACACAGATACTGATAAGTTTTAGGAGTTACAAATATTGTCTTTCCATGTAGGAATGTAAACAGTTCACTGTTGGTAAGTCCCTTATAACTTCTCTTTGCTGTTTACTTTTTCATGCTTCTTCTCATTCTTGTGTTTGAAAGTCAAATTTTCTTTTCAACTCTGGTCTTTTCATCAAGAATGCTTGAAAGTCCTCTATCTCATTGAAAGACCATATTTTGCCCTGAAGTATTATACTCAGTTTTACTGGATAGGTGATTCTTGATTTGAGTCCTAGTTCCTTTGACTTCTGGAATATCCTATTCCATGCCCTTCGATCCCTTAATGTAGAAGCTGCTAGATCTTGAGTTATCCTGATTTTATTTCCACAATACTGGAATTTTTTCTTTCTATCTGCTTGCAATATTTTCTCCTTGACCTGGGAATTCTGGAATTTGGCCACAATGTTCCTTGGAGTTTCTCTTTCAGGTGGTGTTCAATGGATTCCATAAATATTTATTTTACCCTTTGATTGTAGAATATCAGGGCAGTTTTCCTCGATAATTTCATGGAAGATGATGTCTAGGCTATTTTTTTGATCATGACTTTCAAGTAGTTGCATAATTTTTAAATAGTCACTCCTGGATCTATTTTCCAGGTCAGTTGTTTTTCCAATGAGATATTTCACATTCTCTTCCATTTTTTCATTCTTTTGGTTTTGTTTTGTGATTTCTTGCTTTCTCAGAAAGTCATTAGCCTCCATTCGTTCCATTCTAATTTTGAGAGAACTATTACCTTCAGTGAGATTTTGAACCTCTTTTTCCATTTGGCTAATTCTGCTTTTGAAAGCATTCTTCTCCTCATTGGCTTTTTCAACCTCTTTTACCAATTGAGTAAGCCTATTTTTCAAGGTGTCATTTTCTTCAGCATTTTTTTGGGTCTCCTTTAGAAAGGTATTGATTCATTTTTCATGCTATTCTTGCATCTCTCTCATTTCTCCTCCCAGTTTTTCCTCCACCTGTCTAACTTGATTTTCAAAATCCTTTTTGAGCTCTTCCATGGCCTGAGCCCATTGGACATCTATTTTACATGTTTGGGATGTAGAGGTCTTGACTTCTATGACTTTACCTGATAATAAGCATTGTCCTTCCTCATCCGAAAGGAAAGGAGGAAATATCTGTTCACCAAGAGAGTAACCTTCTATGGTCTTATTTTTTTTCCCTTTTCTGGGCATTTTCCCAGCCAGTTACTTAACTTCTGAGATTCCTCTCCACCCCTGCCTCACTAGTGCTTGGGGTCTAAGTTTCAAATGCTGTTTCCCAGCCTCAGGACTTTCAGCGGGGGGGGGGGGGGGGGGGGCTGCTATTCAGTGTGGGAGATTAAGTTCAGGTGCTCAGGTGGGTGCAGAGCCGTCTCACAGGGCTCACTTCCCTCAGGGGGGTTTATGGGGAGACCTTCAGTAATGGCTCCGGGCTCCTGTCTGCTTTGGGAACCCCTGTCCTCTGCTTCCTCCCGAGGGGGCCTGAGCCATGGAGACACCCCGCTCCCCTCTCCACCAGCCAGATAGGGCCTCTCACTGACCTGTAGCATCTGTGGTTTGAGGGACCTTCGTGGCTACTGGAGATTCCATCCCTGAAGCCTGCCCGGATCTGCTCCTCTGGGGCCATGTGGCCAGGGCTGGGCAGGGGTGGGCTCTGCTTTCCAGAGCATGACGGACCCTGAGGACGGCTTTCCAGGGCTCTCTGGAAAGGAAATCTCTTCCACTGTGTTTCTGCACGGGTTGCAGTGCTCCAGAATTTGTGGGGAGTTCTTTTTACTGGAAATTTATGGGCTGTGGATTCGGAGCTAGTATAAGTCAGTCTTTCTACTCCGCCATCTTGGCTCCTCCCTTCGCCAAACTAGTTTAAAAAACAAAAGGAAAATCAAATAAATATAATAGAATGAATATAAATCATAATCATAAAATCATAAAATCAAACTACAAAAAAGGGAAGAAAATAATTTTAATTACTTTTATCTACTATCTATACATACGTACATACATAAATACCTATATATATATACATATATATACGTATATGTTATAAAAAGCATAGAATACAAAGAACATAGAGAAATACCATGTAAATAACAAAAAGTACCTTAATAAAATTGAGATTTTAAATAGTCCATAGTCAGAAAATTATATGGTATCTACTGTGAAACAATTATCGGAGGGGTTGGTGATGACAATCTTATGATACTGATGAATTAAGAAGAAACCTTTGTAAAAGTGTAAAAGAAAAATAATTATCAATATTAATTAAACTATTTTCAAAAATTAAGGTAAAAAATAACCCTGCCAAACTCCCTTTATGAGACAAATATAATTCTAATTTCTAAATTATGAGAGGCTAAAGGACAAAGGGAGCATTACAGAATAATATCATTTCTGGATATTCACTCAACAAATTTATGTAAAAACAGGTCAAACAGACTACAGAAATTCACAATTATGGCCATTCTGGATTTATATGAGTGATGCACCAGTTCCCCAATAACAAGAAAAGCAATCAATTTATTTAAATATATAATAAGAATAAAATAAAAAATGCAAGATAACATTATCTAAATATACAAAAAAAATTTGACAAAGCACAACATTCATATTAAAAAACACATAGAAAAAACTTTTAAAAATATAAAATGTAATTATTTAAAACAAAAGGGAAATATTAGGTTTAATATAGATACACTAAAAGCTTTCCTAATAAAACAGGAAAGAGTAAAGCAATAGTGAACACATCTCCACTATTATTTGATATAATTCTAGAAATGCTAGTAATAGAGATAAAACAAGAGAAATAAATTAAAAGTGTTGAGCTATATAAAACAAGCACAACACTACATGTGTGCCGATAGATGATAATTTACTTAGAAAATAATAGAGAATTAGTCAAATTTTAATGGGAACAATAACTGTAGAAAAATTACAGGCTACAAAATAAATCCACAGAAATTAACAGTATTTCTATATGCTCATAAAATTCAAGATGATGCAAAAATAGATTGGCTAATCCCTTTCAAAATAATATGCATTACATGTTTTGGTATCCATTGAGCAAAGCAACCAAAATATTTGCACATATTCATTTACAAAGTGCTCTTCTAAGAAGCAAACACCATAAAGATTGGAAGCATGTTCAGTACTCCTTGCTTTACACTACTCATACAATAAAAATTAAACTAACACCCAATTGAACTTACAGTTTTAATGTAATAATCAAATATTCAAAGAGATATTTTACAGAACTTCATCAAATAGCAACAAAATTTATTTTGAGAAACAAAAGATGCAGAATATCAGATGAAAATGGAAAAAGTTAGAAATCAACAAGAAAAGAAATCCAGTACCTTATTTTACAAAGCAACAGTCATTAAAACAATGTGGAATTTGTTGTTTAAGAAAAGGAGAGAAATAGATCAATGAAATTCATTAGAAATACAGAAGAAAATGCAAATCAGTGGAACTCAATAACCCAGAATTCAATAACTCTTAAAACATAAATTACATAAAAAAGAAATAATCATTTAATTTCTTTAAAAGTTAGGTTAACAAAAAACAATCTGATTAAAATCAAGATTAGATAAATATTTCATGTCATATTCTTCAATGAATTCAAAATGGATATGCTGCCATAATGTTAAAAAGTGATTCTTAATTCAAAAACAATATTTTCAATTAAAATGATAATGAAATCATAATATAAAATCTTTAGACCAGAAGCAGACTATATACCACTTAAAACTATCATGAAGAGGCAAAATGATAACTTTGAAACTAAAAAACTGCACCAAAATGGATGGAAGTACAATGAAAAAGAAAAAAGTTAAATGGGAGAAAAGCAATTTCCATCAAATTTATGGGATAAGGTTTTGGAATTCAGGATATACAGAGAATAAATGTGCAGGCATGTGTGTGTGTGCGTGTGTGTGTGTGTGTAAAAGCACACACACATATGTATATACATATATACATATATGTACTTATATACTCAACAGCTATTTCTCAAAAGATATTGAGATAAACAATTCTCAGAAAGCCTGGAAAATATTAATAATCACATGAAAGAACACTCCAAATAATCATTAATAAGGGAAAAGCAAATTTTTGTAACCCTGAAATTCCAGGTTATGCCCAAGAAATTGAGAAATATGACAAAAATAAAAGGAGTAGTCAATGTTGGAGTTGTAGGAAGATAAGTACACTTGTGCATTTTTTGATAGAGCTGTGAATCAGTAGAAGTGTATGGGAAACCAACTGGAAATTACGTAAGTAAAATAATGACAAAGTATATAGGTTTTCATTCAGCTCTTAGACTTGTATTACCCTTACCATTTGTCGCTTTTGTTCCTACCTACCTGCTGCTAAACTAAGGTAGGGAAAATCATGGGACCATTCTAACCAGGTCCAGCATTAATTTATTTTACTTCATCTCAGCTGGGTTCTCTTGGACAGTGCTACTACGTTTCCCTTGTAAGTTTACTATGCCCAATCTCCATAGCAGTGGTTCTTTCAAATACCTTTTTCTTCTTTCTTCAAACCACCTATGGCTCCCTTTCTGCCATTCTCTGACCTGAGAACCTTTCCTCATATGATACAGGAAAAAAACTTTTCAATTGCCATGAACTCCCTCTTCTCCTCTCTTCCTCAGCTCCTATTTCTCAGATGCTTTTTTGCCATTTTCTCCTCCTTTACCCGTGTCTCACAGTATGAAGTGGCCTTACTAAGGTTAACCCCTTAATTTATTCAAATAATCCTATTTTTTCCCATCTCTTCCTTTTATCATCTTCACTCTTTAATTTCAATCTCTCCCTATCTACTGGCTCATTTCCTACCAATTACAAGCATAACTAGTCTTCCCTTGTCTTAAAAACCCTCAGTTGACTCTCCATGCCTTCTATCAGTCTATATTTCTCTTGCCCTTTGTATCTAAACTCTACCAAATGGCTTTATGCAAAAGAAACCTCCACTTGTTCTCCTCTCATCCTCTTCGTAGTCCCTTGGAGACTTTTAACGTTAATATTTCACTGAAACTGCTGTCCCCAAGTTACTGATGACCTCAGGGGCAAAAATCTCATGGCCTTCTCTCAATTCTCATTTTCCTTGACCTCTCTAAAGTCTTTGACACTTGTTTAATCTCTCCCCTTTCATACGCTCCTATTTCTAGTTTTTCAGGCACCATTGTTTGCCGGTTCTACTCCTACCTCTCTTACTGCCCCATCTGTGTCTCCTGCAGAATCTTCCAGAGTATACCCTTTAACTTTAGGGGGCTGTCAGGATTCTTTTCTGGGTCTTCTTTTTACATTTCTTTTATTTGTGGACTTCACTCCCACGGATTTAATTGTTATGCTCATGATTCTCAAATCAGCCTATCCTGTCCCAATCTTTCTAATCTGGCATTTCCAACTGCCTTTCAGATGTCTTAAGCTGAATTTCAAGTAGACATCACAATATGTCTAAAATAGAACTCATTAACTTTTCCCCCTAAATTCTGGCCCCCTCCTACCTTCCTTATTACCATAGAGGATGACACCATCCTTCCAATCCTTCCAGTCTCTCAAGTTTGTACCTGAGGATTAATGCTGGATTCCTCTCCATTTTTCGGCCCCATATCCCAGGTGTTGTCAAGACCTGATGATTTCACATTTGCAACATCTCTCAAATATGTCCACCCTCTTCTCCAACACTGCCACTATTCTAGTGAAAGTCATCACCTCACATCTAAATTATTGTAGTAGCCTATTGGTGTATTTACCTGCTTCAAATCCCTCCTAACTCCAGTTCATCCTTCATTCAGTCACTAAAGTGCTTTTCTTACAGCACAAGTGCAATTATATCACACATCTCTACTCAATAAACATTAGTGACCACCAGGATTTAAAAAAAATTCAAAACACTCTATCCAGCATTCAAAGTCCATCATCACCTTGCTCTCTTCTACCTTTCAAGTGTTTTTTTTCCACTTTACTCGTTGACATGTATTTAATCCAGTATAGCCCTGACTTTTCCATGAGTAAGATACCCCATCTCTCAGGTTTGGGTATTTTCTCTCGCTGTCTCTAATGCCTGAAAAGTTCTGCCTCCTTCACCCTTAACACTGACCTTCCTGATTTCCTTTAAGTCATAACAAAAATCTCATTTTCTAAAGGAAGTCTTGCCCAACTCTCTTAATTCAAGTGTCTTCCTTCTACTACTTATTTGCTGATTATGTAGGTATGTGTGTTGTCTCCCTCATTGGATTGTAAGATATTTTGCTTTTGTATCCCCAGAGCTTAACAGAGTGCTTGACACATAGCAAGAACTTAATAAATATTAATTAATTGATTTATTGGTCCAGAGACTGCACCAATAGAATGATACTCCAAGGAGGTTACTGATAGGAATGAAGTCCTCATACACACCAAACTACTCAAATATTTCTATCATACTATCATACACTATGGTAGTAAAGAATTGAAAACAAAGAAGATGTCCCTTAATTGGGGAAGATCTGAGAAAATTATCTTATATGCATGTAATGGAATACTACTGTGTTTTTAAAAAGTGACATACAGGATGAATGTAGAGAAGCCCAGAAGACTTATAGTATTTAATGCAGAATGAAGTAAGAAGATCCATAAAAACAATGTACATAGGAAGAATACATGTGAAACAATTAAAAGTGAATGTTTTAATATTATAAAGAATAAACAAGATCCTAAAGAAAACAAGGGAAGACATCCCAGCCTCACCTCTTTGCAAAGATAGAAAGTCAATGATTGTGAAATATTACAGGAGTTTTCAAATTTTCAATGTATTGATGATTTTCACTTATTTTTCTCTTTTTCTTTTCTATTTAAAATGTTATTTGGTATTTAGGATGGCCCTCTGGAAGTAGGTAAGGGAAAACATACTGGGAGAAATTCTGCCGAAATTCGTAATGAGTAAAACTCTGAGAGACAAAATTTCAAGCTACAAATGATCACCCTATTAGTTGTACTTGCTGATAATCAAAGGTTGAAGGTCAGTGATTTCTCTCATAATAAAAGATGCCAAGAGACACTGAACCACTTTAAATCATATCTGTTCTTTTTGATAGGTAGCTCCTTTAAGTGAAACTTTACCCTGATTGGTGAACATTGTAGGAGGATGTAGGCTAGAACATCTTCAGTTCTTCCTGTGGAGAAAGTTCTGTTTTCATGAGATTCAGCAGCCTCCAACAGTCTGGGCAGAGGTATCCATTTCTATACAAACCTCTGAATAGTTTTCTCCTTCATAAGCTGGTACAGCACCAATGTCATATTCATAGAACCAACAAAGGCTGTGAATATGCCAGCGCAGTTCGGAATCTAAAGATATCTTAAGACTCTCCACATGGAAGACAGAACAAAACATTTATTGAAATGCCAGAAAACCAAATCCCAATATCAAAAAACCAAATCCATCAGAGCAACAAAGAAATCTACAGAGTAACAATGCAGGTGGGCCTACCATCCCCAAGTCATTCCTCTGTTAGTTTTCCAAAAACCAGCTCCCTTAAGAAAAAAAATCACAGATTCCCTTAAGCAAAATCACAAACAAGCTCTCCAACTCATGCTAATTGCTGCCTGCTCTCTCTTTCCCAGCTCTGACTGTTCTGATTTACTTCCTGCTTCACCCCTTCCTGCTCCACCTGTTTGGCAAAATCCTCCCGCCACAGACTCCATGTGGCACAGATTCCTTGTGACCCAGGGAGATCACATGAACCTATCAGTGAATGGGAAAGATCTTCCCACTTAAATTACCATTACACCTGCATCACCCTAAACTCTAATGAAGGGGATCAAGGACAGGAGTTCTTTGCTTTAGAGAAAGAATTCCCCAGGAATGGATTTTATTTATAACTTAAACAGAAATCGTTTCCAAGTTGGATGGGGTCCTGTCCAGATGCTCTGAGTAGATCTGGAATGCTTCTGACATTCTTTAGTAAGGGAGAGGCTTCTCTCTAACACAGTCTTTTAATAGAAAAGAGAATATTGCAAATTGTTATCAACAATAAAATGATACAGTATTAAAAGTGACTTCTCTCAAATTAAGATAAAAGATATAAAATTAATTATAATTTCTTGCTAATATAATTTATTCAATAAAACACATTTATAAAATACTAAATATAAACTTGTAGCATAATCAAAAGAGTAACCACAAACTCCTTTACCTATATAATTGGAGTTCATTAGCTCTCTCTCTCTTTCTTTCTCTCTCTCTCTCTCTCTCTCTCTCTCTCTCTCTCTCTATCTATCTATCTGTCTGTCTATCTATCTACATACCATCTGTGTGAAGAGAAGGAATAAATAGAGTACGATGATAGTGACGCACAAAATGTAAGAAACAAATATAACTGAGGCAACTCATGCATACTAAACCACATATCTACTCTATGTAGATAAATCAAACTGCTTTCCCATGGACTCCCAGATTCTATTCCTCTTTGTAGATAAGCTGCTAAGAAAATGATAAATACTGAATGGGATAGACAGATTAAAATAAAAACAACTCTCTTGAGTGCTAAAAGATGGAGGCAATTTATTCAGTCCCTTTTATTATTTTAGTCATTCAATGCTATACATTTGCCCCCTGAGAATTGCTGTGGTTGAATCACATAGATGTGGATACATTAATGTTATAATTACCTCTTGTAGCAGTAAGCACCTGACATACACATGAGAGGCTGAAGCACAGGTTCTTAGATCTGCTTTTCTAAAATGAAAGCAACTTTTGAAGGATCAGCCATTGCTTTAATTAAATACATATACCTATATATATATATATATATATATATATATATATATATATATATATATATATATATATATGGAGAGAGAGGAGAGAGATAGATAGATATAGATATAGATCTATCTATATCTATATCTATCTATTTATATGTATATCTATCTATCTATCTATCTATCTATCTATCTATCTATCTATCTATCTATCTATCTATCTATCTATCTATCTATCCTCCTTTCATAGCAGGAGGGCAGGAACCTTCTTGACCCAGTGCCTCATTAGCAAACAGGAAAAGTGTAGACCTTCATAGGAAATAAGCCTCCCCTAATCAAGCCTCCCTCAATAGCTCCACCTGAGGCCTATCAGTGCTTCAGGAAGAGTTTTAACTCCCATTCTACCTCCTATTTTTTTTTTTGTTTGTTCTCAACATACCATTTAACTGATATAGGAACTCATATTTTTTTTTTAATTTGTGTGTGTAGGAGGGAAGAGAATTATAATAGAATAGACTTAAGATAGGAAGAATAATTAAGAAGAAAGTGCAAAATTTTCAAGTGGCTGAGTGTCTGAAATAGATTTATAATTTAGTGACTAGAAAGAAAAGAGATTTTATCTGGGAGATGTGAAGATTGCAAGAACTACATTTGATAATTGAATAGACATGTGAAGTGAGAAGGAGGAGTCAAGGATAACACAAGTCAGGAACCTCAGTGATTAGGAAGATAGCATTGCCTTTAGCAATAATAAGGAAATTTAAAAGAATCATTAGTTTAAGGAGAAAAATAAGTTCTATAATGGACATATTGAGCTTAAATTGCTGGGCAATTCAGTTTAAAATGTCTAATAATAATTTATGATGTAGAACTGGAACAAAAGAAACTGTGACTGAATATATATATATATATATACATATATATATATATGCATATATATATGCATACACACACACACACACACACACACACATACTAGGAGTAATCCACATAGAGATGAGATCAATGAATGAAAGACTAAAAAGTAAAGAGGGACTGGAACAGAGCCTTGGAGCCTTGGGACTGGAATCATACTAATGATTCACTGAAGGAGACAAAAAAGAAGCTTTCATTCGTCATTTGTTCATGTTTCTCCAAAGTTTCTGGAGATTTCTTTCCCCATATAATCCGATATCCTCAATTCTGTCACATTACATGCAAGCATGAACAATTTCTTCAATGTTTAATCAACAAAATGGGGAATATCATGTGGAATGCTGATGTGAAGAGCCTTTTATCATTAGTAATATTACATTATATTGTATCACTTTTATTAAAATTTTGATGTCAGAACACTATCTGAAGTGGACATTATTCCTCCCTGGGCCCCTAGGCTGAGAGATATCTGTTAGGTTACTGGGCAGGGTTGGATAACTTGCCTAGTAACAGTTTTTTTCTGTTGTTGGACCCCTGTCAAAATGTTATTCCCCTTTTGGTTTAATATCTGATAAACTGCTAACAGTCATTTCTTGTTTAGTCCATTTGCATGGCAACTACCTGTGCCCCCCTAATGTTAGCCCCCCCATTGCCAGGTAACCACCTGCGCCCCACCTAATGTTAGTCAGGTAACCACCTTCTGCTGAGCCCCTCCCCCTTCCTGATTGGCTACCTCTCCTGGCACCTGTTTTCTGCTAAGGGTCCTTTGCCCAGTAGCACCCTGGCAACCACCTTCTGTTTGGGAGTTCTTGCCTAGCAGCAAGCCCCGCTCTTACTCTGTAAGAACTCTGTTGTGGAATCCACAAGGCTGTAGCAAGTAGCACTGAAATGCTTAAAATGCACTCACCCACCTCAGTTCAGGGCTGTCTCCTCTGGGTCTCTATATGAGGCAGTGGCCAGCCTGGCTAATAAATGACACTCTCGAAATTCTCAATTAATTTTGCCTGTGACTTATTAACTCCGTCCATTTCACACCTTAACCCAATTCTTTGGCCTAAACAAATTGCTTAAAAACTGTAAGATTCAGATTGGAATCATTTGAACTGAGTTGCCAGTAGAAAAACTACCTAAAAGCTCAAATGTTTTAAGAGATTGAAAGCAGCTAATTGATGCCAGAAACATCTTTAAGGAGAAACACTGTTATTATCCCCAAAGGCAGTCATTATTTCATGGCCTATATTACCTCAGAAAGCATTATAAAGTATAAAAAATACTAGACTTGGGGGGCAAAGCAAAGTTGGCAGAGTAACAGCATAGATTTTCTAGACCACTCTTGCCAAGTTCAACAAAATGCCTGTAAAATATTGCTCTACACAAATTCTGGAGCTGCAGAACTTACAGAATGATGTATTGAAGCAAATCTCTAGCCCAAGACAGCCTGGAAGGCTACAGGGAAGTGTCTATCACACCACAATGAGAGCAGAACTCAGTCCAGCATGGGTTCCCACAGCAGAGACAGGACCTGAGGTGGCCTGGGGAAGACTGAATCTCTCACAGCTGTAATGGTTTCCAGACTTCATGATCACAAAACGCTGAGAAAAAATTGGAAGGTCAATGGAAAAAGCTTGTCTTATCAGTTCAGGAGAGTATAGTGGTCCTGCCCCAGGGCCAGGGAGGCAGAGTGGGGGCAGAGGAACCCTCTTCAGCCAGAGCAGTAGCAGGGGTAGATGCACCCCCTGTTTCTGGAGTTCTAGGCCCACAGATTGTGGGGGGAGGATCGAGTTGCTGAAATTACACCTCCAACTCCCCACTGGAAGCAGAAAAATACCTTGACAGAGACCCCAAGAGTCAAGTAAATGCCTAGGGAAATGAGAAAAACAAGAAAAGGAATCAGACTATAGAATCTTACTTTGGTGACAAGGAAAACCAAAGCATGCAAAAAGAAGAAAACAAACTCAATGATCATCTATCCAAAGCCTCCAAGAAAATTATTAATTGGGGGTGCAGCCAAGATGGCAGAGTAGAAAGACTCACATATGCTAGCTCCAAACCCGCAGCCCATATATTTCCTGCAACAAGAACTCCCCACACTGTAAGGTGTGAAGAAACACAGTGGAAAAGATTTCCATTCCAGAGAGCCTTGGAGAGCTTTCCCCAGGGGTCCGTCATGCTCCAGACAGCGGAGTCTACCCCTGCAGCCCCAGAGGAGCAGATCCGAGCAGGCTTCAGGGATGGAACCTTCCGGTGGCCAGGAAGGTCCCTCTGCCTACAGGCACTACAGGTCAGTGAGAGAGACATCTAGGTGGGCCGAGAGGGGAGCGGGGTGTCTCCATGACTAGGGCCCCCTCGGGAGGCAGCCGCAGAGGCAGCAGCAGAGACCCGGGACTCCCCAAGCAGGCAGAAGTTCAGGGCCATAACCAAAAGGTCTCTGCATAAACCCCCTGAGGGAACTGAGCCTGGGAGGCGGCCCCGCCCCAACTCAAGAACTAGAACTTAAGCTCACATTGAATAGCAGCCACAGCCGCCTCAGAAAGCCCATTTGAATCTCAGTCCCCAAGGACTAGCTTGGCGGATCTAGGCGGGGGTGGACAGGAATCTCAGAACTCAAATAACTGGCTGGGAAAATGCCAAGAAAAGGGAAGAAAAATAAGACTACAGTTAGCTACTTTGATGGGGTACAGATGTTCCTGCCTTTCATTTCCAAAGACAAAGAACTATTCTTACCATGAGGGAAAGACGCAGAGGTCAGGACCTCTGTATCCCAGACAACCCAGGTGGATGTCCCGTGGGCTCAGGTCATGGAAGAGCTCAAAAAGGATTTTGAAAATCAAGTTAGACAGGTGGAGGAAAAACTGGGAAGAGAAATGAGAGAGATGCAAGAAAAGCATGAAAAATGGGTCAACACCTTGCTAAAGGAGACACAAAAAATGTTGAAGAAAATAACACCTTGAAAAATAGGCTAATTCAATTGACAAAAGAGGTTCAAAAAGCCAATGAGGAGAAGAATGCTTTCAAAAGCAGAATTAGCCAAATGGAAAAAGAGGTTCAAAAGCTCACTGAAGAAAATAGTTCTCTCAAAATTAGAATGGAACAGATGGAGGCTAATGACTTTCTGAGAAAGCAAAAAATCACAAAACAAAACCAAAAGAATGAAAAAGTGGAAGAACATGTGAAATATCTCATGGAAAAGCATGTGACCTGGAAAACAGACCCAGGAGAGACAATTTAAAAATTATGGGACTAGCTGAAAGCCATGATCCAAAAAAGAGCCTAGATATCATCTTCCATGAAATTATCAAGGAAAACTGCCCTGATATTCTACAACCAGAGGGCAAAATAAGTATTGAAAGAATCCATTGATCACCGCCTGAAAGCGATCCAAAAAGAGAAACTCCTAGAAACATTGTGGCCAAATTCCAGAACTCCCAGGTCAAGGAGATAATCTTGCAAGCAGCTAGAGAGAAATAATTCCAGTATTGTGGAAATACAATCAGGATAACTCAAGATCTGGCAGCTTCTACATTAAGGGATCGAAGGGCATGTAATAGGATATTCCAGAATCAAAGGAACTAGGACTCAAACCAAGAATCACCTACCCAGCAACACTGAGTATAATACTTCAGGTGAAAATATGGTCTTTCAATGAAACAGAGGACTTTCAAGCATTCTTGATGAAAAGACCAGAGCTGAAAAGAAAATTTGACTTTCAAACACAAGAATGAGAAGAAGCATGAAAAAGTAAACAGCAAAGAGAAGTTATAAGGGACTTACCAACAGTGAACTGTTTACATTCCTACATGGAAAGACAATATTTGTAACTCTTAAAACTTTTCAGTATCTGGGTAGTTGGTGGGACCACACGCACACATGTACACGCATACACACATACACATACACACATGCACGCACATATAGAGACAGAGAGCATAGAGTGAATTGAATAGAATGGGACCATATCTTAAAAGAAATTAAGATAGATGGTGAGAGAGAAATGTAGTTGGAGGAAAGAGGGTGAAATGGAATGGGGTGAATTATATCTCCTTCAAGAGTCAAGCAGGAGACTTTTTAGTGCAGTGAAAAAGAGGAGGGCTGTGAAAAAAAACAAGAAGTTTACCCTCATCATATTCGACTAAAGGAAGGAATAAAATGCACACTCATTTTGGTATGAAAACCTATCTTACAATACAGGAAAGTGGGGAAGAAGGAGATAAGCAAGGGTGGGGATGATGGAAGGGAGGACAATGGGAGGAGGGAGCAATTTGAAATCAACACTCAGGGAGGTACAGGATCAAAAGACAGAATAGAAACAATGGGGGGCAGGATAGGATGGAGGGAAATACAGTTAGTCTTACACAACACGGCTGTTATCGAAGTCATTTGCAAAACTGCACAGATAGGGCCTATATTGAATTGCCTGCCTTCCCAAAGGGAATGGGTGGGGAGGGAGGGATGGGGAGAATTTGGAACTCAAAGTTTTAGGTAAAACCGTTTAGTATTGTTGTTGCTACTAGGAAATAAGGAATACAGTTAATGGGGAATAGAAAGTTATCTGTCCCTACAGGACAAACGAGAAGATGGGGACAAGAGAAGGGAGGGATGATAGAAGAGAGGGCAGATTGGAGATAGGGAAAATTAGATTGCTCGGTGTATTGGGTTGGGGGGCAGGCATATAAGGGGCGAAAATTTGGAACCCAAAATTTTGTGAAAATGAATGTAAAAAGTTAAATAAATAAATTTTTATTGAAACAAAAAATAAGAAAATTATAAATTGGTCTCAGGTCATGGAACAGCTCAAAAAGGATTTTGAAAATCAAGTAAGAGATGCAGAGGGAAAATTGTAAAGAGAAATGAGAGTGATGCAAGTAAATGATGAAAACCAAGTCACTTTCTTGCTAAAGGAGATCTAAAATTAACCTGAAAAAAAATAAAACTTTAAAAATAAACTAAACCAAATGGCAAAAGAGAACCAAAAAGCCAATTTTGAGAAGAATGCCTTAAAAAGCAGAATTGGTCAAATGGAAAAGAAAATCCAAAAGTTCACTGGAGAAAATAATTCTTTAAAGATTTAATTGGAGCAGATGGGACCTAATGCATTTATGAAGAGTCAAGAAATTGTAAAACAAAACAAAATAACAGACGATGTGAAATATCTTTATTTGAAAAACAACTAATCTGAAAAATAGATCCAAGCAAGACAGTTTCATAATTATTGGACTTCCTGAAAGTCAAGATCAAAACAGGAGCCTAGCCATCATCTTTTAAGAAATTATGAAGGAAAATTGCTCTGACATTCTGGAACCAGAGGGCAAAGTAAATATTGATGTTATCCACTGATCGTCTCCTGAAAGAAATCTGAAAAGCAAAACTTCTAGAAATATTGTAGCCAAATTCCAGAGCTCAAGGTCAAGGAGAAAATAGTGCAAGCTGACATAAATAATTTGAGTACTGGGGAAATACCATCAGGATAACACAAGATCTGGCAGGTTTTTACATTAAGGGATTGAAGGGCTTGGAATATGATATTCCAGAAGTCAGTTGAATTAGGATTAAATACAAGAATAACTTCCCCAACAAAACTGAGTATAACATTTCAAGAGAAAAAAATGGTCTTACACTGAAATAGAGGAACTTCAAGCATTCTTGATGAAAACACAAGAGCAGAATTGAAAACCTGACTTTCAAACACAAGAATCAAGAGAAGCATGAAAAGGTAAACAGGAAAGAGAAATCATAAGGGACTTACTAAAGTTAACCTGTTACAATCCTACATGGAAAGATAATATCTGTAACTCTTGAGAATTTTTTCACTACTTGGTTAGTTGGAAGGATTATAGACATATAGGCAGAGGGCACAGGGTGAGTTGAATAAGAAGGGATGACACCTAAAAAAATAAAATTAAGGAGTGAGAAAGGAATATACTGAGAGGAGAAAGGGAAAAATGGAATGGAGCAAATTATCTCTCGCAAAAGAGGCAAGAAAAAGTTTTTTCAATGTAGAGGAAAAGGGGGAAAGTGAGCAGGAAAAAGCAAAACTTACTCTCATCACATTTGGCTTAAGGAGGGAATAACCTGCACACTCAATTTGCTACGAAAATCTATTTTACACTATGGAAAGTAGGGGAGAAGTTTGGTGTGGGGAATGATAGCTGGGAGGAGGGGATAATTAGAAATAAACACTTTTGGGGAGGGACAAGATCAAAAGAGAGAATAGAATAAATGGGGGTGCAGGATGGGATTGAGGGAAATATAATTAGTATTACACAACATGACTATCATGAAGTCTTTTGAATAATGACACATGTATAACCTATATTGAATTGCTTGCTTTCTCAGTGGGGTTGGGTAGGGAGGCAGGAAGGGAGAGAAGTTGGAACTCAAAAGTTTTAAAAATGAATATTAAAAATTGTTTTTACATGCAACTGGGAAATAAGAAATATAGGTAATGGGGTATAGAAACCTATCTTGCCTTACAGGAAATTAGAGGACATAGGAATAAGGGAAGGGAAGAGTGTGATACAAGAGAGGGCAGAATAGGGGAAGGAGTAATCAGAATACATGGTGTCTTGGAGTGGATAGAGGGGAGATATGGGGAGAAAATTTGGAACTGGAAATCTTGTGGAAATGAATGTTGAAATTAAATAAATAAATTTAAAAAAAAAAAAGAATCCTAAACTTTTACTTAGAAGACCTGCATTACAATCCTGGCTCTCCCAAGTACTATTTTTTTATTTTGGCCTCAGATGCTGGACAAAGTGGTCTTTGAGGTCTCTCCCATATCTAATATTCTGTGAGTCTACAAGCAGCAGGATTGATTCAAATAATAGGACTGACTAGAAGCTATGTCTGTGGCCAGTAATTGATTCTGATTTTGTCAGGACTAGAAAGAAGTGTAGTACAAGAAAACCCACTGAAGTCACATAGTTTTCCATAGAAAGCAAAAAATATATATATATTTATTTTGTATCCTCTGTAAATATACTCTTAATTGTAGTGGGCAGGTTCTCTAAATGTCTTGAAGACAGCTTGCTGTTTTCTTTTCAGGAATTTGGGGAATCCTTGCAAATAGAAGTGAGATCACAGGAACTATGTCAAAAAGAGAGCTAAGGTGGTATTACTCTTTCACTTACATTTTTTCTAAGATGACTAAACAACTAGAACAACTTTTTCTAACCTTGCCTGGAGATGAGTTTTAAATTATATTTGCTGAAGACTTACAGGCGCCATAAACTATGGGAAACCACAATTATTTGACCACTTTGGTTGCTAATGTAGGATCATCTCATCTAATTGTATTTACCTATATGGTACACAATCTCATCTCTTAAAAGGACACATGCTTGCTGTTTCTAAAGTAAAGGTAATTTAAAAGATTACTGATGATGCTGTATTTTATTGTCCATGTTTTTTTATATTCTTTTTTAAGTCACTGCTAGTGCTTTTGTTCCTCCTAAGTTTCAGTAATTGTAAGCTACAGTAATTCTAGTTGTAGTTAATACAGGAACATAGAAGGCATGTAATGTTATCCTCTCATTGGTTCATTGAAAACTAACAAACCACCATTCAAGAAGAATTCCAATTCTTAGTGCTGACATAGAAATGAAGTTATGGTAATAAAGAACTGCATGGCACTCATGTATTTTGCATGTGAAGTCTTCCAGGAAAAATCATCCATTCATTGAGCAGAGCAAATTCTGAAAGTAGGTTGTTCTCACTTGACAGTAGATCAAAGTAATCAAAGTAAGGTTGCCTTTGGAAAGCTGTGAACACTATGGAAAAGAAAGCCATATATTTTCTGTGCTGTAATAGAATACTTAGTAATAATATGCATTTTGAAGCATTGCCAAGTCTTTTGTAATGCATAATATGAATGTTACTTCAGGATGAATAAGAAAAAAGATGCTTTTCTCCAGCAATAAAATGAACGATCGAATTCTTTATTACTCTTGCCAGAAAATTTATACTGACAAGTATATCCATATAACTCATAGAATGGCACAAAACATTGTATTGTCTTGTCAAAAAAGGGAGCATTTTAATTTAAGATGATTTAATTTACTAGCTGGTACTGTCTTCATAGGCCATTGATTAAAGTTCTAAATATTAAGAATATTTTAAAAAATAAAACATGGGTTTTCCAATTCTCTCACTTATAAAAAATGTAAATTCTCCATTTTCCCTCTTTGAAATTTGAGCAGCTTTGAAAGGAAAGTTGTTTTATGAAAAGGTAGGCTCTAAGAAGAATAAGTTTTTAAAGATTAAGTGTACCTCAAGGTCTCTGTGCTGCTTAGGGCAAGAAAGAAAAAAATAATTCTGTCATACTCTATTTTACAAAAACTGTACAAGAAAATTATGGTCTTTGTGGAGAAATTTTAATCACTCCTTTTCATTGAATCATATAATGCTTGTTATTAATTGAATAACTCCTTGAATGGTCTCACTCTGACTTCTATAGAGTTGAGTCAGTGCACTATACATTAAAATAATGCAATGATATTTTGAAAAAGACTAATTTTCTTTTCCTTCTCTCATAAGAGCAGCATTAACTGGGATGTGCTCCATAGAGAAAAAAGATATTCCTTTTTTCATTTGGTACATATCAGTTCTTTCAAAAATATTATTTTAAGGCAAAGGTAGTGATTTCTTAGACACATGATCAAGAGCCAAACACATAATTTATTGTTAATATTTTAAAAATACTAATATTACTTAAATTAAGAAAAATTTGAAAATATATCCATGTCTTCAGCCAAATAATTCTTAATAATTTGAAGTTTTTGGATAATCTATTAAAAATGTTAAAACTCTTAGCTACTCTTTGTCCCATTCAAAGAGGAAACAGACATGAATCAGAATGAAAATAATTGCTATAGTAATGTCAATAATTTTGGGGTATATGATTTTCAGAATTTAATGAGAAAGAAAATAGAACTATACTCCTTAAAGGACTCAAACTACATTAAGCCTTATGCAAATGAACTAAAATAGAATTTATTCTTTAAGTTGTATCCATTATAATAATGAACAACATGTAAAGGAAAGGAAAAATATTCAGTTTAGGTTAATGAGAATGAATAATACTTATTACTTTAAGGCAAGTTTATCAAGGGTGATCAATACATCAATACATCAATACAATAGACTTTCCAAGTCTATACAAGGCATGTCTCTGTATATGTGTGTTTGTGTGTTTTATTTGATTGATAGTTACCAAACAAATAAAAATCAAAATAACTGAAAAAAAAGTGGAGTGGGGTGGGGAAGGGGAGCATACTCAGATTGGTAAGTAATTTTGTGCATTTATTACTGCTTTGATGTCCAATACGAGGACAGCATGACTTTTTAATATTTTTTTATTCATTTTAAACTTAAATACAAAACAAAGAGAAAAAAGGAACATTTTCATGTCCACAACAGAACATAAGAGGATTCAATATAAAGCAATAAATTTTCATTTCATAAAAATCCTATGTAAGAAATCCTATATGTTTTCTTTATAACAACTCAACTTTTCTGTCCTTTCTTCTGGTTGTTATTTTCTTCTGTGCTATGCTTTTTTCCCCTCTCCCCCATTATACAGATGACTGCAATTAAATATGAAGATGTCTATCTCCATACATACATACATACATATATACATAAATACAACATACACATATATACATGTATGAGAAAGGCCACATTATGCATATTTCTATTTGTCAGTTCTTTCTCTGGAGGTTTTTATAAATTAACCAGCTTATCATTTCTTATGTGATAGCGGTATTCCGTCAGAATCACATGCCACAGCTTATTTGGCCCTTCCCCAGTTGAAGAGTATCTATCATTTTAGCCATTCTGATGAGTATAAGATACCATGCCAAAGTTATTTTAATTAGTATTTCTCTAATCAATAATGATTTTGAACATTTCTCATATAATTACATATAGTCTTATTTTCTTCAGAAAAAACTAAAAAGAAAAAATAAACAACCTGCCTGTTCACATCCTCTGACTATTCATCACTTGGGGTATGATTTGTATTATAAATAAGACAAATTTCTCCATATATTTGAGAAAAAAAACTCCCTTTCTGAGGGATTGTTTTTGAAAGGTTTTTTTCTCTCCCCCCGCTGCAATTTTTGGTTTGTTTTTCCTTCTAAACTTGTCTATATTTGTTTTATTTATACAAGAACTTTTTTGAATTAATATTATCCATTTTATCCCTCAGTGATATTCCCTATCTCTTATTGCTTCGAATATTATTCTCCTATCCTTGAGTCTGATAGGCAAATCTGTTCTACATTCTGCTTTTAAAATATATATATATCTGTCATATTTCCATTTTAGCATCATCTTGGTACATGGATTTTCAGTTTTCTCAACAATTTTTACCAAAATATGAATTCTTATCATAAAGAACTCAAATATTTACATTTGTCTAACACAAAATTACTGTGGTACTTTACTACCAAGTGTAGTATATCTACTATGTTCCACTAATTCACCTCCCTATTTCTTAGATAGTACCAGATGGTTCTGCTATCCATTTCCTTTTTATAGGCAAATTCATCACATTCATATTCTGTTACAGTTATTTTTTGTGTATTTCCCTCCATTCTATTTTTCCTCACTATGCAATTTACCAAACCCTCTGAGTGCTCCCCTTATTGTCTCCTTCCCCACCCCAACTTTATCCACCTATATTTTTAAGTTTCCTCCTTATCTTGTCCCTCTCCTAATTCTTAATATACACACACTATATAAAAATCCCTCCCTTATCCTATCCCTTCAGTCTTTTATTTCTTCCTAAATTTAGATGAATTTCCACCCTTCTGGTTGTATATGTTGGTTCCAGATCTATTAGCAACCTCCCACCTGTTTCTCTTCTTTGCCTCATTTCTCCTTTCATGCTTCATTTGTATGACATAATTGCACCTTTTCATCTCTTCCTATCCAGCTTATTTTTTAGAACCACCCCACGCTAAACAGCTCAGGCCAAGCCATTCTTTTCAACTACTAAAATAATGATGATGGTCATAAAAGTCTAATGACATATTCACTATTTATAAAAAGGAAACAGTTTGACCTTATTGGGTCCCCTACAATTGACCTTTAATATGTATTTGTCTTGTGTAAGTGGTCTGGAACTCTCGGGTTATCAGGGTCATGATGCCCTCGGGAGAAATCTCTTTGAGACGTCATGTCCTTGCATGACTTACGTGATGGACCACCCCTATGCAGTTATCTTGAGCAAGAACAATAACAGCCAAGCACGTAAGCTCAGTGCACAGTGTTTACAAATTTCTTTCTTGAATGGAAGTAGAACCAGAATATATACTCTGAGCTAGCTGAAAATAAACGGAGTGCATACCAATCTTGCTCCTGCCTCATTCATACATGCCTGGAAGAAAGATCTCATGCAGACATGAGATCTTTGGGAACGTAATGGTCTTGGATCTTATATGGCAAGTTTCGCATTAAGGTCTGCATTTTTTTGGTCATAAATACCTGAAAGTCTTTTAATCAGTTAAATAGCCATATATTGTTTTTTAAATCAGGATTGTAAGTAACTTTTCTGGGTAAGTTGCAATTGGTTGAAACCCCATATCTTTTTCTCTATGAAATATAATATTCCAAGACCTACAGTCCTACAGTGTAGATGGTGCTACACTGCTAGGTCTTGAGCAATGTTGATTGTAGTGCTGCAATATTTAATTATGTTATTGTTATTTGAATTTTTTAAATTACATTTATTTATTTTCAGTTTTCAACTTCCACTTCCACAAAATTTTGAATTTCAAATTTTCTCCCCATTCTGCCCTCACCTTAGGACAGCATGTATTCTCATTACCCTTTCCTCCAATCTACTCTCCCTTCTATCACACCCCCAACCCTCTCATACTCCCTTCAATTCTATTTCCCAATAGGACAAGATATATTTTTATATTTCATTGCCCATATAAATTATATTCTCGTTGTGTGTGAAGACAAAATTTAATATTCATTTTAAAAGCTTTGACTTCTACATTATTTCCCTCCCTTCCTTCCCACCCACTCTCAGTGAGAAGGCAAATAATTTAATATATTTTACACATGTATAGTCATGCAAAACACTTCCAAAACAGATATATTTTGAAAAACTAACTATATTTCCCTCTATTCTGACCCACCCTCCATTTTCTCCTTTTACCTGGTCCTCCAAAAAAGAGCTTGCTTCCAATTACCCTTTGATCCAATCTTCCATTCCTCTTATGGTTCTCCCTTTCTTATCTCCTTTCCCCCTGCATTCTGATAGAGTAAGATAAACTTCCACTCCTAAGTGAGTGTGCATGTTATTATTTCCTGAAGCCAAATCTAATGAAAATAAGGTCCACTCATTCTATGTCATCTTCGCCTCTTCCCCTAGTTTGTAAAAGTTCTTTCTTGCTTCTTTCAAATGACATGATTTACTACCTTCTATCCCTAACTTTCTCTTTCTCCTAGTACACTCCTGTCAACACTTGCTTTTATTTTTCTAGAGGTCATCTCTTCATATTCAGCTCACCCTGTGACCTCTCTCTCTCTCTCCCCCCTCTCTTTGTCTCTCTCTATATAGACATAGATATAGATACATGGATGGATAAATACATTGACATTTATAAACACATATGTGTGCATACCATATGTGTGCATATGCACATATACACATATGCACAAGCACATGTATAAACACATGTGTATATATGATGTCTGTGTATATGTATATATTTACACATATATGCACACATACATATACATGTGTGTATGTGTGCATATGTATATATGCAATGCATATATATTTGCATGCATACACACAGATGCATAGATACATATATAAGTATATGTATGTATACATGTACATACACTGTTTACATAATGTAATCTTATTTGTATATATATGTATGTATATGTGTATATATGTAGAGATATCTATATATATAAAGGTGTAGATAGACATAGACATAGACATAGATATAGACATGGACATAGACATATATTCCCTCCAACTATCCTAATACTGATAAAGGTCTCATGAATTACAAATATCACCTTACCATATAGGAATATAAACAGTTCGGCTTTGTTAGGCCCATTATTGTTTCTCTTTCCCGTTTATCTTTTCATGTTTCTCTTGATTCTGTATTTGAAAGTCAAATTTTCTGCTCAGCTCTGGTCTTTTCACGACAATTGCTTGAAAGTCCTCTATTTCATGATTTTACCCAGTTTTGTTGGGTAGGTGGTTTCTAGTTTTAACCCTATCTCCTGTGAACTCTGAAATATCATTTTCCAAACCTTTTGACTGTTATTGGAGAAACTGCTAAATCATGTGTTATCATGATTATGTTTTCAGAACACTGGAATTCTTTCATTCGGACAGCTTCTGATATTTTCTCCTTGACCTGAGAACTCTGGAATTTGATTACAATTGTCCTAGAAGTTTTCCTTTTGGAAACTCTTTCATGAGTTGATCTGCAGATTCTTTGCATTGCTGTTTTGTCCTCTAGTTCTAGAATATCAGGGAAGTTTTCCCTGATAATCTTTTTTTATTAAATCTATTTACTTACTTATTTATTCATTTATTTATTTATTCATTCATTTATTCATTCATTCATTTATTTATTTATCTATTTATTTGTTTGTTTGTTTGTTTATTTTTAGTTTGCAGCATTCATTTCCACAAGATTTTGAGTTCCAGTTTTTCTCCCCATCTGTCCCTTCCCCCAACTCCAAGACACCATGTATTCTGATTACCTCTTCTTCCAATATGCCCTACCATCTATCACACCCCTCTTTTTCTTTATTCCCATTTCCTCTATTTTATTTTATGGCAAGATAGATTTCTATGTCCCATTACCTGTATTTTTTGTCCCTGGTTGCATGTAAAAATAATATTTAACATTTATTTTTAAAACTTTAAGTTAAAACTTCTCTCCCTTCCTCCCTGCCCATCCATTCCCACTGAGAAGGCAAGCAATTCAATATACATTATACATGTGTCACTATGCAAAAGACTTCAACAAAACTCATGTTGTGAAAAGACTAACTATATTTTCCTCCATCCTATCCTGCCCCCTATATATTCTATTCTTCCTTTTGACCTTGTCCCTCCCCAAAAGTGTTTACTTCCAATTATCCCCTCCTCACATTTGCCCTCTCTTTTATCATCCTCCCCCATTCCCCACTTATCCCCTTCTCCCCTACCTTCCTGCCTTGTAAGATAGATTTTCATACTAAATTCAGTGTGCACATCATTTCCTCCTTAAGCCAAATGTAATGTGGGTAAGCTCAACTTTTTCTCTCTCACCTCCCCCATTTTCCCCTCCATTGAAAAAGTTTTTCTTCTCTCTTTTATGACAGATAATTTGCCCCACTGCATTTATCCCTTTCTCCTCCCAATATATTCCTCTCTTACCCCTTACTTTTATATTTTTAGCTATCAACCCTTCCTCTTCAACTCACCCTTTGTCTTCTGTCTCTATATATGAAATCCCTCCAACTATCCAAACAGTGAGAAAAGTTTCAAGGGTTACAAATATTACCTTCCAGGTAGGAATGTAAACAGTTCAATTTTAGTAAGTCCCCCATTATTTCTCTTTCCTGTTTACCTTTTCATGCTTCTCTTGATTTTGTCAAGTTAGATTTTCTATTTAACTCTGGTCTTTTCTTGAAGAATGCTTGAAAGTCTTCTATTTCATTGAATGATCTTTTTTCCCCTGAAGTGCTACACTTAGTTTTGCTGGGTAGGTGATATTTGGATTGAATCCTAACTCCTTTGACTTTTGGAATATCACATTCTAAGCTCTTTGATCTAGAAGGTGCTACATCTTGTGTTATCCTGATTATTTTTTCACAATACTTGAATTGTCTCTTTCTGGCTGCTTGCAATATTTTCTCCTGTACCTGAGAACTCTGGAATTTGGCTACAATCTTCCTAGGAGATTTTCTCTTTGGATCTCTTTCAGGAGGTGATTGGTGGATTATTTCATCATTTATTTTACCCTCTGGTTCCAGAATATCAGGGATCTATTTTCAAGGTCAGTTGTTGTTGTTGTTGCTTTCCAATGAGATTTCACATTGTCTGTTTTTTTTTTCCTTCCTTTAGTTTTGTTTTATAATTTCTTGCTTTTTCATAAAGTCATTAGCTTACATATGCTCCATTATAATTTTTAAAGAATTATTTGCTTTATTGAGCTTTCGGGTTTCCTTTTCCATTTGAGCAATTCTGCCTTTTAGGATAATATTTTCCTCATTGGCTTTTTGGATTTCTTTGTCAATTGGATTAGTCTAATTTTAAAGGTCCTACTTTCTTTAACATTTTTGTAGGTCTCCTTTAGCAAGTTGTTGACTTGTTTTTCCTAATTTTCTTACATCATTCTCATTTTCCTTCCCAGTTTTTCCTCTACTTCTCTTACTTGATTTTCAAAATCCTTTTTGAGCTCTTCCCTGCCTATGACTGCTTCATAGTTTTCTTGGAGACTTTGAATGCAGGAGGTTTGGCTTTGTTGTATTCTTCTGGCTGTATGTTTTTATCTTCATTGTCACCAGTGACCTAAGAAGATATCTCTTCACCAAGAAAGTATCAATAATCTGTTTTCCTCTATTTACTCTTTTCCCCAGGCAGTTATTTAACTTTGAGTTCTTTGTTAAGTGGAGGAATCCACAATGAACTACTGCTGAAGCAGCGGCTTCTGCCATCCTGAGGCTGGGGAAAGACCATGTTCCCCTCTCACCTGATGAGAGACCCTTCCCACTGATCTATGAAGCTGTCTTTGCCATTTGTGGTTGAGAATTCGGGAAACTACAGCAGACACCAGTGTTTCAGTCCCCTAAGTCCTGCTCCAGCTCTGACTATGCTGGAGTGGTCCACAGTAAGCAGTGAACTCAGTGAACACTGAGCCCGGTGTTATAGACCCTTCCTATAGATCTTCCAGATTGTTTAGGGCTGGAAATTTTTTTTTATTCGGTATTTTGTGACTTCTTCTCCTCTAGAATATGTTTAGAGTCATTACTGAAGATTTTTTGAGGGTTTGGGAGGAAGAGTTCCAGCAGATCCCTGTGTCTACTCCACCACCTTTGCTCCACCCCTGTTTTTGTTGCTTTCAATATTTTCTCCTTAACTTAGGAGCTTAGAAACTAGGCTATGATATTTCTATAAATTTTTCTCCTTGGATCTCCTTTAGGTTGTAATTGGTGATATTTTTTTCTCCCACTACCTTCTTATTCTAGAACCTTGAGGGGATTTTCCTTAATAATTTCTTCTAATATTTTATCAAGACTCTTTTTTTACTATTGCAATTTTCAGGTAGTCTGGGTAATCTTATATTTTCTCTATTCAAATTGTTCTCCATATCTGTTGTTTTTCTGATGAGATGTTTTACATTCTTTTTCTATTTTTTCCCTCTTTTGGTTTTATTTGTTCTTATCTTATACCATCATTTGCTTCCCCTTGTCCTATTGTATTTTTAAAGGAATTATTTTTTTCTTAAGCTCTTTATTCTCTTTTTCTTGTTGGTTGACTTTATTTTTTTCACAACTTTTTTCTAGATTTTATTGAATTGCTCTTATGTTCCCCAATTTTTCCTTTATCTCCCTTACTTGATTTTTGAAGTGCTTTTCAAGTTCTTCCCAGAAAGCTTTGAACTTGTGACCATATAATATTTCTCATTGAAGAAAAGGAGCATTTTTTTTAGCTCCACTAATTTCCTGTGAATGTGAACCCAGATCTCTATCCCCAGAGTTCATTTCTATAGTTGGGTTATTTTTCCTTTGCTTCCTCATTTAAATTTTTATTTTATAATATTTTAGCAAGTTATAATTTAGCAGGTTGCTATAATTAAGGTTATTATGTATACACACATATGTACATACATACATAAAGGTTATTATAATAAAGTGCTAGTCATGGTATGTGAGTGATGATGCCCCAAGACTCCCGTCTCTTTTACTGTTATTTTCTGAATTCTGTCCTAAGTCCCATCCTTGATAATTCCTCTTCATTCTTAATCCACAAAACATCATCCCCGTATTGGCTGCAAACTTCAACTGTCCTCTTTGCCCTGGAACAGAAATCAGGGACTTTGCTCTCCTGCAAATGTCCACATCAAAACATCCCCAATTCTTTGATATCATACTCATCAGGTGGGTGTTAGCTCCTTCTCTACTGCAGTCACATCCCACTCTATAGCTGATCTGCACGACTGTGTTTGGCATCCCTTGACAGTGGAAAGTTCTTCAAAATTCTCCAACTTTTCTGAATTCTTTAGTCTGATACTCTCTCCCAATCCAGCTGCTCCCAGGGTGTGTTGTTTGCTAATTCCATAGAGAAAGCCTGGATATATTTGTACTGTGCTTAGGCCATATCTCCACTCTGCAGGTCAAGTCTTTGCTGGGGACCATTTAAGTTGTCTTAGGAGGACTACTGTTTTAATCTAACTTTTGTTTATTTCTGTTGATCAGGGTTCACTTTGAGGCAATTTTCTGTCCTGTGGACAAAATTTGAAGAATGTAAAGTTTTCTGACCTACTCTGCTTTATATTATAAAGAATATTCAGTTTGAAGTAAGAGGAAATTATTTGGATCTAAGTAGTGCTGCTTATATAAATTTGAGTAAAGTAACTTAAAATCTCTGGTCTCAATTTCTTCATATGTAAAATTCCCTAAATTAACTTCAAGGTCCCTGTCTCACTCTAAATTTATAAAATAATTTTTGAATAAGAAATTTTTTAAGTATTTGATCAAATATATCATCTCCCAACCAAAAAAGAAATACTTTAATTTTCATTATGACATTAATTTAATTATTTTACCTACTTCAGTACTTAAGATAAAATCTAATTTTATGCAGAACTACTAGAGGAAGAATGAACATTTCAAACAGCTGGATTATTTTTAGCTGTTACCCTCTCCTATCTTCTTTAACACCATCCACATACAAACTACACTTCTTAAAAATCAATTTCATCAAGCAATAGAGAATATGTATATTTACCCTTTAGGAACTTATCAAACTCTAAATAGAATTTATCCGCTTCCCATTCTCTTCAACAGACGTTAGTTAACAAGCCATAATTATTTTTGGCAGTCTTTTATTTTTTCATTAGATTCTTAAGAGAACTGCAAAAAAGAGGTGGACAAATTATACTTGTTATTACATTTGGACCTACTAATCCTTCAGGAGAGGAGTTGAGGAAGACTCTAGGATTGTAAATCTGAGGAACAGGGAGGATTTGGGGGAAGGGAAGGTTCTAAGGAAAAGTGAAATCTGCTTTTAATATGTTAATATTCAAGCCAACAGTCCATTTCATTGCTGCTGTTCTTTTGTCTTATGGTCTGATTTACAACAAGATTATAGCTTTCTATATTTTAGCTTCTCCAGGAGTATGTCCTGTTATTGGTCACTGTTTATTAAAAACTAAGCTAATATTCATGGACAGTACAAAAATTGAGTGAGTGTTAGCCATCACGGTCCCCTTTTTCATCATTCAACCTTTACTGTAAAGAGAAGAGAATGCACAAAAGGGGAAATAATTGCATTTTTTTTTCTTTTTGCTATAAGTGACTTTGGCTAATATATTTTTGAAAATACTACAAAATCTATTTCTGCCTTTCTCCATTGTTAGTTGTACTTGTGCTAAGAAACAAGTCATAGTCCATTATTGAAATCATTGTAGAAGTCTGGACTTTAGATTGAAAAAGAAAATACTATTGAAATCAGAACTAAGTTACCTGAATATTCTAGGAAGAACTAATTCAAATCAATTTTACAATATTTTTATATCTACTATGTACTACTCATTGCCTAGAAGGCACAGGCCTTGCCTTGATTGAAAGGCAGGAAATTTGGGCTCTGGCCCTTGTTTAATTTCATCAAGGTAAGGGTTCCATTCTGTGAATGTTGGCTGTCAGAAGTCCTAATCATAGCTTTGGTTAGCACTTATGGATATAAAAGGGGGAAAAAGAGCTCCTCTACTGATGAGGAACATGTATGAGAGTCCTTCCGTTTTATATTCAAATTCACAAGGCCATTCCTTAGTATATCAGAGTGCCTCCCTGGCTGAGCCCTCCCATGCACCATTCTAAACAACAATTAATGACTTTATTTTTTTTTTTTTAATTTTATTTTTTTTAATGTTTTACAATCATTTCCTTAAAGTTAAGATTTTATTCCCCCCACCCTTCCCTCAATACCCCCCTCCCTCCCCATGACAGCATACAATTCTGTTTAGGTTCTACATATACTTTCCTATTGAGCACATTTTCACTATATTCATGCTATGTAGTCGAACTAAAATAAATGGAAGAAATCATATAACAAATCAACACATATTACACTGAAACCCACCCACACACAAACATGATCTGCTACATTCTGCAAGTGGCTTCCACATTTCTTTCTCTGAGTGTGGAAGGCGTTTTGCCTTTGAAGACCGACATTAGGATTTTTTTTTTTTTTCCTCAGTAAGTTCTTGTGTTATTACAAAGTTCCAAGTCTACCAGAAGAAACTCTCGCACACTGTGGTCGTTGCTGTGCACAAAGTTCTCCTGGTTCTGCTCCTTTCGCTCAGCATCAGATCATATAAGTCCTTCCAGGCCTCCCTGAAGTCTTCTTGTTCCTCATTTCTTATGGCGCAATAGTACTCCATTACATTCATATACCATAATTTATTCAGCCATTCCCCAATTGATGGGCATCCCCTTGACTTCCAGTTTTTGGCTACCACAAAGAGTGCTGCTATAAATATTTTTGTACACGTGGGACCCTTTCCCGTTTTTATAATCTCTTGGGGATACAATCCTAGTAGTGATATTTCTGGGTCAAAGGGTATGCACATTTTTGTAGCCCTTTGGGCATAGTTTCAAACCGTTCTCCAGAAGGGTTGGATGATCTCACAGCTCCACCAACAATGAATTAGTGTTCCAACTCTCCCACATCCTCTCCAGCATTTATCATTTTCTTGTTCTGTCATGTTTGCCAATCTTACAGGTGTGATGTGGTACCGCAGAGTTGTTTTGATTTGCATCTCTCTAATCAATAGTGATTTAGAGCACTTTTTCATATGATTATAGATATTTTTGATTTCTTCCCCTGAAAATTGCTTGTTCATATCCTTTGACCATTTATCAATTGGGGAATGACTTGGATGGTTATATATTTGAGTCAGTTCTCTATATATTCTAGAAATGAGGCCTTTATCCCCGAGCTTAGCTGTAAAAATTTTTTCCCAATTTACTACATCCCTCCGAATTTTGGTTGCATTGGGTTTGGTTGTGCAAAAACTTTTCAGTTTAAAGTAATCAAAATTATCCATCTTGCATTTCATAATGCTTTCTATCGTTTCTTTAGAAAAAAATTCTTCCCCTCTCCATAAATCTGATAAATACACTATACCTTGCTTCTCCAGTTTATTCATGGTATCAATCTTTATACCTAAATCATGTACCCATTTGGACTTTATTCTTGTGCACGGTGTCAGGCATGGGTCTATGCCTAATTTCCGCCACACAGTTAACCAGTTTTCCCAGCAATTTTTGTCGAACAATGAGTTCTTATCCCAGAAGCTGGGATCTTTGGGTTTGTCAAACAGGAGGTTGCTATATTTCTTGCCAACTGTGTCTTGAGTGCCAAGCCTATTCCATTTGTCAACCCCTCTGTTTCTTAGCCAATACCAAGTGGTTTTGATAATTGCTGCTTTATAATACAATTTGAGGTCTGGTAGCGCTAGGCCACCTTCCCAAGCATTTCTTTTCATTAGTCCCTTTGATATTCTGGACCTTTTGTTTTTCCAAATGAATTTTGATATTATTTTATCCAGCTCTAGAAAATAATTATCTGATAGTTTAATTGGTATGGCACTAAATAAGTAGATTAATTTAGGTAGAATTGTCATTTTTATTATATTAGCTCGGCCTACCCATGAACAACTGATGTTTTTCCACTTACTTAAATCTGACTTTATTTGTGCAAAAAGTGTCTTGTAATTGTGTTCATATAATCCCTGGGTTTGTTTTGGCAGGTAAACTCCTAAGTATTTTATAGTGTCTACTCTAGCTTTAAATGGGATTTCTCTTTCTATCTCTTGGAGTTGGACTTTGTTGCTAATATATAGGAATGCAGAAGATTTGTGTGGGTTTATTTTGTAACCTGCAACTTTGCCAAAGTTGTTTATTATTTCAAGTAGCTTTTTACTTGAATCTCTGGGATTCTCTAAATATATCATCATATCATCTGCAAAGAGTGATAACTTAGTTTCTTCTTTGGCTATTTTTATTCCTTCAATTTCTTTATCTTGTCTAATTGCTACCGCTAACATTTCTAGTACCATATTGAATAATAATGGTGATAATGGGCATCCTTGTTTCACCCCTGACCTTATTGGAAATGCCTCTAGCTTGTCTCCATTGCATATAATGCTTGCTGAAGGTTTTAGGTAGATACTGCTTATTATTTTATGGAAGGTTCCCTTTATTCCTATGTTCTCCAGTGTTTTTAATAGGAATGGGTGTTGTATTTTGTCAAAAGCTTTTTCTGCATCAATTGAGATAATCATGTGGTTTTTGTTGGTTTTCTTGTTGATATGATTGATAATGCTAATAGTTTTCCTAATATTGAACCAGCCCTGAATTAATGACTTTAGAGGCAGGAGTTCAGTACTCTGAGAAATCTCTACTGTTAGAGCCCACAGTTAGACCCCTAGGGCTTATTATCTTCAGAGACAGTTCAGGATAGCAATGAGGTTACCTGTTATTTTTCCTTCATAGAAATGTGACTGCCAGTGCACTTAGTCACAGCTTTTCTTTTTTTTTTTAATCAATGACTCAGAAACTAACAAGAAGGTGTCATGGCCTGAGCATAACTTATTACTCATGTAGCTGATCAGTTGAAGCCTCTCAGAAAGGGACAACTCCAGGAGTCATTGCAGGAATTCAATTTGAGGTATGTTAACCCTTACCAAGAATGGCAGTTGGTGGGTAGACCACAATGGTTCCAGCAACAGATGGCACAGCAATACAAAATCTAGACAAGGACAAGAGAAAAGAGAGAGGTAGAGCCCAGTGTGGTCCAATATAAAGGATACATATCACTAAGGAATGAATGAGTGAATGAATGAATGAATGGTTTCCTTTTGTCATCAAAAAAGTATGGGAGTCAATCAAGCAGTCCAATAACTGCCATGGATCACTCTGCTGGCTGGGGATGTAAGTGGAGTTTTTATAGTATTTTTCTGGGAAATTTCTTTCTAGTATCTGGATAGAATTGGAGTTTTCACACTACTTTGAAACAATGATGGGCCATTTACCCGTAAACATTTTAGAGATGGATAATAAACCTTATCACCAGATACAGAGTAGGTGAAGTGCTGCCCAGTGTTCCAACTTGCAGGATACATTGGCAGTGATAGTTTTATGCTAAGGATAGTAGCCTATCAGAGTACATAGTCAAGAAAGACCAAAATTTGGAGTTGGGGAGGGAGAGAAGGGAATAGCTAATAAGTTTCCATAGCAAATTAAAACTGTATCCAGAGTGGAGTCAAGATATCAGAGTAAAAAGAGAGTTACTTGAGCTCTCCTCCAAGCTGCTCCAAATACTTATAAAAAATATTCTAAACAAATTCTAGAGCAGCAGGACCCCCAAAACTACAGGGTGAAGACCAAGACATTCTGGAAGGTTGACAGGAAAGGTATGTTGTACCAGTCTGAGAAGATGGCAATCCAACACAAAATTCACTAGCATAGATTGGAATGCAGCACACATGGGGCATGCCTCAGGGGACTGAATCTTTGGCAGCTGTTATGGTTTCCTGACTTCAAACCTTACAAACACCAAAGAAAACTAGGAAGTTCAGTAGGAAATGTGTGTCTGATCTGAATGAGAGATTTGTGTTGTCTGGCTCTAGCCCCAGTCCCAAGGTGGTGGAAGTGACAACAGCTGCTTCCAGAGCTCTTGACCCATGGATGGTAGGGGTATCAACTGGCCAATCAGAAAGACATTGCAGCGATCTCTTTTCTGGTACTGAGAGACCATTCTCTTACTTTGCCTGTGCCTTGACCTGGGTTGCAGTCTTGGGTGGCATTCTTGTGGTGAGGAATAGTGCTGGCATGGCAGATTTTATGGCAGCAGTGGACAGAGATCCTTTTCACAATTCCATGTCATAAAAGAGTGCTTCTGATAACTCATAGACCACAGCACACTTGAGGATAGGAGGAAACTCCACTCCTTTAATCATACCATCTTGGAAAAACCAAAAATTTACAGATCCTTAGAAGTATCTCTGAAAACAGCCACAAAAAACCCATGAAACTTGATACAGTAAAACTTCCACACTGAATAGAGAGTCCTTCCTTAGTGAAGAGTTAAAAAGTCAAGTAATTCACTGGGAAAATAACCAAAGAGCAGAAAAATTTAGAAAAAAGAAATCTTACTTTGGTGACAATGATGATCAAAATATACAACTGTAAGAAGACAACAAAGTCAAAGTTCTAATATTGAAAGCATCAAAGAAAAATATGAATTTACTGCAGGTCATGAAAAAGCTGAAAAAGAATTTTGAAAATCAAGTAAGAAGAGTACAGGAAAAATTGGGAAGAGAAATGATAATGATGTAAGAAAATCATAAAAAATTCAACATCGTAGTAAAGAAGACTCAAGAATATACTGAAGAAAATAATGCCTTAAAAATAGACTATTGTTGTGTTTGTCCTTCGTTGCTGAAGAAGACCATGCCATCAGAGAAATGATGATATGACTTGCACTTTGACTTTATTTTGAGTGAGGGAGAGTTGTGTAAGGTCACCAGCCTCATTTCTCTTCCAGAGTCATCTGAATCCAGTGACCTGATTTTCCTCTGGATGACTGGAGATGACCCAAGATGCAATGGAGGACTTTCACCCCTTTAGGTCAAGGTCTATGCAGGTACGCACTTAAGGCGAGGTAACACTCATTCATTGAATAGGACTTTTTAAGAAGTAGTGAGGGCATGGGCCCTTAAATGAGCTAAAGAAAGGAAAGACCTCAGTCTGGGAGGGAAACAGTAACAGTTACTATTGATGATCACTCTGAAGCCAGGAGGGTCTGGAAGAAAGCCTTTAGGCAGGGGTTGGGGGAATCAGTCCATGAAGCCATAGGACTTCTAATATAGGTCATTAATGTATTTTTTGCTCAATTTGAAGATCTTTCCCACTCATTAATAGGCACATGTGACCTGCTTAAGTCACATGAAAGTCTAAGTCATGTGGTAGGTGTAGCTTGCTGAATGAGTAGAACAGGAAATGTAGAGCAGAGTTGGTAAGAGCAGTTTAGGTGGAGGAGAGAGGACATAGGCAGACACAGCTAGTCTTGCGAGTGTTTACTTTTGGGATGGCCCCAGCAGGGGATTGGGGTGGGGAAGTCTTGGGAATAATATTGCTCCCTGCAGTGCTAATGTGTATTGATTCCTTGGTTGCTATGATGGATCTGGCTTTCTACTGTCTAAATAAATGTTTTTCTTCTGACTTATCAAATATGGAGATTCTATTATACTTTGCTGTTCAGAATGCCAGCATATTCATAGTAGCAATCAATGTTGTGAATATTGCCTTGGCAATACATTTGGCATCATGAACAGAACGGCAGGGTAAAAATCTTGATGTGGAGACAGAAAGGCTCTAGAGAAAGAAACATATCTCAGAATGGGAGAACTGACCTTATTCCTCCCTAGCAAGACAATGGACTAAAAGCACTGGACCTTGTGAAAACTGGAAACCAAGGTTCCAGGAGGTAGAAGCTAGAGATTTGGAAAGATGGTTGCAATGAATACCAAAACAAAACAAACAAACAAAAAACAAGGGAAAGAACTGGCAAGGATATATAGCAGAGGCTGGATTTTATGAACAGGTTACTCTATTATATGTATAAGTAGAGATGAGCTGTTGAAGGAAAAAAGTTCAGATGGAAAAACTTAGCTAGTTTGCATGGGAATTCTAAGCATTTGAGTTCTCCTTTAAAAGAACAAGCAACCTTTGCTGATACTCTGCCTAGTTTCCACTGTGAGAACTGACAAGAGAGTGTTTGGGAGGAAAATGTAACAAAGTCGGACAGAGAAAATGAAAAAAGGTTAGAGGTGGAGGATTCTCAGGAAGAAGCACTCTCAATATTAAGGTGAAAGCAGGAGAACCAGGACAGCAACAGAGTATTTAGAAAGATAATAGAGGATTACTCAGCAGAAGGCCACAGATATCTTGAGTCATTCACCCAAAGAATGGCAGAATTAGTGATGAAGGGAAAGGAGGAGTATCAATAGATGGAGTAGATTGCTTGGAATTTATAGATATTAGTCAGAATCCTTCAGTACAGCAAGGTTTTAGAGATTAAAACATGCAAAGAGGTAACAAAAGGAATAATCTGGTAGCTTTGGCTGCAAAAGGATGCAGTAAGAAGTTTCTTATTGACTCTATGTGCCTTAGTGAAGATAGACTCTGGTATTCACTTAGGGACTGTCTGAGAAGGCTAAAGGAGGAGGTGATGAAGATTACCATAGTGACTGGAAACACAGATACGTACTATGATATCCCCTTTGCAGTTTCCCATAGGAATATAATAGTGAAGACAGCTCCTTCTGCCTTGATGATATAATTTGATTTAATTTGAAAACAAACTAATCCAAATAGCAAAAGAGGTCTAAAAAGTCAATGAGGAGAAGAATGCCTTAAAAAGGATAATTAGTCAAAAGGGAAAGGCCAAAACTTCACTGAAGAAAATAATTACTTAAAAATTAGAATAGAATAAAAAGAAACTAATGACTTTATGAGAAATCAAGAAATTATAAAACAGAACCAAAAGAAGGGGAAAATAAAATAAAATGTGAAATATGTCACTGGAAAAATCACATACCTGGAAAATAGTTCCAGCAGAGACAATTTAAAAATTACTAGATTACCTGAAAGCTATGATCAAAAAAAGAGCCTAGACATCATCTTTCCAGGAATTATCAAGGAGGGGAAAAAACAAAACAAAACAAAACTTGTTACTCAATTTATCTCCCTATAAGGGAAGAAGATACCTGTTAATCTTGAGAAATTTACATCTATTTTGAAATATTAAAGGGATGTACATAGAGGGAATGGGCATAAAGTAAATGATGTGATGATAAAACTACGATTTAAGCATATGAAGGGATTGTAACAGGAAATGTGAAAAGGAGGAAGCAGAAAATGGTAAATTACAGCACAGGAAGAAGTACAAAATTGGAGTAGAGGGAAAGAAGTGAGGGAGATGAGCATTGTTTGAGAGGTACTCTCATCTGACTTGGTTCAAGGAGAGAACAATAAACTTAAGTATATAATTAGAATTGGATCTATAGGCAGTAGGAGAGGAAGGGGGAAGAAAGGGGAGGGAAAGCTAAAAGGGAAGGAAGAAGTAATAAGGATAAAAGGGAGTAAGAGAGAGGGGGACTAAAAGAAGGAAGGGAAAGGGTGGCAGTGAAAATTGAAAAATGTTGAGAAGAGGAAGGGAGAAGGGAAAATTAAAATCACAAATGGTGGGAAAGAAGAAGAAGGGAAATACACCGATCATAACCATAACTGTGACTGTGAATGGAATGAAGTCTCCCATAAAACAGAGACGGATAGTAGAATGGATTAAAAGCCATAATCCAACAATATGTTGTTTACAAGAAACACATGTGAAACAAGGGAATACACACAGGGTAAAGGTCAAAGGTTGGAGCAGAATATATTGTGCTTCAGCAGATGTAATAAAAGCAGGAGTAGCGATCCTAATCTCAGACAAAGCAAAAGTAAAAAGAGATCTAATCAAAAGAGATAAAGATGGAAAACTATATCCTGCTAAAAGGCACCATAGAATATGAAGCAATATCATTGCAAAACATGTATGCTCCAAGTGGTATAGCATCCAGATTCTTAGAGGAGAGGTTGAGAGAGTTGAAGGAAGAAATTGACAGCAAAACTATACTAGTGGGGGACCTCAACCTCCCCCTCTCTGAACTTGACAAATCTAACTTCAAAATAAACAAAAGGTTAAAGAGTTAAATAAAACTCTGGATGAGGTAGATATGATAGATCTCTGGAGAAAACTGAACAGGAATAGAAAGGAATATACCTTTTTCTCAGCAGCACGTGGCATATATACAAAAATTGACCAGGTACTAGATATAAAACCTCACAATCCAGTTCAGAAAGGCAGAGAGTCAATGCATCTTTCTCAGATCATAACTCAGTAAAAATTATATGTAATAAAAGGCTATGGAAAGATAAACCAAAAATCAATTGGAAACTAAATAATCTTATCCTAAAGAAGGAGTGAGTTAAAGAAGAAATTATAGAAACAATCAACAACTTCATTCAAGAGAATTACAATAATGAAACAACCTAGCAAATCTTATGAGATGCAGCAAAAGCAGTTCTTAGGGGAAGTTTTATATCCTTGAATGCCTACACAAATAAAATAGAGAAGGAGAAGATTAATGCATGTAGCTGAAAAAGCTAGAAAAAGAACAGTTTGAAAATTCCCAAGTAAATACTAAATTAGAAATACTGAAAACCAAAGGAGAGATTAACAAAATTGAAATTTAAGAAAACTATTGAATTAATAAATAAAACCAATAACTGGCTTTATGAAAAAACTAAGAAAACTGATAAATCTTTGGTCAATCTGATTTTAAAAAAAGAAAGAACAAAATCAACTTACTAATATCAAAAATGAAAAGGGTGAACTCAACTCCAATGAGGAGGAAATTAAAACTATAAAATTAAAACTATAATTAGAAATTATTTTGCCCAACTTTATTCCCACAAATTCGACAATCTAAATCAAATGGATGAGTATTTTAAAAAATACAAATTCCTCAGACCAACAGAAGAGGAAATTGAATATGTAAACAAGCCCTTCTCAGAAAAAGAAATTGAGCAAGTCATCAACGAACTCCCTAGGAACAAATTAACAAGTAAATTTATCAAACATTTAAAGAACAGTTAATTCCAATACTATATCCAAGACTATTTTTGAAAATTGGGGAAGAAGGAGTCCTCCCAAATTCCTTTTATGATATAAATATGGTTTTGATACCTAAATCAGGAAGAGACAAAACAGAGAAAGAAAATTATACACCAATTTCTATAATGAATATAGATGCAAAAATTTTAAATAAGATTTTAGCAAAACTAATACAGAATCTTCTCAGGAGAATAATACATTATGGTCAGGTAGGATTCATATCAGGAATGCAGGTCTGGTTCAATATTAGGAATACTATTAGCATTATTGATCATATCAACAACAAAACTAAGGGAAACCACAGGATTATCTCAATAGATGCAGAAAAAGCTTTCGACAAAATACAACACACATTCCTATTAAAAACGCTGGAGAAAAAGGAATAAAGGGAACTTTCCATAAAATAATAAGCAGTATCTACCTAAAACCTTCAGCAAATATTATATGTAACAGAGATAAGCTAGATGCATTTCCAGTAGGATGAAGGGTGAGACAAAGTTATCCATTATCACCACTAATATTCAACATGGTACTAGAAATGTTCAGTGTAGCAATTAGACAAGATAAAGAAACTGAAAGAATAAGAATGGTCAAAGAAGAAACTAAGGTATCACACTTTACAGATAACATGATGATATACTTAGAGAATTCCAGAGATTCAAGTAAAAAGCTACATGAAATAATAAACAATTTTGGCAAAGTTACAAGTCATCAAATAAATCAGCGCAAATCTGTACTCCTATATATTAGTAACAAAGTCCAACAGCAAGAGATAAAAAGAGAAAACACATTCAAAGCTAGGGTAGACACTAGAAAATATTTGGGAGTTTATGTGCCATAACAAACCCAGGGACTATACGAACCCAATTATAAGACACTTTTTGCACAAATAAAGTCAGATCTAAGTAAGTGGAAAAACATCATTTGCTCGTTGGTAGGCTCCGACAATATAATAAAAATGACAATTCTACCTAAATTTATTTGCTTACTTAGTGCCATATCAATTAAATTGTCAGATAATTATTTTCTAGAGCTGGATAAAATAACATCAAAATTCATCTGGAAGAACAGAAGTTCCAGAATATCAAAGGGACTATTGAAAAGAAGTGCTAGGGAAGGTGCCCTAGTGCTCCCAAATCTCAAATTGCATTATAAAGCAGCAATTATCAAAACCACTTAATACTGGCTAAGAAACATAAGGATAGACAAGTGAAATAAGGTAGGTACTCAATACACAGTAGGCAATGAATATAGCAAAACCCAAGGATCCCAGCTTCTGGGATAAGAACTCACTGTTCAACAAAAATTGCTAGGAAAACTGGATAACAGTGTGGTGGAAAGGAGGTTTACAGCCATGCCTGACACCATACACAAGAATAAATTCCCAATGGGTACATGACCTAGGTATAAAGATTGATACCATGGACACACTGGAGGAGCAAGGAATAGTGCATTTATTAGATTTATGGAGAAGTGAAGAATTTTCGACTAAAGAAGAGATAGAAAGCATTAGGAAGTTCAAGATGGATAATTTGAAAAGCTTTTGCACAGCCAAATGCAATGCAACCAAAATTCAGAAGAATGTAGCATATTGGGAAAGAATTTTTACAGGTAATCTCTGGGATAAAGGCCTCATTTCTGGAATATATACAGAACTGCATCAGATGTCCAACAATACAAGTTGTTCCACAGTTGATAAATGGGCAAAGGATGTGAATGGGCAGTTTTCAGAGGAAGAAATTAAACATGTCTATGATCATGAGAAGAAATTCTCTAGATCACGTTTGATTAGAGAGATGCAGTTCAATACAGCTCTGGGGTACCACATCACACCTATTAGGTTGGTAAACACAAGAGAAAAGGAAAATGATGGATGTTGGAGGGAATGTGGGAGAGTTGAAACACTGGTTCATTGTTGGTGGAGGTGTGAGCTCATCCAACCATTCTGGAGAGTGGTTTGGGACTATGCCCAAAGGGCTGAAAGGATGTGCATGCCCTTTGACCCAGTGTCAAAGTGTCGTTTCTGGGACTGTGTTCCCAAGAGATCATAAAAATGAGAAAGGGTCCCACATGTACAAGGATATTTATAGCAGTGCTCTTTGTGTTGGCCAAGAACTGGTGGTCGGGGGGATGCCCATCAATTAGGGAATGGCTGAATAAATTATGGTGTGTGAATGCAATGGAATGCTGTTGCACTGTAAGAGGTGATGAGCAGGAAGATTGATGCTGAGCAAGAGGAGCAGAGCAAGGAGAACTTTGAGCGCAGCAAGGACCACAGTGTGTGAGAGATTTTTCTGGCAGACTTGGATCTCCATAGCAACGCAAGGACATAAAAAATATCCCAATGATCTTCTCAGGTGAGGTACCTTCCACATCCAGAGAAAGAACTGTGGAGTTCAATCACAGAATGTAGCAGATCATTTTTATATTGTGTGTGTATTATGTTTTGATTTGTTATATGGTTCCTCCTGTTTATTTTGGTTCTTCTACGCAGCATGACTATAGTGAAAATGTATTCAGTAGGAATGTATGTGTGGATCCGATGTAGAATTGTATGCCATCTTGGGGAGAGAGAGAGGTGGTGGGAAATAGGTAGGGGGAAAAAATCTTGGTTTTATGGTAGTGATTTTAGAACATTAAAAGTAAATAAAATGAATAAAAAAACAAAAAAATAAAAACAATAAAAGAAATCATCAAGGAAAACTGCCCTGATATTCTAGAACCAGAGGGTAAAATAGAAATGGAAAAAATTCATCAATCTCCTCCTGGAAAAGATCACTCCCCCTCCCCCCAAAAAATTGCCTAGGTATATTGTAGCCAAATTTCAGAGTTGCAAGGTCAAGGAGAAAATATTGCGAACAGCCAGAATGAAATAATTCAGGTATCCTGGAAACACAATCTACATAACACAAGATATAGCAGCTTCTACATTAAGGGATCAGAGGACTTGGGATATGATATTCTGGAGGTCACAGGAGTAAGGATTAAAACCAAGAATCACCTCCCCAACAAAATTCAGTATAATCCTCCAGGGGAAAAACAAATAGATGTTCAATAAAATACAGGACTTTCAAGCATTTTTTTTAATTACATTATTGGTTTTCAGTGTTCTACAACAACTTCCATACACCTTGAAATTTTTCCCCTCCCTCCCCCTCCCTAACCCACCCTCCCTACTCCCTCCCTGAGATGACATACAATTTTATATAGGTTCTACACCCACATTCCTATTAAATACATTTTCACCTCAGTCATGTGACATACAAGAAATCAATAGGAGAAATTATAAAACAAAATAAAATAAAATATAATGCAAAAGAAAATGGTCTGCATCATTCAGTGATTGAATTCCATAATTCTTTCTCTGGATGTGGAAGGCATTTGCCTCAAGAATCCCTTGGGAATTTTTTGAGTCCTTGTGTTACAATGAAGTACTTAGTCCACCAGAAAAATTCCTCTTACATTGGTTGTTGCTATGTACAAAGTTTTCTTGATTCTGTTCTGTTCACTCAGCATCAAATCATATAAGTCTTTCCAGGCCTCTGTGAAGTCTTCCTGTGTATCATTTCTTATAGACACCTATTACAATTTATTCAGTTATTTCCCAATTGATGGACATCTCCTTGATTTCCAGTTTTTGACCACCACAAAAAGAGCTGCTTTACATATTTTTGTACCTTTGGGGCCCTTTCCCATTTTTAGAATCTCTTGGGCATACAGTCCTAGAAGCAGTATTTCTGGGCCAAAAATTATGCACATTTCTGTAGCCCTTTGGGTATAGTTTCAAATTGTTCTCTAGAATGGTTGGATCAGCTCGCAGCTCCACCAACAGTATGGATGTGTTCCAACTCTTACACATCTTTCCCAACATTTATTATCTTCCTGTTTGTCATTTTACCCGATCTGATAGTTGTGATGTGGTACCTCAGAGGTGTTTTGATTTGCAGTTTTCTAATCAGTAGTGATTTAGAGCATTTTTGTATATGAGTATAGATAGCTTTGATTTCTTCCTCTGAAAATTTCCTGTGAATGTCATTTGATCATTTATCAATGGGGGAATGACTTGTATTCTTGTGCACTTGACTCAGTTCTCTATATATTTTAGAAATGAGGGCTTTATCACAGACACTAGTTGCAAAAATTCTTTCCCAGTTGTCTTCTTCCCCCCTAATCTTGATTGCATTGGGTTACTTTGCACAAAAACTTTTCAATTTAATGTAATCAAAATGATCAATTTTGCACTTCATAATGTTTTCTATCTCTAGTCAAACATTTCTTCAGTCTCTATAAATCTGACAAATATGCTAATCTTTGCTCCTGTAATAAGTTTATAGCATCAATCTTTACACATAGATCATATATCCATTTGGACTCTATTCTTGTTTATGGTATCAGACATTGGTCTATGCCCATTTCACACCACACTGTTATCTAGTTGTCAGAGCAATTTTTGTGAAAGTGAGTTCTTATCCCAGAAGCTGGGGTCCTTGAGTTTATCAAACAATAGACTGCTATATTCATTGCCTACTGTTTCTTGAGTACCTAATCTTTTCAATTGGTCTACCCTTTGTTTCTTAGCCAGTACCAAGAGGTTTTGTTAATTGCTGCTTTATAATGCAATTTCAGATCTGGTAGGGCCAAGTCACCTTCTCTAGCATTTCTTTTCATTAGTTCCTTTGATATTCTGGACCTTTTGTACTTCCAGATGAATTTTGATATTCCTTTTTCAAACTTTAGAAAATAATTTTTTGATAGTTTGATTTTCATGGCATTGAATAAAATAAATTTATTTCTGTAGAATCGTCATTTTTATTATATTGGTTCAGTCTACACATGAGTAACTGATGTTTTTACACTTATTGAGATCTGACTTTATTTGTGTGAAAAGGGTTTTGTAATTGTGGTCATATAGTCCCTGGGTTTGTTTTGGCAAGTAGACTTTCAAATATTTTTTTAGTGTCTACCTTAGCTTTAAATGAGATTTCTCTTTTTATCTCTTGCTGTTGGTCTTTGCTGGTAATATATAGAAATGCAGAAGATTTGTGTGGGTTTATTTTGTAACCTACAACTTTGCCAAAGTTGTTTATTATTTCAAGTAATTTTTCACTTGATTTTCTGGGATTCTCTAAGTACATCATATCATCTGCAAAGAGAGAAAACTTAATTTCTTCTTTGCCTGTTCTAATTTCTTCAATTTCTTTTTCATCTCTTATTGCTACAGCTAATGTTTGTAGCACAATATTGAATAATAATGGTGATAATTGACATCCCCTTTTCACCCATGATCTCATTGGAAATGCATATAGCTTATCCCCATTGCATATAATGCTTGCTGAAGATTTTAGGTAGATACTGGTAAGCATTTTTTTTTTTTTGTGAAGAGACCAGAGCTGAATAAAACATCTGACTTTCAAATACAAGACTCAACAGAAGCACGAAAAGATAAACAGGGAAGAGAAATAATAAGGGACTGATTAAAGTTGAAAAGATGAATTTTATAACTCATGACTTTCTCAGTATTAGGGTAGTTGGAGGAATATATGTATACACACACATACATACACACATATATATGTATACACACATATATATGTATGCACACATATATATATATATATATATGAATACACACATCCAAACACACACATACACCCCCCATATATATATATACCATATATATATATAATATACAGAGGGTACAGGGTAGGTCAATTTTGAAAGGATGGTATCTAAATATAAAATTAAAGGGTGTGAGAGCAATACACGAGGAGAAAAGGAAAGGGAAATGTGGAATTGGGCAAATGATCTTTCATAAAAGAAGCAAGAAAAAGTTTTTACAGTGGAGGGAAAGAGGGAGGAGATGAGAGGGCGTGAGAGAAACTTATTGTCATTGGATTTGCCTTAAGGAGGGAATAACATACACATTTGATTATCTATAGACATCTATCTTGTCCTACGTTAAATTAGGGGGAAAGGGGATGGGGGGGTGGAATGATAGAAGAGATAGAAGATTGGGTGATGGGGTTACCAGAAACCATCCCTTTTGAGGAGGAAGAGGATATTAGGAGAGAATGGAATAAATAGGGGGTGCAATATTGTGGAGGGAAATATAGTTAATTTTCATAGTACTACTATTTTGGAAGTGTTTTGCAGGATGTAGCACCAACATAATATTCACAGTGCCTATGGTGGCCATGAATATCCTGCTGCAATTCTGAATCAAGAAATATAATAGACTCTTCAGGTGGGAGACAGAACCAAAACATTTATTCAGACACCAGAAAGCCAAGTCCATCCTAGTAACAAAAATCTATACACAATAACAATACAGAGGACAACGTAACCCCCAAGCCTTCCCCATATTAGGGACTTGCCATAAACAAACATTCATGAGATTACTTGTTTCCCTCTTCTCTCTCCCTACATTCTGAGTACTTTGACATTTTCTCTCAGCTTTGCTCTAGTTCCATGTCCTCATGTTGCACCCATTCATCAAATTCTTTCAACCACAGACTCCATGTGTCTCACACTCCTATGTGGCCCAAGTTGGTCACCTGGACATATTAATCAATGGGAACAATCTTCCTATTTAAATTACCATTACACATGTTTACATCCCTAAGATTATACACATGTATAATCTTTATCAAATTGCTTACTTCTCAATGAAGGTGAGTAGGGAGGGAGGGAAGGAGTGAATGCAAAACTCAAATTCTAAAAATGAATATTGAAATTGTTTTTACATGCAAGTAGAAAATAAAATATACAGACAATGAGATATAGAACTCTATCTTGCCATATCAGAAAATAGAAAGGAAGGGAATAAGATAAGGTAGGAATGTGACAAAAGGGAGGACAGATTGGTGGAAGAGGTAATCAGAATGCATGTAATCTTGGAGTGGGTGGAAGGTGGAAATGGGGAGAAAATTTGGAACCCAAAATTTTGTGGAAGTGAATGATGGAAATTAAAAATAAATTAATTAATGAAAAGATTACAACTTAAAATACTATAGTCATTAAAAAAAAATCCTCATCACAATTCAGTTATAAATTGGATTCTCATGAAAAAATAGAGCTTAAGAAACTTTAGCCTGGGGGCAGAGCCAAGATGGCAGAGTTGAAAAATGCACCTATTTTAGCTTTTCCTCCACAATCCATAAAATACCTGCAAGAAATTACGTTAAACAAATTCTAAAGCAGCAGATACCACAAAACGACAGAGTGAAAGAGATTTCCAGTCCAAGGTAGTCTGGAAGGCTGACAAGAAAGGTCTATTGCAGGGGGAGGTGGAGCACAGCCTAGCCTTAGCCACGTGGTACCAGCAGAACAGGACCAGAACAGGCCTTGGGGGTGGAATTCCCAGAAACAGCTTGGTTCTCAGATCCCTCAACCCAAAAATGCCAAAGACAACTTCAAAGGTCAGTGAGAAAGCTTTTTCACCTGGGCGAGAAGGGAGAAGAGCCCTCCCCAAGCACTGGCTCAAAGGGGCAATGACACCTGTGGCAGTGGCTGTGGCAGCAGCATGCATTTTTGAAGCCGTGGGCCTAAAGCCCCTGGGAGAATTGAACTGCTGATCTGCGTCTCAGCCCTGAGTGGTCACCCTGAAGTGAGGAAAAGTGCTGGCTAGCATGATGGAGCTGGTGGAGGCTCTGGAAAGGGAATTTTACTTTCATAGACTGGTGAGAAAAGTTTTGGTAGTTCCCAGAACAGAGCACCGGCCAGGAGAGGAGTAAACTTGTCTCCCTTGATTGTACCAGCTTGGAGGAACTGAGAACTTACAGGTCTGCAGAGTACATGCCTCTCTTGACAAAGGTCTCAAAAGTCAAGTAACTGGCTGGGAAAATGCCCCCAAAAGGGAGAAAAGACTATAGAAGCTTACTTTCTTGGTGAACAGGTATTTTCTTCCATCCTTTTAGGTTGAGGAAGAACAATGCTTGCCATTAGAGGAAGACATAAAGGTCAAGGCTTCTGCATCCAAAATAAATATTCAGTGGTCTCAGGCTGTGGAAGAGGTTAAAAAAATATGGGACTACCTGAAACCCATGATCAAAAAAATCATCTTTCATGAAATTATCAAGGAAAACTGTGCTGATGTTCTAGAACCAGATAGCACAATAAATATTGAAAGAATCCAGCAATCACCTCTTGAAAGAGATCTACAAATAAAAACTCCTAGGAATATTGCAGTCAAGTTCCAGAGCTCTCAAGTCAAGGAAAAAAATATTGCAAGGAGCTGGAAAAAAACAATTCGAGTATTGTGAAAATATAATCAGGATAACAGAAGATCTAGCAGCTTCTGCCATAAGGGATTGAAGGGCTTGGAATATGATATTCCAGAAATCAAAGGAACTAGGATTGAAACCAATCACCTACCCAGAAAAACTGAGTATAATACTTCAGGGGAAAATGGTCACTCAATGAAAGAGAGAAGTTTCAAGCATTCTTGATGAAAAGACTGGAGCTCACAAGAAAATTTTACTTTCAAACACAAGAATCAAGAGAAGCATCAAAAGTTAAACAGGAAAGAGAAGTTACAAGGGGCTTACTCAAGTTGAACTGTTTACATTCCTATATGGAAAGATAATATTTGCAACTCTTGAAACTTTCCTCAGTATTTGGGTAATTGAGAGATTACACACACACACACACACACATACACACACACACACACACACACACACACACACACACACACACACATATATATATATATATATATATATATATATAAAGAACACAGGCTGAGTTGAATAAGATGAGCTGATATCTAAAAAAATTAAGATTAAGGGATGAGAGAGTAATATATTAGGAGGAGAAAGGGAGAAATGTAATGGGGCAAATTATCTCTCATAAAAGAGGCAAGAAAAAGCTTTTTCAATGGAGGGGGAAAGGGGGAAGGTGAGAGGGGAAAAAGTGAATCTTACTCTCATCACATTTAACTTAAGGAAAGAATAACATGCAAATTCAATTTGGTATGAAAATCTATCTTACACTACAGGAAAGTAGGGGAGACGAGAACAAGCAGGGTTGGGAGGATGGTGGAAAGGAGAACAAATGGGAGGAGGGAGCAATTAGAAGCAAACACTTTTGAGGTGGGACAAGATTAAAAGAGAATATAGAATAAGTGGGGAACAGGATAGATGGAGAGAAATACAGTCTTACACAACATAACTATTATGGAAGTTGTTTGCAAACCTACACATATGTAACCTATATTGAATTGCTTGCCTTCCCAGTGGGGATGAGTGGGGATGGAGGAAGGACTGGAGAGAAGCTGGAACTCAAAGTTTTACGAACAAAAGTTGAAAATCGTTTTTGCATATGACTGGGAAATGAGAGATACAGGTAATGGTGTAAAGAAATTTATCTTGCCCTACAAGACAGAAGACAAGATGGGGATAAGGGAAGGGAGGGGTGTGATAGTAGGGAGGGTAGATTTGGGGAAGGGGACATTAGAATGCATGGCATTTTGGGGTGGGGAGAGGGGAGGAATGGGGAGAAAATTTGGAACTTAAAATTTTGTGTAAATTAATGTTGAAAACTAAAAGTTAATAAATAAACATTAAGAAAAAAAGAAACATTAAAGCATCCCATAGAAAAATGTTTCTCTCTGTAACCAGGCAGCATGCTAAGCATTGGAAATGAAAAGACAAAAAACAAACAAACAAACAAAAACCAAACCCCAAACCAGTTTCTACACCCAAATAATTTTAGCTTCTACTGGGAGAATACTATACCTACCAGGCAATGTAAATAAACAAGCTTATAGGAGGAAATATTTCACTTTTCATGTGATAATTACTGCAGAGAACAGGAAAGGCTTACTGTAGATGTTGATTGATCTAATCCTTAAAGGAAGTGAGCAGTTCCCAGAGTTGGAGGTGAGGACAACATTGAAAACATATGACATATCTTATGAAATAGCACAGATGCAGGAAATAATACCATGCGTAAAATACACTAATACAGTTTGGCTGGAATGTGAAAGAGATAATGGGCAATACAGAGGAGTTTTTATTTAATCTAGAGAAATCAGGCAGCAAAGAAGTCTCTCGATCCAGAAAACGACTTAATCAGTTTAATATTTTAGGACCATCGGTTTAGCACCTTGGTGGAGGTGAGGTTGGAGAAGTGAAAGATTGGTGGGTGACAAAGCAATTAACCACTATTGCAATAGTGTAGGGGAGAAGTGATGAGAAATTGAAGTGGGGTGGTAGTGTGAGTAGTGTGTGAGTAGAAAGAAGGATAGCTATTGGAGAGATTTTGGAAAGATAGACATAAATTTGAAAACTGATTTGATAAGGTGATGCCAGTGAGAAGAAATAAAATGGCTTATGAGATGGGACAGTGCTTATCAGAACAATGTTGATGTGTTCAGTAGAAATAGGAAATTTAACTGGATTATTGAGTTTAAGGTAGAAAGGTAGAGAAGGTAAATGAGTTCTATTGCAGACACATCCTGGGTTGAAATGTCCATGAGACATTCAGGTAGAGATTGATTATGAACAACTGATATTTATGAGAGTATTGAGGAATGATACGTAGAGTTAGGAATCATCTGCATGTTGATTTTATTTGAATCCCTAGAAGTTGATGAGACCACTGACAGAATCTAAAAAGACTAGAGGCCACAGAACAAAAGTTTTGGGGCATTCATGTCTAGGGATAATTTCATATATGGGTGATGACTCTGAAAAGAAGACTAAGGATTAATCAAATACTAAAATGAACTGAGATATTACAATGCCACACAAATAGAAGAAGGAAAGAATCTTGGATGAAGGAGTGATAAACAATATCAAAAACTGCTGAGAAGTCATGATTTACAAGAACCATAATTTCAATACAATGGTTTTAAGAATTAACATGGGCAACCTTAGAAATATATAGAGAAGCTAAATTGCATAGTGGCTAGGGCACTAGTGTGGAGTCAGGAAAACTCCTTTGTGAGATGCATGACCCTGGGAAAATCACTTAACCCTATTTGCCTCAGTTTTGCCATCTCTACAAAATGAATTGGAGAAAGAAATGTCAAAACACTCCAATATCTTCTTTGAGAAAACTCCAAATGGGGTAAAGAAGGATAGAATGTGACTGAAAAACAGCTGAATGACAACAGTCTAAAGAGTAGTTCCATTTAAATACTTGGACTATAAATTGGATGGAATTAAGTGAAGCAAGGCATAGCAAGTAGAACCTGGAAAACATCAAAGATGATAAAATGCCCAATAATTATATACTCTGATCAACACAATTATCCAAGATAATTCTTATGGACTCCTGATGAAAAATGTTATCCATCTTGAGAGAAGACTTCATAATCTATGAGTGAATACTGAAGCAATTTTTAATCAGTTTATGTTTCTTTCTTTTTGTTTTTTTTTACATGTCTAATATGTTTTGAATAATTTCATTTACATTTTACATGAAAAAATAAGTTTTAAACATTTTTATAATTGGTATCATATTATTTAACTTCTTAATGGGTGGTGTAGAGGGAGAAGGAAGGAAGAAAATTGGGGAAAATATATTTAAAAATTTTTTAAATTGAAGAAAAATATTCATTTAATATGAATAACCTGTACTATTTAATTCTGAGAAGAAAACATATGTTTTATTTGTGATCCTTAAGGATATAGGAAAAATCTATAGAGAAGTCAGAAAGAAGAAAAGTGAAAATGAATTTCCGTCTTGTGATTACTGTTTAATTTTTATTTTATAAGCCAATGCTAAGAAGAGTTTACAAAGAAAATTCTTTTTTATACATAATAGTATTCCATTTTTCCAATTAAATGTAAAGATAGTTTTCCATATTGATTTTTGTAAGATTTTGAGTTTCAAGTTTTTCTTTGTCCCTTCCCTCCTTCTTCTCCAAGAGAGCAAGCAATTCGATATGGGCTATATATGTACAATCATGTTAAACATATTTCCACATTAGTCATTTCTGTAAAAAATGAATCAGAATAAAATCATGATGAAGAAAAAAATAACAACAAAAAATAAAACAAAGTGAAAAGAGTGTACTTCAGTCTCCATTAAAAATTCATAGTTTTTTCTCTGGATGTGGACAGCATTTTCCATTATGAGTCCTTCACAATTGCCTTGTTTCATTGCATTGCTGGGAAGAGCTAAGTCTCTCATAGTTTATCATCATACAATGTGGCTGTTTCCATATCCAATGTTCTCTTGGTTCTTCTCATTTCATTCAACATCAGTTCATGTAAGTCTTTTCATTTTTTTCTGAAGTCTGCCTACTCATTATTTCTTATAGAACAAGAGTATTCCACTGCATTCATATATCACAACTTCTTCAACCATTCTTCAACTGATAAGCATGTCCCCAATTTCCAAATTTTTACATCACAGAAAGGAGCTGCTATGAACAATTTTGTACATGTGGGTCATCTCCCCCCTTTATAATTCTCTCTTTGGGATACAAAACTAGTAGTTGTATTGCTGAATCAAAAAGCTTTACACAGTTTTATAGCCCTTTGGAAGTATTTCCAAATTGTTCATGAGAATTGTTGGATTAGTTCACAATTCCACTAACAATGCATTGGTTTTTAATTTTCCCTCATCATCTCCAACATTCATTTTCCTTTTCTGTTGCATTAGTTAATCTGACAGGTGTGAGATGGTTCCTCAGGGTTGTTTTAATTTGCATCTCTATAATCAATAGTGATTTAGAGCATTTGTTCATATGACTATATATGGCTTTAATTTCTTCAACTGAAAACTACCTGTACATATTATTTGACTAATTATCAATTAGGAACCGTCTGTATTATGATAAATATGATTCTGTTATTGATATATGTGAGAAATTAGGCTTTTATCAGAAACACTGGTTGTAAAAATTTGTTTTCCAGCTTTCTGATTTCCTTACAATTATGCTTGCATGGTTCGTTCGTGCAGAAAATTCTTAACTTAATGTAGTCAGAATTATCCATATTTCATTTTATAATGTTCTCTATGTCTTATTTGGTCATAAATTCTTCTTCTTTGTGTAGAACAGACAGGTGAATTATTATATGTTCTCCTAATTTACTTATTGTGTCAGCCTATATCTTTAAATCATGTACCATTTTTACCTTATGTTTCTATGGGATGTGAGATGACGGTATATGCCTAGTTTCTGTCCTATTATTTTCTAGTTTTCCCAGCGGTTTTTTTCAAATGGTGAGTCCTTATCCCAGAAGCTGAAGTCTTTGATATTTATCAAATAGTAGATTACTATAGCCATTAACGACTGTATCTTATGTACCTAATCTATTCCACTGAACCACCACTCTTTTTTTTAGTCAGTAATGAAGAGATTTGATGATTGACACTTTATAATTCTACATCTGGCCCAGCTAGGCTACAATTCTTGCTTTCTTTTGTACTAATCCACTTCACATTCTTGATCTTTTGCTCTTCCAAATGAATTTTACTATTTTTTCTAGCTCTATAAAATAATTTTTGGTAGTTTGGTTGGTATGGCAGCAAATTAATAAGTTAATTTAGGCACAGTTGTCATTTTATTATATTGGCTCAGCCTAGCCATGAGGAATTGGTAATTTTTCAGGTGTGCAGACCTGATCCTATTCATGTGAAGAATATTTTGTAATTATTCTCATATAGTTCCTGGGTTTGTTTTGGCAGGTAGATTCCCAAAAATTTTATACTGTCTCTAGTTGCTTTAAAGGTAATTTCTCTTTCTATCTCTTGCTGCTGGACTTTGTTGTTAATACAGAAAAATACTGATAACTTATGTGGGTTTATTTTCTATCCTGAAACTTTGCAAAAGTTGTTGATTATTTCAAGTATTTTTTTAGTTGGTCCTCTAGGATTCTCTAACTACACCAAACACATCGCAAAGAGCGATAGTTTTGTTTACTTGTTGCCTATTCTAATTCCCTCAGTTTCTTTTTCTTCTCCTATAATTGAAACAAACATTTCTAGTACAATATTGAATAACAATGGTGATAATGTGCATTCTTTTCTCACTCCTGATTTAACTGGGAATATTTCTAGCTTATTCTATTTACATATAATGCTTGCTCTTAATTTTAGATAGATACTGCTTATCATTTTAAGGAAAATTCCATATATTCCTGTCCTCTATAATGTTTTTAATAGAATTAGGTGTGGTACTTCTTCAAAGGCTTTTTCTGCATCTATTGAGACAGTAATGATTTCTGTTAATTTTGTTATTGATATGGTCACTTATGCTGATAGTTTCCTAATATTGAGTTAGCCCTGCATTCTTGACCACAGTGTATCTTCCTGGTGACAGATCCCTAATATTTTCTTTAAAATTTTTGCATCAGTATTCATTAGGAAAATTAGTTTATAATTTTCTTTCTCTGTTTTGGTTCTTCCTTTTTTAGGAATTAGCACCATATTTGTGTCATAAAAAATGTGGTTGGACATTTTCTTTGCCTAATTTTCCAAATAATTGAAATAGTATTGAATTAATTGCTTTTTAAACGTTTGGTAGAATTCACTTATAAATTCACCTGAAGATTTTTTTCTTAGGGAGATGACTGACTAATTTTTAAATTTCTTCTTCTAAAATGGTGTTATTTAAGTACTTTATTTTCTCTTCTGTGAATTGGAGCAATTAAAAGATAATTCTAAGAAGACCTTGGGAGAAACTCTAAGGCTATTTCCTGCAATAATTGCTGGAAAGGATTTGAAGAATGTAAAAAAAGATAAGAAAAAAATCTTTTTCATTGTAGGAAATTTTTTTCTCTGGTGTTATAAAATAATAACCTTATAAGAATAAAGAGGATTCAATTAATATGTTATCAAAGAATTGAAATGACCCAAGCTATTTGTCAGTCAAAAATTTTAAAATGGTAAATAAATTTAAAATCTCATATTAATGATCTATTTTTTTTTGTTAATGAATTACATCCATATAGTCAGTTATTTTAATCATAGATCTGGTGAAAGCAAAACAAATGAACCACAAAAGAAACATTGTATAGTGTATAAATACCTACCAGGAGGCAATTTTAATTTGCAAGCAAATATATCAGGTATGGAGAATGCAACTTCACATATAAAAAGTATTATGGGGTCTGTGTTCTGACCACACTCACTTCTATTTAAATTAACATCAACCTGCCTCTTGACTCACTGCTATATATTTAAGTTTGTCACCACATATGAGTCACACTAAGGGATTGATTTGAGTAATATGTTTCTTATTTATAAGCTTGCAATCTCTCTTTTAGGTAATTATCTCTAGCAACTACTCCTCATTCATTAAATATAAAATTAAATATTGATTATTTAATGAACTAGACAAAGCTGATTCCCCAATTAATCTTACTGTTCTACATTTAGTTAATATTAAGGTAACTAAATATATGGATAGACAGTGTATTTATGTGTGTATGTATATATGAATATGCGTACATACATACATGCATACATATGAACTCCTCCCAACTGCCTTCCCATTCTTTTCAATCTATGAAATAAAACAAGTATTTCTATAACATGGTACAATAAAAAAAGATAATTGTACATGAAAATGAAAATCTCTGCATAGACTTTTCTATGTAACTTCATTTCTTGTTAGCTGTCTTGCTTGGTTTCAACTACAGGAATATCATGACCCTATCCAAATACCCCTTGTCCCTCCCCTCCTCCTTTTGAACTACCTTTCACATATTATCTCTCCCCAGTAGATTGTAAACTCCTTGAATTCATAGACTATCTTTTTTCCTATTGTTTTATCCCAAGCAGTCAATGCAATGCTTCACATACATCCAGTAGTTATTAACAAATGTTTATGGGCTATAATTTTGATTTCATCTTTCTCTCTATGACTATGAGTACACACATACTTCCATATAGACATATAGATATTTAGACTGCATGTTTAGTATTTTTTGGTGTACATAGCTCCCCTTAAGTAAAATTGGTCCAGTTTCAGAGAGTTGTCTGGGCTACCAGGAGGTTTAAAAACTTATTCTACATTACACAGCTAGTATGTGGAATAGGCAGACCTTTCATCAAGTCACACTGAGTCCAAGGCTAGCTCTCAGTTCACTACAAAAGACTTCTTATTGTATGTTTATAGAAGCAAAATTATTAAAATATGTTTAAATTTAATCTTCTCATGGACATAATTTTCTTTAAATATCAATTGTGTGGGGAGAGTAGCAATATCAGATTCAGGGTTGTTGATTTTAATGTTTTATTCTCTTGCTGTTTATTCTCCTGCCAACAGCAAGTTATCAGGATGAACACTAGATGAACAATATAACAAGATAGGCTTATAATAGCATCTGTTTATGATAACATATACTTTAGGGGTTATATATATGTGAGTATAGGTGTAAATGGTTTCATTCCCTGAATATAATACATATATAGAACACCACTTAGATATATTTTGACCAGCAAAGGAAAATAGGAAGGTTTGACATGACAGCTATTGCCTAGGGAGACAGACTGGATTATGCGGGTGTTGTATTTATGCAGAAGGTTTATGCACCATATGTCATAACATTTAAAGATAGAGGGATAGGAACACTGGAAATGAGATCTACCTATAATTACTTACCAGGTTTTGGGAGACCAATTCTTTTGTAGGTGAAAGAAAATTTCCAAATTCTAACTATTTAAACTTCTGGAAAATGTCATCCAGTGTTGCTTTGTCTTATTCTGGGAGGTTTGGAGACCATACTGAGTTCTGAGCACAGTCTGCTAGTGGCTTTGTGAGTAGGCAGTTAAAATCAGTTTTCCTTTTTGGGAGAAAGATGCTAAGTAAATGACAAAATAATACGTTAATTGAGTGAAAGCACGTAGAAGAAATGAAAGCTGGAAGAGGGAATCAATTGAGGTGTCTTCATTCCCCTAGGCTACCTCTGCTTTGTAGGATCTTGATGGTGCCATTGAAACAGATTGAAGTTGGCCAAACTGTTTGTTTCTAGGAGTTTGAGAAAGATTTTGGTGTACTTTAAAATCCCTCTACCATATATTCTTCTGCATGGAATGGCAGAAATGTAATTCAGAGTTTCTGTGTTCTGTAAATCTCTTCATATTTTCTGATTTAATTGTAAATTTAAAGCCAACTCATATTAGGTGAAAATCTATTACGCAGTAACTGTCCCTGATTGTATAATTCATTACTGACAAAGGATAGAAAGAAGAAAAGGAGCCATTATGTGGAGGTTTAAAAAAAGGATGTCTAAACCTACATCCATTGTGCCAACTTTCTCCTTTCTGAAGACTAAGGTTAAGTGAGAAACTCAATGAATTCGATTTTATTGACATTTCGATAAAATTCCCAATAGCAAGGAAAGATTAAATCGTGTTAATCTAAATCATTAACTGTAGTGAATGCTTTATCCAAAAATAGCAAGATTTAAATTGTGGAAGGAAACTTGGTAAGTGGTAAGAATCCACTGATTCCTCGGAGTCAATTATTCTAATGCTACTTTTTTCCACTCTTTCCTTCCCATTGTCTTCTCTCAGCCAGTTCCAAGACTTTATACACTCCTGAAAAATAGAGTTGAAGCAGTAACCTGTAAAGTCACTTCCCTTGGTCAAGCTAAGGGAGGGAAATGGAAATAATGGCTCCTAGCTATATCCTGATGGTGGGGCTAACTACAGATGGATTTGCTGGTTTGCCTGTGACTTCAAACCTAGCTTCAAATTCTGTTACACTTGTAAAGAAATCACCAGCAAATTTTCTCTGTTCAAGTCTGTTCATAATTCAAGATTTAAGTGGTAATATAAAGTCAGCTCACTCGATGTAAAAAAAAAAAATGAATCGATTGTCAATGTTCCTAGCTGTGTGATTCATTATTAGCAAAAGAGAACCAGTGAAAAGATTTTTTTTTAAAAAAAAAAAAAGGATCAAGTTTTACATCTCAGTTCAAAGTGTCAGATTTTCTCCTTTTGGTAATGGGGAGGGGGCAGGGATAATACAAGAAAAGTCACAAAGTTCTTTGAATTAAGCACTACTAATAGCTTAAGGACAGTTAATCAAATAAGTTGAAAAAAATGTCTTGAGTGATTGTGATTTTTTTTAACAGGTTAGACATTAGAATATGAACTTCTTTAGGGTAGGGACTTTTTCCACTGCTGTTCTCGTGTCCTCGGTGTCTAATACTATACCAGCCACATAATAGGTACTTAATAAATGTTTCCCGATTTCCAGATGTAAGTTAAAAAAAGAAAATTTGAGTTAATATTACCACATATTAATATAGTTCAGTTAATACAACTCAGATTCCTGGAGAGCTTGTCATTTCCTTGTCAGTATCTGCTAAATAATTTACTAAATAATTTACTTCCAAATAAAGAGTAATGATAACAAAATATTTTGGAAAACAAATTTTCTAAAGGAACTAAAAGGTTAATGTATAGAGAAATTTTATGATTCCCAAATCATAAAAGTGTTTTCTTTCTATAATGAAGATTCAATGTTTTTCTTTTTATAGTAACTTATTGGAAAGAAGTTGGATTATTTGGAAATCAATCAATGAAAAATCACAATGCTCTGAGTTATTTCATTTTTTCTTCATGATTTTTTGTGCATAGGTAGATTTTTTTGTGGGTTTATTTTGATTAAAGTACCTCATTTAGTGTCCCTTACAGGTCCACCCCACCTGCTTCCAAGTGTTTAAATACTGTTTTGGGATTTAGAAATCTCAAAAAACTTTTTAGTTTCTGTTCTGCGTTGGCAGCTGGTCTCTGTTTTCATCCTTTTCTTGATAATTTTATGCAACTGCACCCATTGTCGGGCACTACCAGGCAGCTGGGACAGGACTGTTCATCTTTTTTAAGTCGGGCTTCAGATACACACACAAATCCTCTTTGGGATCTATAAATAATTGATGGGACTAGGTTATTCTCATATGGCACCATGCAATATGACCATCATTTTTCCAATCTCATTTGATTGGAACTATTTGAGGAGTAACTATTCCCCTCTTTATCCCAATCTAGTATCTGGTCCCTGAGAAAGGATGCAATAATGATGTGTAAAAAGTTACATATACACTCACAAAATTCCAAAAGACCTATGAATGCCAACACCAGTGTTAATTTCGGAAATTGGCAATTGTTATAACATTGTTATAGATTGGAGTTGAAGTGTTAAAAAGATTTCTAATAATAACATGAATAGATAGGAATGTTGATGTTGATGGGTTCATAGAATATTAAATATGGACCCTGAACTGTTTTTGTTAGCTTGTGTTTTTCTTTCACTTGCTACACTAAAAGTTATAATATTTTAAATGCTTATTATAATTATGTAGATTAAACAAACATATTATTCTAATGATTAATTCATATTCTTTAAAATAATTTAGATTATTTAAATATGATCTAATGTCAGAGAAGCAGGTTCAAATACAGGCTCTAAGCATTGCTAAATGTGAGACCTGAGCTAAAAGTCATTGGATCTCTCTTGGCCTCACTTTCCTTATTTATGAAATAAGAGAGGGTAGGGATGACATTCCAACAGTACATTTTATGCTATTACTGCATAAGATGTGTAAATAAGCAAATAAAAAGGGTTGTGTTTTTAAAGGTAAGTCAGCTCAAGAGGTGAATGTCATTTTCCTACTAGGATGCTGAGGATGAAGAGCACTTAATGTCGATAAAGCAAATGATAGAATTATTAGCCAAAACACTCACAGGGGAGTTAAAATACAAGTCAAAGGACTGAAAGAAATTTAGAAAAAAGTAACAATGGCAAAAAGTTAAGAACCTTCTTTTTTTCAGACTATCTACTGTGAATTACATCATTATTAAGAAAAAACCACCTTATTTATTATATTTATTACCTTACTTCCATTAGCAAATAAGTTTTCCCTCTGGTTTTGAGGAATGGTTTGATCTTAAGCTCATCAGGATTTGCCTTAAATAATTTTATTTTGAGGTCAATTCATTTCCACATATAGCCACTATTTAAATAAGCTCAATAAGAATTCATTAAGCACTATTTTGCAAGACAGTCTGCTAGGCACTCTGATTCAAAGACAAAAAAAAAGGAAAAAAAATGCCCTATTCTGAAGCAGACAATTTGTATTCATCCTTCACTGCAAAATAAGATCATGTCATCAAAGAAAAGATGACATGATATGTCATTGACTTTGTTTTGAGTGAGGAAAGCCTGTGCAGGTCACCAGCCTCACTTCTCCAGAGTCATCTGAATCCAGTGAGTAGATATTCATCAGAATGACTGGAAATGACCCAGGATGCACTGGGAGACGTTGGGCCCTTTAGGCCAAGGTCTATGCAAGTACTCTCTTAGGGTGAGGTAACAGCCATTTATTGAATAAGTCTATTTAAGAAGTAGACCGGGCATGGCCCCTTAAATGAGGCCAAGACAAAGAAAGACATCAGCCTGGGAGGGAAACAGAGAGTTAGTATTGATAATAACTCTAAAGTCAGGAAGATCCAGAAGAACCCTTAGGCAGGGACCCATTGGAGTCCCAGCTTCAGTGTGCAGTAGGTTTAAAGTTTTGAGAAAGGAAGGGAAGGGAAGGGAAGGCAAGGGAGGGGAAGGCAAGGGAAGGGAAGGGAAGGGAAGGGAAGGCAAGGGAAGGCAAGGGAAGGGAAGGGAAGGCAAGGGAAGGCAAGGAAGGCAAGGGAAGGGAAGGGAAGGGAAGGGAAGGGAAGGGAAGGGAAGGCAAGGGAAGGGAAGGGAAAGGACTAGCCAGTAAAACCCAAGTCAACTGGGCATCTTTTGGCCATCCAAATTTACCTTCCTTTGGAGAGGTAAAGGAAGGGGAAGGGGAGACAGACAACAGAGGAGGGGCTGAGTTACTCAGCTAGTTGGGTCCCCCATTCAGTCAGCTGTGTCTACTCTCAGGATTGTGTTCATTCTTCATTCCCAAAGAATATCATGCCATTAGAGAAATAATGACACAACATCCACTTGACTTTGTTTTGAGTGAGGGAGGTCTGTGCAGGTCACCAGTCTCACTTCTCCTCCAGAGCTATCTGAATCCAGTGACCAGATATTCATCAGGAGGACTGAAGATATCCCAGGATCCACTGGGAGACCCTTCAGTTATTTCCTGCAAGGAGCTTGTGATCTAGGGGAAAAAAGGTTATCTGACTAATTAAAACCTAACCCAAATGCAAGACAAAGACTGTAAGACGGCTACAGAGTACTATGAAAACATGAGAGGGAAGTGGCTCAGAATGAAAGGAAGGGCTTCAGGGAGGAAAGGGGAAGATCATATATTTAATGAAGAGAGAAATATTGAGCCAGGAATTGAATGAAATTATGTATTTACCTTGCCAATTTTAAAGTTTGCAACTTAAATGAAGGAGAAAGCTATAAAGAGAAGAAAAGATTATGACATCTGGATACAACTAGCCAGGATTTCAAAAATTACACATCTATTTTAAATTGATTTATAACAACCTGGGCTGATCTAAGAATTCCCAGTTTGGGTAACATGAAGATATGTGTTTCTTACCACATTGGTGAGTCTTCCTTGATCAGTGGCCTACATTTTTAAAACTTGCAAAACTGAGCCATTCATTCTCTTTTCACCGCTCTTTTATAAACTGGATCCACAGGCGAAGATCACAGCCTACATACAGCATGTGTGCCATGAAGCGATGAGAGGACACTCTCTCTCTCTCTCTCTCTCTCTCTCTCTCTCTCTCTCTCTCTCTCTCTCTCTCTCTCTCTCTCTCTCTCTCTCTCTCTCTCTCCCTCTCCCTCTCCCCCACTTTCCTGGAAAATTGTCCTGGGAGCATTTGTTTTTGTTCTGGGCTATTTGTCCTCATTTTTAATTGCCAGATGTAATTATCATGGTGATCTGGGAGCCAGGATTTCAGATGGGGTGCTATAGATAGCCTGATGTGAAAGACTCAAGAAGCCAAAGTGCCTGACGCTAGAGCCTAAGAGGGTTTTTGGGACATGGACCTGGGACTCTGCTCTACAGGAGCCAAGTTAAGCTACAAACCTAAGCCCTTTCCCTTCCCCTGAGACCTAGATGGACAGTGGTAGGAAAGATTATGCTTTTCACATTTTGAGGAGGTCAAGTGTGTATACTTCGGGTTATATATTTTGGAAGAAATATTTCTACATAAAATCTGACAATTAATGGCTAATAGAACTTGTAAAAAGCATCATGGGGGGGGGGGGGCTGGAGTCATTGGTAAAAAGCCTAAACAGCCTCCCTCTCCTCTCTAGTCTTCCTTAAGTGGACAGGGGATTGCTGTGGGACATGGAAAAGCGAAACATAGCCTACTTTGCCTTCAAACAAAGGGGGATGCTGGGCTCCATATTACTGAAACTGGGTATGCCCAGACAAGACCCTTTTAAATAAGCAAATATTTAGTAGATCATAATAGCAGTTAACTATTATTTTTCCCATCTTTATAAAAAAATTATTCTTTCATATTATAGACATTTTACCTGCAAAACTACATTTTCAAAATGTAGTTACTGATGATCCCAACATCAGTGCAAAAGATTTTGACTTTATAAAGCAATATAAATGTGTGCTTTCCTCCAAGTGTGGAACATAAAACTTAGCCAGAAGGTTGGTAAAAATTTGACAGGGAAGAGCAATAATTTTACTTTCCTGGAATAGGAAAAAGAGGAGTACCACTCTCCTCAAGTGTCTGTAAACAACCAAAAGGACATGGAAACTACTGATTGATCAGTTTAAGGAGGGTTTTCAGATAAGACATAGAAGTCACTTAGGATGTACAAATGTGAGAACTATCCTTCTATCAATGTTTGTATCTAACCAGGTTTCTGGTTAGCATAACCTAGGTCTTTAGGTAAGGGTCTCTAAATAACATATGGGGGTGGTCCAACTTCCCTGTCACACAGGGGTAGGCTCAAAAGATGCCACAAATTTTCTCACAATTCCCAAAATTGAGTAAAGTTTTCTCCCAAGGCAGAAATTAAACTACACTCATAACTGAAAAGAAAGGAAACTGAGTATCAGATTTTGGAGAAAAGATGAATTTTTGACTAAACAAGAAATAGAAAATATTACAAAATTCAAAATGGACAATTTTGATTACATTAAATTGAAAAGTTTTTGCACAAACAAACCCAATGCAACCAAGATTAGAAGGGAAGTAGAAAACTGGGAAAGAAGTTTTGCAGACAGTGCCTGTGATAAAGGCCTTGTGTCTAAAATATAGAGAGAAGTGAGTCAAATGTACAAGAATACATTCATTCCCCAATTGATAAATGGTCAAAGGATATGAACAGGCAGTTTTCAGAGGAAGAAATTAAAGCTGTCTATAGTCATATGAAAAATGCTCTAAATCACTATTGATTAGAGAGATGCAAATCAAAACAATTCTAAGATGCCACATCACACCTATCAGATTGACTAACATGACAAAACAGGAAAATGACAAATGTTGGAGAAGATGTGGGAGAGTTGGAACACTAATTCGTTGCTGGTGAAACTGTGAGCTGATCCAACCATTCTGGAGAGCAATTTGGAACTATGCCCAAAGAACTACAAAAATGTGCATAATCTTTGATCCAGCAATACTCTTCCTAGGATTGTATCCCCAAGAGAACATAAAAATGGAAAAAGATTCTACATGCACAAAAATATTTATAGCAGCTTTCTTTGTGGTGACCAAAAACTGGAAATCAAGTGGATGCTTATCAATTGGGGAATGGCCGAATAAATTGTGGTATAGGAATGTAATGGAATACTATTGTGCTGAAAGAAATTATGAACTGTCTGACCTAACTGCCATGGGCTTCTGGGTTGTCTTACCTACTAGTGGCCAACCAGATAAACATAATGAGAGAAGAGATCTCCAGAGTCAAACAGAAGTGTAGGCTTTATTCCAGATAACAGCTACTTGTCAACATGAAGGACAAGATCTCCCGTGGAGCCCCCTCCTCCTTCTGGGGGAGAGAGGAACCCAACCCTCAGGCTTTCCTGTCCCCATTTAAGCTCTCCCAGCTGCATGATTCGCTCATGGACAGCATGCTCTCAGCCCCTTAGCCAATCAACAACAGGTGTGCTCAGACCACGGACCAATCTCAAGAGTGGGGTGCTCTCCCCAGCAAGTTTCCACTGAGAAGAGGTGGAAAGAGAGATAGCTCCTGATTCACTCCTCAATTCCCAGCTGTTCCCTGGGGGGCCTCGTGAGAGCTCCGCCGTTTAGAAGCCCTCACCTTTACCTAACCCAAGACTATTCACGTGAAAAACGAGCTTACACCCCAACAATGAACAGGAAGACTTCAGAGAGGCCTGGAAAGACTTAAATGAACTGAGGCTGAGCAAAGGAGCAGAACCAGGAAAACTTTATACACAATAGCAACCACAGTGTACAAGGATATTTTCTGGTAGACTTAGAACTTCCTTGCAATGCAAGGACTTAAAAAATTCCCAATGGTCTCTTAAAGCAAAATGCCTTCCACATCCAGGGAAAGACCTATGGAATTTGATCACAAAATGTAGCAGATCATTGTCTTTTGTATTACATTTTGGTTTGTTTTATGATTTCTTCCATTCATTTTAATTCTTCTATGCAACATGACTAAGGAGAAACTGTATTTAATAGGAATATATGTGTATAAAATTGTATGCTGTTTGGGGAGAGTTGGGGAATGGAGGAGGAAAAATTCCAAGTAATATGGAAGTGATCATAGAATACTAAAAACAAATAAAATGACAATAATAAAAACATAAAAAAGGAAAGGAAACTGAGCTAGCTCCAGAACTGTGTGACAAGTTGGCATCAGTGTGGTTCACTTAACTCAAATAATTCACCCTTTGATATTTTAATCCCTTCAATTTCTTCAATTTCTTGACAGATAGATAGATAGATAGATAGATAGATAGATAGATAGATAGATAGATAGATAGATAGTTCAAATGAATCTTTCTACCCCTACTTCTCTCTCATTTCTTGGCAGATAAAAATTTCTGGAGGTGGAGGATCACTATCCAGGAGTAACTAATTTAGAGGACCAAAATGGTACAAAATAAGAATAGTAATAAACTTTGAAGTAAAGTGAGCTCAATAAACTGGGTGAGCCTTGTGAGGAATTCAGACTAGAAGGGAACATAGGCTCATGAATTTAAGGCTTTAAATGATCATAAAAGTAATCTAGCACAATTGGCTGCTATATACAGATAAGGAAACAGTTTCAGATTGTAAATAAAAAAACTTATCCAAAATCACACAGGCAGCAAATCAAGTCAATAGATATTTATTAAGTATCTATTGTGTAAGTAGGTGCTAAATGCTTAGGGATACAGAGCCAGGCAGCACAATTTACTCTAAAGGAGTTCACAGTTATATGTTAATGTTTATATGGTTATATGGTAATACAATATGCAAATAGTTATCTAGAGCAAGGCATACACAAAATAAATGGGAAATAATCTCAGAATGAAAGCATCTTAGTTAATGTGTATCCAAAAAGATTTCTTCAAGAAATAGTATTTTAACTCAGACTTTAAGGTCTTCATCAAAGCCATAAAGCTTTGGTGAAGGGGAATATTGTAGCCCTGGAAGACACAAAATCCAGAGTTTGACTGTTGTGTGCAAGGACCAAAAAAGGAGGCTACCAACATCACTGCTTCATAGAATTTGTAGAAAGAAATAATATGTAAGAAAACTGGAAAGTTAGAACTGGGCCAAGTTGTGAAGGGCTTTAAATGTCTGAATTCTGAAGGTGATAGGTAGCAACTGGATTTTATTGCTTTGGGTGAGGTTGGTGGTGAGACTTAGCTAGACCTGTAGTTTAAGATCCCTTCGAAAGCTGAGTAGAACATACATTGAAACATAATGGCTGGCACATAGTAGGAATTTAATAAATATCAATTGATTGAAGTGGGGAGAGACTTGCGACCTAGTAGGCTCTTGAAATAATCTAAGAGTGAGATGATGAGGGGTCTGTACCACAGTGGTGGTAGTCTCAAAGTCAAGAATGAGGTATATATGAGAGGTTTTATGAGGATACAATTAACAAGAATTGGCTACTGATTACATATGTAAAGGGGCTGTGAAAGAATGAGAAATTAAATATGACACCTAGTCCCACCAAGCCTGGGTGACTGAAAGGGTGAATGGCAAAAGGAGAATTAAGAAGGAAGAATAGGACAGGGGAAAGATAATGCGTTCAGTTTTGGACCTACTGAGTTTAAGATGTCTAAAGGATTTTCAATTTGAGACAGCTGAAGAGGAAAGTCAAGAGGTCTTTAGAGAGACATGACTGGTAGATGAACTCAGGTCCTCTGACTCTGAATGTTACACAAATTCCACCTGCACCTATTATCTCCTAAGCAATAAAATGACCCTCTCTATTATCCCTGCATTGCAATGTTAAGCTTCCCTTACCAACTACTTTCATTAATTTCTCAAACCTTTATCGGATCACCTATACAATTTACTTGTCCTGCCTTTTACTTTTAGTTCCTCCTATCACTACTTCATATACCTAGAAGTCCACTCTATCCCCCTCTGATCAACCCAACCCACCTGGTCCTTCTCTGAGAATTTTCGGATTCTATCTTCCTTTTGTTTTGGGGATCAAAATCTTTCACTGGGAGGAACAATACATTTTGCCATTCCAAGGAGTATTTAGAGCACCACAATTTCAAGATATTTCATTTTCTCCTAATTACAACATAAAGAAAAGGTTAAAAGCTCTTTTTCCCCAAAAAAATCCTATATGGAGGTTGTGTCACCCTTTCTTCTCTGCTTTCTGTTCCACCAGAGATTGCTAATGGACAATCTGTCATATATGGGTTGGTTTTAGGGAATTTAAAAGGTTAAAATGAGGAAAGGACAATGTTGACAGGCTGATGGTGGGAAAGGAGCTATATATGTTTTTTGTGTGAATAGTAATGTAGCATAATTGAAACTGTATTGGAATAAGGGCTGGAGAACATCAATATATAGCATTTTCTACATGCCAAGCACTGCAATAATTTCTGGACATAAAAATAAGAATAAAAAGATATTCCTTGCTCCCAAGCAGCTTATAATCTAATGGAGAACAAAGGAAAGAATATGAAGGCTATGTTATCGGGCACCTTTTGCTACTGTTTGAGGCAGGGAAACATGTTAAGGAGGAGAGAACAGGAATCTTGGAGATGGAAGCTTGAATCATTTTTTTTAAACTCTAGTCATATTTATTAATATAATAATAGTTAACTTTGTATGATAGCAGCCTCCCTAAAGTGGAAATAGAAAAAAGAAATGAATGTAACATTTGATCAAATATTAAAGTTTATTCCTTGACCATCCCATCATTTGGTCATAAAATTTTCCTTCAGGTAATCAGAAAAAGGGGAGAGTGAAAAGAGTCAAAGGTGAACAATGAAAGACTGATGTAAGAAACTTTAATTTTTTCTATTGGAATCAATCATGATGGCATCTAGGCACAAATATAGAATTTTCCTATTCAAATACTCTTTGACATATTGAGACTAAGAATTCCAAAGATTTAGAGATAGAATTGACTACCACATCCAAATCTGTTCATCTACCTCTTCTTTAAAAAGAATCACTGCCTATAGGAGAATCAAGAATTCTGAATCGAATGAGCACAGAGTTCTCAGACAAGGCATCAGTTGGAGTGGTTTATGTTTTGAAATGTCACAACTGTGATATTAAAGGAGACAGGTCACGCCTGACCTACTGTTGATATAACTATAGGCTAGTAACAAATTCTTGAAGAGCTGCACAACCTTCCATCATTCAAGAATTGTGGAGGACAGATGTTTTCCATCAGAGTGATAGTATTTTCCCACGGCTTTCATTAAACTGTCATTTTTAAAACTACTCCAATTCAAACCCCTTTCTGCTTTGTTAGTTTTAATGTATCTCTCCGTACCTTGGATGACAGAGAGGTTGCCTTTGTTCTCAGATGTATGTAGACTTGCCAAAGTCCAGACCGTGCATACATACAGTAGTCCTCACAAGGATTGCAGATATTCATGCAATGGAAAACAAGCTTGGAACAGGCAGGAGCCTAAAAACTGACGGTTATTCTTGGCATGTAGACTTAGAAATATTAACATAGATTAAAATGCTTTGAAGTGAAGCATTTATGTGATTTGATGTTAAAGGATGAATAGCTCTGATATTTTAGCAAATTTGAAAATTATTTATTAAACATAAAAGAGGCATTTTCTTTCTTGCAAGGTAGAAATAAAATAGAAACTTAGAATATGATCGTAAAAATACCCACAGTGCAATGGAATTTCTAAAAACTACTCCTTAATGCCAAGGTTCAAAGGTGTTCTTGGCATATAATTTCTTTGGAAAGCATTTCATTGAGTTTTTCTTACTTTAGAATTATTGACTTCAGCCCCCCCACACACACACAACTTATTAAGTGCTGTTCTTAAGACCTAAATAGGAATATGGTGTTAAAATTAAGCAATCCACAGCATCTTCAATTTTAACTTAGGAAAGTGCAATTAATATATTGTGGTATTAAAAAAAATCCTTGATTATTAAGTAAATCCTCTAACATACAAACTCATTTCCCCCCTGATTCATGAGGGATAGTAGAGAGAGTGAGAAATACTGAAAAAGCTGCCTTAAAATTATTCATATAAAAACTTAGTGCTCCACTGAAACTATATAAATTTGTTATATGAGGGTGTGGTTTTAGAGCACTTGAAAAATTCAAATGAGGAAAAGGCAATGTTTACTTAAGTGTAGTAAAAATGTCCACCTTTATTGCTCCTTGAAAACTAATTTAACAGTCTATGTAACCATAGCAATCAACTACTATAGAGAAACAGATTGTTTAAAATAGAGTGCCCTCACTTGGAACATAAATAAAAATAACATAAGTACATCTCTGATTGCTGTGAGTATGCTTCCTCCAATGAGCTTTATCACTGAGAGTTAGTAACATTTTCTTAGGCAAATCCTCCCTTTTGAATAATTGTCATGAGCATAAGGGGTGGGAAGTAGTCTTAGCAATACATAATCTAATCCTTCGGGAATTAAATCTTGTAGTAAATACAGAATTGAGGCTATACCTTAGATATCAGTAAAGTAATCACACTATGCTCTTCTCCAATGAATTATAATTCATTTTTTAGTCTCCATTCCAAACTTTTGATTAGAGGGAACTTAGGATTTTATGACTGCTATCCTCATTTTGTTTCATTTGTGTATTGTTATTCATAAATATGCTAAATAGGTAACTGAATGACCAGTGTGGAAAAATGACGAAATACCTGCCATCTTCCTCTACTAACTTAGAGTTACCAGATAAAGCTTAATTAGTCAAACAATAAGTCAAAGAGTACAAAGAATGATTGACAATAGCCAATCTCAGCCTTAAGTATAGTGACATTCTGGACACCATTATATGGTTCATTAATAGAATTAATTTAGAATTCCAATTAAGGAGATTTCATTCCATATTTCACTATGGTTTCATTAAAATAAATGAATCTAGTGTGTCACCAAGCGTCTATTAAAGAATGATTTAATGTAATCACAATAATATAACAGCTACTTCAGAGTACATTTCTAATCATTGTTAGAATGTACTTTTAGGAAATGCAGTCTCTGTTGTAATCATGCTCAGAGAAGTCTTAAAATAAAACAAAGGCCTATCTCTAGATGAATATAGTTTCATATATATTTACCTTTGCTGTTAATGCTATACAATTCTAAATACCAATATACCAGTAATCAAACAGTATTCTTCCTTTAAAATTTCTCCAGTGTACACCAAGTCTTGAGTAGAGCCTTTATGAAACTAAGTCTGGTCAAAGCCATTTCCAGTTCCTGTCACTATGTTACAAGTAATTTGAGGAGATGATCATGAGAATTACTCAACAACTTGTATTTATTAGCTTATATTTTTCATTTTTATTAATATTATTTAACTTTTGAGGAATAGTCATGTTTTTATTTTAAGCAGTAGTAATACTGTATAATTTCAACTATATCAAAATATTTTCATCAACTTACAGTAAAACATTTTTATCATGAATTTCTGCTTTTTTTGGTTTATTATATTGCTATTTACTTATATGTTACTCTTTGGCTTATTCTAAATGGGGCATAAATTACAAAATATTTTATTCAACAACAGAAATACTCTTATGCTTGTTGTGGTTTAATCATTTTCCAGTTGTGTCTGGCCATTTGTGACTACATTACGGATTTTATTAGCAAAGATAATGGAATGGCTTGATATTTCCTCTCTAGCTCATTTTACATATGAGGAAAGTAAGGCAAAATGGGTTAAGTGACTTGCCCAAGGTCACACAACTGTTGTCTGAGGTCAGATTTGAACTCAGGAAGAGGAGTATTTCTTACTTCAGGCCTGGCATTCTATCTACTGTTCTATGTTGCATTTCTTTCATTCAAACACATGACAGTTTTCATTTCATATTGGTATTTTAAAGATTTTGATGCTCTTTATCACTTAAAATTATTTTTAATTTTTGCTATTTTATGATTCAAAATAGCATGTTAAAATTTCTTAAAGGTACTATATATGTGATTATGGGTGCCTTTATAGGCAATTTTATGAATACAAGAGAGAATAAAATGGTAGATAATTTTCACTTCATCCCTGTATTCTCCTTACATTCGTTCATGCACTTCAATTGTTTCCAGATGAAGCAGGATGACTTGATGTACTAGTTCTCTCATTACTTTTCTTTTATATTTTTAGTTAAGTATTTAAAGTTTCAATTACATTCTTAAAATGAATGATAGATTTTGTAGCTCCAGAAGCTTTTTTGTGTTAATTTCTAGTCTTGCAATCAATAAGTACCATGGATTATTAAACTGGGAGTTTCTCTATAATTTAACTAAATCTAAACATATAACTACTTGCCTGAGCAAAAAAAAGAAAACAGATATAGTTCTCTAAAAATACCAAGTCTTTGAGTGGGTAAAATTAAATAAAACGAATCATTTGTAAAACTAATGGGGAAATAAAAATAACTTTTTTCACTAAAAAAAATAAAGTTTGTCACTTCCCAGTTATCCCTACTTTTGGTACATAGTAATTTATTACATCATTTAATCATATTTTGTAACGTTAGATTTGCATGATTTTTTAAAAATGCCTTTTCTTTGACTATTTGGAGAGTTAATATACTTCAAAGGCCTCTCTCATTGACACAGGCTAGAATTCCATTTTCATTTCAATTTATCTCATGATGAGATCCCATAATTACTAAATTGGATCCATTTGGAGTTAAAAGTATTTTATCAGAGATAAAAGTGCCAATATTTTTTTTTCATCAGGTGGCACCATTGTTATACTTGGACTTATCTCCAGCACAGGAAGTTGGGTAATTAAGCAATCAGAACAGGCAATCTTAGGTCACCATCACAAACTTGGTTATTTCTTTATACTTAAGTACTGAAGAACTTTCGTGTTTTCGAATTTTATCTAAAGGAGGTTATAAATTCATATTATATCTTTGAAAATGCACGAACAGTTGAGTTGTCAAACTGATTTTGTATAGTGATCTCCCACATTACATTTGTATGACAAACGGTGTAACTGACAGGTGTCATTGTGAGGCAAGTTTTGGCCACATGAGACTTTCCTCTGCCCTTCTCCCCAGGGAATGAGTGACAAGGTAGATTCTTCCCAGATCATAACTTTCTCCTACTATTAGGTAACCATAGAGTAGTGACTTTCTCTTAATCTGTGCCCATACTCCATTCCATTCAATATGATGTCTAGACTCTGATTTGCCTCTGTTTTAAACCACATTAAGTCGGAATCAGAAGTGGTTCAATTTTGGCCTGGAGCAGTGGTGCCAAGTCATGTAAATAAGCTATGTCTGCTACTTAAAAGTTTTTTAAAGATTATTAATCAACATCAAAACTGTAAAAGTCTCTCACCATTATGATCAGTGTTCCCAGTTTGAAAAAATGATGCTAATTAACTAATGCTTTAGACAGAGCTTTCGATTCCTGACTATTTCATTCTGTGTACAAAAGCTAGCTCCTTTGTTTCCTCCATTGCAATTCTTCCCCCATCATTTAATAAACAGACATGCATCACAAAGGATTTATAATCAACTAAAGCTTTATATGAAAAGAAAAATGAAATCAGGCATTATAAAGAAAATTAATGAACAGCAAAATTTTTACCAGTAAATGCCCAGGATTTACAGGTTAGAGGTAAAAGCAAAATGAGGAGAGAATTCAAGCATATTGCTAGTTTTCCTTTATTCTGAGAAAATAATTCAGCCACACCTCTCAGCAACGGTTTAAAATGAACAAAAGCAGCTCCACTGTTAAGCCCTAGTGTCTCTTTAAATGCACATGTTCCTCCTATTGGTTTCGTTCATTTGCTTCTTGTCTATTAAAGTTGTCCTCTTGAGTCTCTATCTAAAAATCAGACAAAAAGTCCCTAAACTCTTGCTCCTCACAATGTTCCCAATGCTATTGTATATTCATTTTCCTCCTTAGGCCAGTTACAGTGCTCACTCTCTCATTTGCAATACAAGATGTAACATTCTGCCCAAGGAAAGACAACTCCTGTCATAGGTTTCTCCATGCTCACTCAGATTACACTAATAGGACAGTCTTCATGGAAAGGAATCATCCCCATACTTCTAACCTCTCCTATCATTTATTTACAATTTTCTGTGTTTATACTTAGTGGATAACCTTTTTACCTGAATACTTAATGTTTTGAGAATTCACCATCTGTGTGTATGCATACATGTACATGCATACATACCTACAATACACACAAACATATATACATATCAATACCCATATTATATGTACAGATATGTGTGTACACACATGTGTGTATAGATATGTGTGTGGTTGCTCATACATAAAACACACGTGCATGTGTATGTATGTATAAAATGTGTCTCAGAGATGTTCATAACTAGAGGCACTTTTTACAACGCTAAGCTTAACTAAACTTGGAAACGAACCCTGAAGGTTGCATATGAACACACATTTGGCAGAACGCAATAGTAGGAAACCCTATGCTGCCTTTTTATTTCCTCTTCTAAAATGGTGGTTCATATGGTCTGATGATTACAGTGAAAGACTGCATGCCAGGAAGATCTTGATCTCACATGTTATGCCAAGCTAACCCACAGAATCACTATGTGACATTCAACTAATCCCTTTTACATCCTCATGTCTGAGAAGCCATCCGAAAAATTGGCTGAAAGGTTAGCTGGGGCTAGAAACATGATTCAACCAGAACATATGAAAATATATGAAATTTCCCAAACGTAAAAGAAACAAATGTTTGGAAATAAGCTCTCAGTTTACTAATACATCTATGAGTGTTGTGTAAGGGTTGTTTTGGACACTTAGTCTTGTGCCAAAAGCATCTCCAACAATATTCAGTGATATTACCATATCATTCTGTGGTGTTCATTAAATGAAGCAGTATGGCATAGTAGATGTAGAGAGCTGTCCTTGAAACCAAGAAAATGGGTTTAAGTCCATAGTTTTTCATATACTGGTTATAAGACCCTAGGGTAATTACATAACCTGTCAGTGATCTGGGTAAATCTCTAAGAATATAAATTGCAAGGAAGTCCTAACCTTCATTGGTAGAAGTTGTTTGCTCAGTAAGGAGTTCCCTTTACAAAGAAAATTATAGCATCCATATACCTTGGTTAAATAAGTTATAAAGGTAATGATAAGAGGTCTTTGAAAGTCTTTTCCAAGTTGTCAATCATATCTTTACTATTATTAATGAGCACAATTAACAATGAGTCGTATTATTTTCTGAGTAATTGCAAACCAGATCTACATCAAGATACATAAACTATAAATCAATTACTAAACATTTATTAAATGCCCACTATGTGCCAGAATGTCTGCTAACATTTAGAGATGCAAAAAGAGTTTTTAAAAAGTCCCTGCTCCCAAGGCACTTATAATGCAAAGAGATTGTTTGGGATGAGTGTGGGAAACTTGCAGCAGTTTACTGCTTACTTCACCATTTTGTCTTCCAGAAGTAGGATTCATCTAGAGTTTCACATCTGCCAAAATCTATAACAGTGCCCTGTATACAGCAGGCTTTTATTTGATGAATGGAAGATGATAACTTTGCAGCTTTAATTGTGTGTAGGTACAGGTAATGTCTGTAGAGGGAACAGATGAATCAATGAATGTTTGCCTATCATTGCGGCCAACCATCCATATGGGAACAGATTCCTTTTGAGCAAGAAGCAGATCAACAGTCATTCCAAATATTCAAGCAACTCTTTGAGTTTTGAAGACTACATCAATCTCCCTGCTCTAAAACACACACTCACACACATGCACATACACACACATACACATACATAGATACATAATTTCTCAACTATATAAATTACTTACATGACTTGGCCATTCTGTCTCTTTCAAATGTGACTGTTCTCTTTCCTCCTCATCACCATCAAACTAGAAATGTCAATAAAAAAGATAAACTGATAAATTAGAGATCTTATTATAGGAAGCACGCTTAACCCAAAAGGTAATAACTGACACTTTTTAAGATGGGAGGCATGACTAGAAATATAACTCTAGAAAAGCATACATTATTTGATGAGAAAAGCATTTATCAAAGATGAGAAGAGTAATGCTACATATTCAGCAAAATATATCCTTATGAAGAAATACAGGAATCAAAAGGGAATTTACATGGCAGAAAGCATTTCTGTGAAAAATTAATGGGTATAGAAACAGAAGTGATGATGTGATCACAGTATGCCACAGACCACCAGGAAAGAAAGAATACAGAGATGAAGATAAATCACCAGCCTGGCAGGGAGATATAATGGAAGTCTGGCACATACACAGAAATCCTGGGATGGCATCTTTTTATATGGAGAACATATGAAACTTGTTTGAGGAAAATTGTGATATTGTGTATGTGTGTTTCTTAAAATTGAATATGTCATTTTAAGTTATCAAAATATATTTAGTTATATTATGTTGTATATTAAACATAAAATACACTAAAACTGTATTGTATTTTAAGAATAGATATTTTATGATAATATTTATATATTTAATTACATGTTATATGAATATAAGTATATATTAAGATACATGTTTGTTATTTTTATTTATTTATTTTTAAATATTTAGATATATATTTTTATGTATTTATTTTACAATTTAATTTTATATATTATTAAATATGAATATATATTTATAATTTATTTTAAAATCTAATTTAATGGATTAATTGCTTAGGAATAAACAATGCATTTTTTCAGCAGCTTCCCCCCTTGCTTTAAAAGAAATCATTTATTTTTTGGTTTTTAAGATTTGCATTCATGGAGACTCAATGCCTCCTGGTCTGATTTTCCTTGCAGAATTTAAGTTTTTAGAATTTAGTGTATTATCTTTCTGAATTCTTTGAAATCTTCCTTCCCAAAATCTATGGTGTATTTCAGATATGATTGACTTTCTTCTATTCTACAGAAAAATTTAAGTCTGTGTGTTGTATACCTCAGCAACCAATTCCTCATTTATGGAGAGATCCAGAATAGGATTTCCTGTTGTTAATCCCTTCTCCTTTGAAAGTCACAGACTTATTATTTTCTTTGCTTAAGCCCAAAGTAAGCTCTAACAGATATCCAGATCACTGAATTCTGTAATAATACCTTTGTAGTGAGAACTCTTTTTTTGACTTTCCCAGAACTAGGCCTATTATTTGTCCTTTTTTAGATTCCAAGGCACCTTTAATATTTTGTGGTATCTCTTCTCTACTGCCATTGACTAGTATTTCCACTGGTTATGATCTCTCTATTGTTGGAAGCAGAATATGTAACAGAGGATGGCATTAGCTAACAAGAAAGAGAAGGCAAAATTGATCAAATCTTAAATTGTCTCTGTTGGTTTTTTTTTCCTCCAAGGAAAATCATCTTTGGAATGGAAAGAATAATAAAAATGGGTAACAGAAATGATGAGGAATGTGAAGAAGGCAATAATGAGGGTGCTTAGTTGCCTTTGACAAGATTGAGTCACCTGTTGATGAACTGTATCTCTAAATATTGAAAGAATTGTTACATGTGATCGTTGAATTACAATCTTTGATTTTGGAGAAGGGAGAGGGCCCATCCTATTAAAGAGGGGAAGGAAAGTCTTCATTTGTATCAAAGGGAAGTTTCTGCAAACTACAGGCTCCTGAATTTGACTCTGATTCTTTGTAAAATTCTAGAGTCATTGAGAAGATTGGCTAGTGAATATCATAAAAATACAGCACAGCATTTTCAAGAACATGTCAAGAAAGACAAAACTGAATTTCTTTTCTGAAAAATAATTCCTAAATTGGTAGAATAAGGGAATGTATAGATGTAGCTTACCTAGGTTTTTCAAAACATAAGATAGAGTCTTTTACACTATCCTTATTAAAAAATAGAGAAGTGTGGGCTAGATTAAGTGAATTTAGCAAGGATGAAATGAGGATGCAAAGAGTAGTCATAAATGATTTAATGATATTTTCCAGTGTTATTCCCTCATATATCTTAGATATACTCAAATATCTGTGATTAACCTTGGTCTGTTTTTTTGCTTTATCAATGATATGTATAAAGCCATATATTACAAGTACATGAAATTTGAAAGTGGCACTAACACATTGGATGAAATAGTGATCATTAGATATATCTTCATAAGCTCTAATATTGGGCCAAATCTAACTATCAAACTTAACAGAGATAAATTAAAAAATCTTACATTTATATTAAATTTGAAAGTAGTAGGAGAAATCACTATATAACAGGTTGATTCTTTCTACGTTTTAGCTCTCATTCTTTCTTCTAATTGTATTGGCCTCTCTAGTTTATCTCTTGGTGCCCTAGCTTTATAGACACATTGAGATAATTGGTAACATACACAATATATAACAATACACATATATGTATACATACATGTATCCATACTCATATACACACATATATATGTGTACACTATCGTAAATATACTATACTATACACAGAGAAATAGATATATATATGTGGAAAAAATAAAGTATATCTATATATATATATATCTGTATACAGAGAGACAGAAGTAGATAGATAGAAACAGAGATATAATCTAATACATATGTGTCTCTCTGTGTGTATACTATATCCCTTACTTTTTGACAAATCCTCTTTGATGCTTTTATGGCAGTTATACAGCTCAGAGCTGGATTGAAAAGCTGTCCCACCCTTCTCTCACACCAAAGGATCTACTTTACATTGGCCTAATTCTGGTCCTAAGCAGTTTCTGGGGAGATAAGATTGACATCAGTTATGTTTCAATCCCCTTTCCTTCAGCCGTAGTAACATGCTTACTACTTGCCTTATTTCTATTCTTGTTTCTCATTCTTTCCTCTGGCTGGGATAGGTCACATTTTGAAATATATATTTTATACATTTGGGGGAAGATAGTATAGGTATTTTAGGCAGAATATAGTAGTCTTTTGGGGTTTTCTAATCTGCAAGCTAGCTACTCTAGACAAAAGGAAACTGTCACATGTACACCTCCCTGCAAATCCTCACTTCTCTTCACATAACTGGGTAGAATAAAACTTGCTTGTCACAGCAGGGTTGCGGAGAGGCAGGGTATGAGAACATCTTCAGTGGGAGACAAATCTTTTTCACCATCCCAAAGTCCAAGTCCATTGGATGGATTTCCTCTTTCACCCTCAGATCCCAAAATATAAGTGAAACTTGTTTGAAGAAAGGTCATTATGAATATATTTATGGTAGCTAATTCAATCATGAGACTGTAACATTTTTGCGCTTCTTATTTTCTTTTTCTGCTTAATCAGTTATACCTGTTCCACCTATAATACATAATTTTGAGTGAGAGAGGGAAAGAGTGACAGAGATAAAGAGAGACAGAGAGAGAGAGAGAGAGAGAGAGAGAGAGAGAGAGAGAGAGAGAGAGAGAGAGAGAGAGAGAGAGAGAGAGAGGAGTTGTAAAAGGAACAAATCTAGTCTTCCATCTTGTTGGCCATTTGACCCAGAAAGGTAGAAAATATTTTGAATTCTTTTTAAAAATCTGAATATTCTTGTGAATCAAAAGCTCAATATGAATCAATACAGTAGTAATGTTCAATGACAGAAATGTGTGCTTAAACTGTATTAAAAATAGTTCTATTATATCATGGCATTATGTGATGATTTTCCTGGCCAAATCCCATATCTAGTACTGTGCTCAATTTTGGTGATACATTTTAGGAAGATTAGTAATTATCTAGAGAGTATCAATCATAAGACAACCACTATAGTTAAAGGGCTTGATTTCATAGTATATGAGAGTAAGATGGAGGAAATAGTGCCATTTACACTGGAAAAAAGATGATTTAGTAGGTACTTCATAACTCTCTCCAAGTATATATAAACCTGTTGTGTATGAGAGGCAATAAATTGTTCTACCAGGTCTCAGAGGACGATCCTAAGAAAAAGGTCAGAAGTAACAAAGAGACAAATTTAGACTTGATTCGAAGAAAAATAATCCTAACAAGAGCTGTTCCAATATGCAATTGAAAACATCAGAGACAGTGAGTTTCAGTTCATTAGGGCTCTCCAAGGAAAGATGGTTGGATTATTATAGATGGACTGCTCTTCTCTTTTCTTTTCTTCTCTTACGTTCTCTTTGTTTCTTTGTCCATCATTGGTTGGATCATATAGTCACAGAGAATTTCAACTCTGAAACTCTAATTCTCAGAATCACAGTACTGTACATTAATTCCCTCCAGTAAGTCCCTCATCACCTATTCACTTCTTAACCTGGTGTTATTTATTTGTTTCATTCTCCTCACTGCATTGAAATAATTTCCAAATCACCTATGACACTTAATTTCCAAATCAGGTGACTTTTTATTTCTCATTTTTAGCCCCATCTGAAATATTTGCTACTAACTTACATGATGGAAGACTAATTTTTCTACCTTTCTGACAGCTTTTTATGTTTCCTTTGTTAGTCTTTTAATTATTTTTTCTGTTTCCAAAATACAGAAGTCACCCTAAAGTTTTTGGGGTTTTTTGATCCTCTCATTTTCTCTCTTTCTCTCTTGGTGTAAGAGTATGTGCATCTGTATTCTTTTCCTGAAGAAAATGACCACAATATTGGGACAGTTTAGATAAACATGGTTCCATTACCATCCTGAGCATATCCTACTGCTCTGTTGGCAAAAAAAATAATAATAATAAAAATTTTAAAAAATGCAAATCCTTATTTAAATTACATGTCCTTAAGAAATGACCCTCCTAAGAACAATTAGCAAAGAGTCTCTAATTTGAAAGTGTTGCATCCTGCCAGATAAAACTTGTACTCCAAGGCATATTTATTTCACTTGTTAAGTGCTACTTGAACTAATAGCAATTTCTTAGGTGAAAGGAATTTTGATTCTTTTCTCATTTTTCCATTTTAAAGATTTGGCATGTCATCAATTGGCATATCCTACTACATTGTGCTGAATTGTTTTAATGGTTTTCTGTTCAAAAGATATAGGGATGCTTTTGTCCATAAAATAAATCATCAGCTCAGATTGTGATATTTCCAAGAGAAGTAAAGTTGATTACCTGGCACCAGTGCTTCATCAAAGACACGGCAGAAGTAAAAAGAAGCAAGAAAGCTGAAGGACTTTGAAACCCAGGGGAAATAAGTAAATATAATTGCTGCAGAACAGAGGCAAAAATGAAATGATATTTCTTCTGCAAAAGAAAAAAATGGGTAATTTTAAGCTATGAAAGAAAGTGCTTATTCCAAATGGCTGGGTATTCCTAGAGCAAAATAAAAGATAATAAAGGATCATCCTCTTTCACATATGCCAGCTCTTTCCATCTTTCCTCAAAGATCATTTGAAATCCATTTTCATTATGGATTTTGTCATTAAAATGAAGGTAAGTTGTGGAATACCATCTGCTTTTACTCCAGCATATTTTAGAGTATCTCTAAATTCTTTAGTAACTTAGGAAACTTATGATTTAGGTGACAGTTCATCTTTTCCATTTTTAAATATGATTGAGTAGGGTCATGCATTCAGAAAAGATTAAAAAAACCCCATTGTTAAAAAAATTAAACTATTTTATAAAGTGTGTACTTGGTGAACGGGAAATTCATATTAATTTTAATTATTTTTTTCCAGCTAAAGTCTTCAACAATGTAAAGAATTTCATAAGATTTGAAATTCAAGCCAATCAGTCAGTTAGGGTTTTTTAAGTGCTTACTATGTGTCAGGCACTGTTCTAAGTGCTGATTATAGATAAGAAAGATAAATAACTGTCTTTGCCCTCAAGGAGCTTATACACTAACTGGTGGAGACAACATGAAAATAACTGTGAATGGACAAGATATAAACAATGGAAGAAACTCTCAGAGGTCAAGGCACTAATATTTGGGAGGGGAAAGATTACCAGGAAAGGCATCCTACAGAAGATAGCATTATAATTTCATGATTCTGCTCTGGTGATTTATACAGACATACATGTATATGCATGCTTACATATAGACATGCATGTATGCATAATTAGTTGATATGTAAATATGCATAAGATTATACTAATACATATATTAATATGTGCTACACATGTATACATATACATATACTGTTATTTTCATATTTGTGTATATTGTGTGCATGTGACTATATGTGCCTTTCTATGCTCAATTGGGAAGGAGAGTTGGGAAGGAGAGATTTTCATTTCATTTTTTTTCCCTGTCTTTTTTAAAAAAATCACGTGCAGAAAATGTTGTGAGACTTGATTTGTTTCATCAAGGAAGTAACTATAGGCAATAAGTTCAGTCTAAATATTTTATGTATTGAGGTAAATTTTATTCATTTTCTTTTATGGTAGTAAGTAAAGACCTGTAACCCCTTCGTTCAGAATTATGTGATTGATGCTATCAAAATGCAGCAGAAAAAGGAAAAGGTTGTAGTATTCTGATGAGTAGCAGCTTATTTAAGAGTCTAATTATATAAATTGATGTATATTGAGCCCTTAAGACTGAAAAAGTGTTTTCATCCACAAATGTGATAGAACTAGGAAATAGAGAATATCAGCTCTCCAAGAGCCAGAGAGAGTTTGGTGCAACTCCAAAGTACATTCACATTTTAGTGTTAAAATGGAGAACATAAGCATTCAGTTATATGAGACTGTAAATATTGGATCCTCATTAATGAATAGGATTACGCAGATAGGAAGCAGTGCTCTTTAGAAATTAAACATAGGATTCCTGCATGGATGTGATAACTATACCTCAAGGGGTATATAGGGCAGGGAAATCAGTGAAATTAAATCAGAAAGAAAATTAATAAGAATGTATACATGACCATCAAAGAAAGAAAAAAAAAACAGATAACCTTTATCATTCAATTTAAAACCAGTAAACTTTGACTTCTGGAAAGTGTAGAGATGGACAAGTTGTGAGAAATATGGAAACCACCCTTATTCTTCAAGTCTGAATCAGCTCTAGTTTCATATCCTTGGAATTACTTTTGAATTATAGTTACTCCCCAAGAGCTCCTATAATCCTTAAAATGAATGATTCAGAGTAGTAACAAGAATTATATGACCTTTCTATTGGAAGTAGAATGTAATTTACTAATATTCATTAAGATCCAACCTCAAGTGATTACTTTATTCTGTTCATTATCACTCCAGAGACCTGGGAAAATCAACGTATATTCAAATACTTACACTTTAACAACTGGTCCTTACATTTTTTATCAATAATAACCGTTTTATTTAACCCTTTCTCCTTGTTTTCATGATTCTGAAAATTAAACGAGGAGAAATTAGGTAGAATTCAGGATGATGAGATTTAGGTTTAGAAGAACGTCTATTGATTATTTTCTTCTTTTCCGCAAACGCTGGTCAATACTTTAATACAATGATCTAAACTGATATGAAGGACTGATATTTTGATTCAAATCTAATCTTAAATTTTCAGAAAACCTGAACTTTCCTATTTGAAAACCAATGTTATCACTTCTTTAAAAATTACTTTAGAATTCCTTTAATTTCTGCTTTGTTTTTAAAGTATGACTGGAATATCATCTGACATGTATGATGGATAGATACAAAGACTGACAAATTTAACATTTTCTCACACAATTAAAAACAATCTGCCTACCATGCTACAGAAAATACAGATACACACACATACATACATACATACACACATGTATACACACACGTATACTCTTTAGAAATTGTTTAATGGATTGAGGATTGTGAAAGTAAAACCAAACTATGAGGTCAGGGGTCTAATGCTTAATCTTACTGTCTGCAATTCCTTTTATCCCAGCCAAGATTAGAGGAGCTGGATAATTTATTAGCCAATTAGGAATAATTCAGTTTTTAGCTTCTCAATAAATTTAAGAAGAATATGCTCCATCATATTACATATTTTTAAACCTGGAAAAAACTTTTTTTTTAGTTAACAGATGAGAATAGTGAGAACCATAAAAGTTAAATGACTTTCCCAAAGCCTCACAATTAGTAAGACTCAGAGCCAATACTAGAAACCTAATCACCTGGCTTTGGCTTCCAGTTCAGTGAAATATTAAACTTCCATAACACTGGTGAATTTATCTCAACATATTACATCTGTGATGGAGGAACACATCCAAAAGAGCCAAAATCAATAATGACTCCCATAGATAGAATGCTTTGCAGTTTACCAGGTACTTTCCTCACAGCTAATTTGTAAGGTAAATTGTGCCAGTATTCTTTCCATTTTAAAGACAAGGCAAGTTAGGTAGACAAAAATTAAATGCCTTGCTCAGAAAGTGGCACAGTCAGGATTCAAAGTCAGGTCTTGTAATTTGAGTCAGACCATGTATGTTATGAGTGAGTATGATAGGTCTTTTAAAAATAGATTTTGGAGAGACAATATTTTTCTACATGAGGATTCCATTTTTAATATCAATATTGATTTCCTCACAGCACAATAATTGTACTACTGTTCTCTTTTGGTTGAGAAAATATGTTATGACATCTGCTGAAAAATATCCTGTTTCAATAAATTTACATTTTCTAATTCATTATATGTATTTGGAAAACAGTAGAGCATGTAAGTTCACAATATTTTTTATCCAACCTGCAGAAGGAATGTTTGCTTATGTACAGTTTCATGTTACATATTTTTTTGAAAAACTAAATAAACATTAAAGGGACATATAGAATCCAGGATCCCCCAAAATAACTCCAAAATCTCTCTAAGGTTCTATGTCTCACCAGTTGGGAACCACTGATTCAGCACAAAACATGTAAAATAATCTAACCCAATGTCTAAAATTAGTCAATAGATGAATAACAGTTTTAGAACCATTTTAAAAAACAGGATTTATAATAAAGATGCATTTGATTTATAAAAAGTGAAAGGAAAACAAAAACCCTTGTCCATTTAGTATCTCCCTCTGACTTAAACAAGAAAGATATTTCACCTAATGTGTGTGTCTATAGCAGGTGACTTTAAGGGTGAGGGACATTAAGGGTGCTAATGGAATTGGAAATCCTATGAAAAAAAATCTTGAGTCACTAGATTTCTTTTTGAACTACTCAGTACAGAATCCCAAGAAGAACAGAGGGCATAAAAGAAAGTGAGGCAGAGTTCAGACAGCATATTGGTCAACTGTCTTACCTTATTGACACCTCATAAGGAAGAATCAGCTCTTGGCATTTGTGATTTTCCCAGATGGTGGTATTTGAATTATATCTTTTCCTTTTAAATTCACATATGCTGTCCAGAACCCCTCAAGGTTTCTTGGAATTTTTATTAAGAATTCCAAGTCAAGCAATTCCAATTCCAAGCAATAATTTTCAGCCACCAGGACCTCTGATAATAATTCCATATTTTAATGAATAAATGAATATAGCTGCGAGGCACTTTTGCTTGTAAGAAACTAAAGCAGTTTACCCCTCATGTGGTTTAGACATTGTCTATGCAAGAAAAGTCAGGATCTCCCTCCTAGTATATGATGGCTTACACAATCTACACTTTAACCATTCGCTACCTAAAGGTCAAATGCCAAACTTCTATTGTTATGGTCATTGCATTATGTGAGTTTCACCAGGATTTTTTATTGTTTTCAAGTAACCTTTTTCTTTTACATGTCTTTCAGGTTTTAGAGATTCAAAGCCTCATTGGTATTCAGGTTAACTTTGGGAGATAGTGCCTTATGATTTTTTTTCCATTCAGTCTTATCACAACTCTATACTAAATGTCTTTCCTCCAAGATTACCTCCATTGTCCTTTCTATATATCTTATAGACACAAAATTATTTAAATATTTAAATATTCACATTGGAATGTGAATTTCTTGAGGACAGAATGAGTGGTTGGTTTTTTATTTGTCTTCTTTGTATGTCTAGCACCTCGACATCATCTGAAATATATAAATGCATGCTGACTGATTGACATATGTATGAGTGTACACACATATGTTTATGCACATATATACATACATTTTGTTAAATATTGTATATACATATACATGCATGTTGCATGCATATCTTTTTATCAAAATTTTTACATTTTACTATTACTCCATTTAAAACATTTTACTCAGTTCCCAGTGTCTCCACTACCCTTCTCGTATACACCCTGATGTACAGTAGAACAAAGATATTCTTACATTAGCTATGCAAATCATGTACTTTCCTGAAAGGCTTCTAATTTTCTCACCTTCATATCACCTCTCCTTCAAAATACTGGATCCCAAAGTTTCAAATTCCCTATTTTGATATTTCACTTGGAATATCATATCAATATCAACATGTTATGATATTATACATAATAAAACACTCTTATTTAATAAGATGCTTTTCTCTTTCTGAAATGTTAAGATAATCTTGCTATGGCAACACATTGTACAAGAAAAATCATACTGGATCTACTGATATAATTGAATCTATTTGTATAATTGAGACTCTAGATAACTGAATTTCATTTTCTTTCAACACTAAGAGCAGAGAATTTTTTTCCAGAAAAGTGTTCTTCACTTTCCTACCTAGAAAAATAATTTCATGACAATAATTTTTTTTATAGAAAACTTTACCTACTTTTCCTCTTTCCAAACTTTTTGTACAAGATTTCCCTTTATATGCTCCATACTCCAGTCAAAGTGGTCTTCTTACTGTACCTGAAAGACTGTCCTCTACTACTTATATTCATGCCTTTGTACTCTCTATCTCATAGATCTTTAACTACCTTTTTTCCTCTGCCTCTTACCTTCAGAGATTCCTTTAGAATTCATCCTAAGTGTAGCTGTTGGAGCAACTGGTGGCATGATATGTGAAGTGCTGGAACTTAAGTCAGGAAGCCTTGAGTTCAAATTTGACCTCAGACACTTTGTAGATGTGTGACCCTGGGAAGTCACTTAACCTCTGTTTTCTCACCTGGAAAAAGAGGAAAATAAAATAATGCATCTATCTCATAAGAGATTGCTGTGAGTCTCAAATTAAATAGTAGTTTAAGAAACATGTAGCACCTAGTAGCAGTATGTAATCTGTATCCCTTCCCCTCCACCCTCTCTAAAATCCTTCTAAATGAGGTCTTTATCCTTCCAGTTCCTACTGCATCTCCTCAAATTTATACACATGTACATACATTTGCTTTATACAGATTTTGAACATGCTTATACTGGGACATGTCCTTTTTTCCTGATGAAATGTGAGCTGTTTCATTTTTGTATTCATATCCCCATATCCTGAGGCATAGAAGGTACTTATAACAGTCATTGATTGATTGGTTTTGAAAAACACTTTCAAATATTTTCTTACCATATTAGTGCCTTAAAACAATCCTTTGGGATAATTGGGTGTACTATCTCCTTTTTACAAAGAGAAATAATTCATTACAAAGCTGTAGTGACTTATCCAAAGCCAAAAGGCTAATCAATGGCCATGTTGGAATGAAGTCCTCCCTCTTCTGATCGCTGCCACTACAATATTCTTTCTGTGGTACCACACAGACACAAGCCACAACTAGTCCAAGAGAGGATTCTTAGTTTCCCAGATCTGGATGTTATAATTCAATTACTTTATGTGCTTTGTGAACATTACATTGTTAGTCCTGATCCAGCTGCTCTGAAATCAAAAGCCAATTTGTTATGTATCAGGAACCTCAAGGGTCTCACTATATTAGGGAATTCAACGCCAACCAGATTTAAAGAGAAGAATAAAAGGACATCCATTTGTTGAGAAAGAACATCTATGCAAAATGACAGTATACTGTCCCTGGACAAAGATGCCAATGGCTAAGTGCATAAATAAAATATGTGATTTTTGTTGTTATTATTGCTTTTATAACAGTGGTGATAGACTTTGCTGATGTATTTGAAATCTCTCACTTCACATGTGGTCAGAGCAAATCATACTGTTATGTCTATCATACTCCCAAGAATCTTACTGTCTATACCCAGGAAACACTGTGAACTTATTTGCTTTATCTTTGGATGAAACATCAAAATTGTGCCCTTATTGATACTATGGTTTACCTGGGCTACTCTTGCTTGGAATTATTTCAGCACTTGTTTCTCCAGAGCTGGCCCATTGACTCCCTCTGCTCAATTTTTTTTATTGTCTATACTTCAGCTCTCACAAAAGTCTTGCCTCTATGAAATGACAAAGATTGTCATTTCTTGACTATCTCTGAAATCAGCAAATAGAACGTTAAGTATTTAAGTAATTTTACTACTATCCGCTAGTAGAAAAAAAAATCCTTTCTTTTTCTACTCCTTCTGACTCTCATTGAGGCCACGCTTGCTCCTGATGACTTGTTTCTCCTTTCCAACACTGGCTTCACTTTCAATCACTGGTAAAATAGTTGGAATACTGATTCCTCCCTGTGACCACTCCCAGTTTCTTTGTCAACCACCATTACTCAATAACCTTTCCTATTTGAGATTCACTCAATCCAACCCAACCAAAATAAAGTTAGTTATTGTCTACCAACCTCCAGAATACTCCCCTTCTTTCCTAAAAGAAGTCAGTGCCTGGCTCATAGTCATTCTTCATCAATTCCTGCTTCCATATATATGTTGATATTCCCTCAAACACTCTAGCGTCATGGTTACTCAACTTCCTCTTTCACATGATATACTTCTCCATTTGAAACTCAGTCTGGCACAAAGACATACTTGATCTTGTCATTGTCTATAAATGCCCCACTTCCATATTCATGATTTCTGAAATTCCATTATCTGATCACAATCTATTGCCATTCCATATTTTCCTCTACCTTTCACCAGCCATCCTTGTTCATCATCTTTATCATGATCTACAATCACTCAAGTCTCAGGTATGTCTTGGCCCATCACGCCCATAGTGGCAACGCTTTCCTTTTCCCATCTTGGTATGTTGGTGATCCAGTTTAATATGACACTCTTCTCTTACCTTGAGTCCCTTACCCCATTTTTGCATTGTTGACCTTGTCCTGCCTAGTTTCAGTCTAAGATCTTCCCCAACATCTACAGATTTTTATCCTAAATACATCCTGGAACCTTGTGGATTGGTCCAATATAAGTTTATGTTGCATAGTTACGCCTGGCTCCTCACTGATGTAAAGCAATCTTCTTTATATCTCCAAAATTAACTCCTTATCATCCTCACTGAGGTGAATGTTTCAAACCTTTTCATTTCTCCTCAAGCCACTTATGGCTCAGCTCACTCTCTGAGCTGAAAATCTTCCCACATATTTGCCTAAAAAAATGATGACATTCACTGAGAGATCCCTTTTGTCCCCTTCTCCTCATCTCACGTCACCCTTCATATTTCATACTCACATCTCACAATTCACATTCATCCTCATTTCACATCACCTTCTGCATTACTTTTTCCTTTTTCCTTGTCTCATATAATAAAGCAACCCTTATCCTAGCAAGGTAAACAGGTAACAGTGATCCTATTCCATTATGTCTTCTCTATCAGGTTGCCTCCTCTGACTTCCCTGTATTCTTACTTTTCTTTAATTTTTCCCTATCTACTGGTTGCTTTCCTACTTACAATACATATGTCCATTGCTCTGCATCCTGAAAATACTTAATCCTTCCATGTGAGTTATCAGCCCATATTTCTCCTCTTTTTTTGTAGTTAAATGCTTTGAGAAAGTTTTCTAGTTGCTTTCACTTCATTTCCTCTCCCTCTTTTCTGAACTCTCTATAGTCTGGTTTCCAGATACATCATTAAACCTAAACCACTCTCTCCAAAGTTGACAAAGATTTTTCACTTGCAATATCTAATGGTCTTTCTCATCCTCTCACATGTGGCCTCTGGAAATTACCCTTTTCTCAATATCTTCTTCTGTTTAAATTTAATGATATTAGTCTCTCCTGGTTCTTCTCTCTGTCTTACCATTCCTTCACAATTTGGTTTCCTGGATCTTCATGAAGGCCACGTCCATTAACCATAGGTATCCTGCAGAACTCTATTCTGGTACCCCTTCTCATTCTGACATTTCCATTCCCCAACCAAAGCGTAGGCCTTGATCACCTCATGCCTGTGGTATTGCAGTATCGTATTGATTGGTACCCCTTCATCAATTCTCTCCCCATTCCATCATTCATTCAGCTGTCAAAAGTGCTTCCTAAAGCACAAGTCTGAAAATTTTCCCATCATACTTAACCTACCCCCAGCACAAACACACAAACACTAAATTCCAATGAGCCCATACCTGCCCTAGGATCAAACAGAAAATTCAAAGCATATAATAACCTTCCAACTCCTTCTTTTCAAGTCTTCTTACACCTCGCACATCTTCATGAACTCTTGGATCAGTGAGGGGAGTTTTTGTTATGATAGAAGGAGTGGGTATAAATAGAGTAATGTAATGATAAAATATGTGATTTAAGTGTGAGAAGGGATGGAAATGGGAGACATGAAAAGGAGGAGGTAGAAGAAGGTAAATTATATCACAGTAAGAGGCACAAAATCATATTATAGCAGAGGGAAAGCGGGGAGAGAGATGTATCCCAAAAAAATCTTTAAAAGGGGAAAGGTTCCTCTTGTACCAAAGTATTTATAGCAGCTCTCTTTGTGGTGGCCAAGAACTGGAAATTGAGAGTATGTCCATCAATTGGGGAATGGCTGAATAAATTTTGGTATATGAATGTAATGGAATGCTATTTTGCTATAAGAAATGATGAACAGGAGGACTTCAGAGAGGGCTAAAAGAATTTATGTGAATTGATGCTGAGTGAAATATGCAGAACTGAGAGAACATTCTACATAGTTTTAGTCACAGAATGTGAGGACTGATTCTGATAGACCTATCTCTTTACAACAGTACAAGGACCTAAAACATTCCCAAAGGCCTCCTGAGGCAAAATGCCATCCAAATCCTGAGAACGAACTATGGCATTAGAACACAGAATGAAGCAGAATATTTTCTCTTGTGTTGTAGTTTTTTTGGTTTGTATTCTGTCATAGTTTCTCCCATTCATTTTAATTCTCCTATGTTGCATGAAAATGTGGTTAATAAGAATGTTTTTGTGGAACCCATATAAGATTGGATACCATTACAAGGAAGGAGAGGGGAGAGAGGGGGATAAAATCTTAAAATGATGGAAATGATTGTAGAAAACTGAAAATAAATAAATTAAATAAACAAAAATACCAGGTCCCATATCCATTTCTGAACACTTCAATAATGATTTATTCTATCTTCCAGTTGTGTCACTGATTTGGGTCACAGATCTTTGGTAAACTAGGGAGATATTCAGGGTGAGAGTGGTCACAGACTTAGGTAGTGTGACAAGAAAGAAACAAGTTCAGAGCAATAAAAAATGGTATAGCTCGGACCCCAGGAGCAGATTTGGGTCTCAATTCTTGATTCCATCCCAGACTGAAATGGGCAGAGTAAGAACTAGAGCAGAAATCCAAGAAAAAGAGGAATCTGCAGTTCCTTCCCAGCTGTCTGAAATGGCTAATTGCAGCAACTCTTTAATGCTGTTCAGATACAAAACCAGGAGAAAGACTTTCTGAGATCAAATGTGCTCTGGGAATGAGGGAACAAGCAGCCTTTGTCTTGGATCAGACCACTTGTGGAGCACTGAAATTTTGCAGGTCCTAAGTCTGAGCTCTCCCTGATACACTAGAACAATTCAAAGATAAATCTCCAGGAAAATAAACAAACAAAAAATCAATCACAGGACCAGTCCACATAGCCCTTCCATTAATGTCTATACCCTGGCTCTAATATCAGTTCTTAAAGCAGGACTAAAATAAGGAGCAAACAAATGAAAAGAATATCACCAAAAAAATCTACTAAGGTAATACTGGAATTTTAGATAAAAACTTAAAAGAAGAGAATGATGCTGAAACATCTATAAGCAAAATCATAGAGAAAAAAAAACATTGAACATAAAGTCAAGCAAAATTCCTGAAACAGATAACAAAAAAGTTGGATTTTTTATTGGTTTTTGATTACATAAAACTGTTTCTAAAGGAAAGGAGAGCTAGAAAACATGGAAAAGAAATGAGAGTTACAGAAGAAAGAACTGAAAAAGAAATTAACAGTTTGTTGCAAGTGATAGAATCTTTGACCCAACAACAAACTCTCTGAAATTTAGAATGGAAAATAAAAGCTCCATACTCCATGAGACAATAAAAATCTTTAAACCATGACAAAAGATTGAAAAAGTTGTAGAAAATATAGGATATATCATATTATAAAACAATCAACTGGAAAACGAATTGGAGAGAACAAAATAAGGCACATTGGATGACCTGAATGCCATGCCTAAAATAAGAATTCACACATCATATTTCAAGGAATTCTTAAAACTGCCCATCTATTTTAGAATTAGAGAGTAAAATAGTAACATAAGGTATCCACCTGTCACATTCTGAAAAAAAGCCCCAACTCAAAATTCCTGGAAACAGACTAAAAAAAAAAAATCTTCCATAAAAAAGAAAAAATATTCCTGGTAAATGGAAAGAAAGAAATAAAGTGTTGAGGAGTCAGGATCTGAATCACACAAGACTTCACAATCACTAAAATAAAGCAATTAAGAACTTTTAATACTATATTACAAAAGGCATAGGACACTGGTTTACAGCCAAGAATAACTCATTCAGAAAAACTAAATATAATTATATAGAGGGAAAAATAGAGAACTTTTAATGAAAAGTCCAGTGCTGCAAAGAAACTTCAAAGTTCATTTTTTTGAAATATAAATTTATTTATTTAACTTTTTACATTCATTTTCACAAAATTTTGAGTTCCAAATTTTCTCCCCATTTGTCCCCTCCCTCCACCCCAATACACTGAGCATTCTAATTTCCCCTATCACCAATCTGCCCTCTCTTCTATCCTCCCTCCATCCCTCTCTCCCTTCTCTTGTCCCCATCTTCTCTTTTGTCGTGTAGGGCCAGATAACTTTCTATTCCCCATTAACTGTATTTCTTATTTCCTAGTAGCAAGAACAATACTCAACAGTTGTTCCTAAACTTTGAATTCTAAATTCTCCCCATCCCTCCCTCCCCACCCATTCCCTTTGGGAAGGCAGGCAATTCAATATAGGCCATATCTGTGTAGTTTTGCAATGACTTCAATAATAGTCGTGTTGTGTGTTGGGTCTCCTTTAGCAAGGTATTGACCCATTTTTCATGCTTTTCTTGCATCTCTCTCATTTCTCTTCCCAGTTTTTCCTCCACCTGTCTAACTTGATTTTCAAAATCCTTTTTGAGCTCTTCCCTGGGCTGAGCCAATGGGATATCTATTTTGGATGTTCAGGATACAGAGGCCTTGGCTTCTATGTCTTTCCCTGATGATAAGTATTGTTCTTCCTCATCAGAAAGGAAAGGAGGAAACATCTGTTCACCAAGAAAGTAACCTTCTATGGTCTTATTTTTTCCCCTTTTCTGGGCATTTTCCCAGGCAGTTACTTGACTTCTGAGATTCCTCTCCACCCCTGCCTAGATCCGCCCAGCTAGTACTTGGGGTCTGAGATTCAAATGCTGCTTCCCAGCCTCAGGGCTTTCAGTAGGGGGCAGGGCTGCTATTCACTGTGAGCTTAAGTTCTGGTGCTCAGGTTGGGGCAGGGCCGCCTCCTAGGCTCAGTTCCCTCAGAGGCTTTATGGGGAGATCTTCAGTAATGCTCCTGAGCTCCAGCCTGCTCTAGGGGCCCCTCTATACCACTTCTGCCACCACTTCCTCCCGAGGGGGCCCGAGCCATGGAGACACCCTGCTCCCCTCTCGGCCAGCCCAGAAGTCTCTCTCACTGATCTGTAGCTCCTGTGGGTGGAGGGACCTTCATGGCCACTGGAGGTTCCATCCCTGAAGTCTGCTTGGATCTGTTCCTCTGGGGCCAAGCGGCCAGGGCAGGGCTCCACTCTGCATCTGGTGTGCGATGGACCTTTGGTGCTGGTTTTTCAGGGCTCTCTGGAATGGAAATCTCCTCTACTGTGTTGCTCTGCGGCTTCCACTCTTCCAGAATTTGTGGAGAGTTCTTTTTAAGGAAATTTATGGGTTGTGGTTTCCACAGCTAGCATATGTGAGTCTTTCTACTCCACCATCTTGGCTCCTCCCCCCAAAACTTCAAAGTTCAAACACAAGACCACAGAGAAATATAAAAAAGTGAACATGAATAAACCATAAGGGAAATTTTGGTGGTTGTTCTTTGTTCTCAAGGACCAAAATGACAGTGTGCTAGAAGCAAGTTTCGATGTGTCCGACTATGACTGATCACACCAATATGAACTTGGAATGCTCTACCACAGTTCGGGCACAAATAGACTGTGTGGACATTTGGAATGGATGCTGTAAATTTGTGCACCTTTCATTTTCTTTGAACTGTTTCAATTCTGCTTTGCTGATAGAACACAACACCTAAGATGTGGGCACACCATACTGAGCCATCCTTTGTCAATGTCTCCCATGTTAAGCATGACATGTCACACACATGTGATTGATTTTTTTTTAATTTTCCTGGAGACATCTTTGAATTGTTCTAGTATATCAGGGATAGCTTAGATTTAGGATGTGCAAGGTTCTTGAGAGAGACTTTGAGAGTGTTCCTGTAGTGCTTCTTATGACTGCTATGTGAATGCTTGCCCTGTGCGAGTTCTCCGTAACACAGTCTTTTTGGCAAGTGTACATTTTACATTTGAACAATGTGGTCAGCCCGTTGGATCTTTGCTCTCTGAAGCAAACTGTGAATGCTTGACACTTTAGCTCAAGCAAAGACTTCAGTGTCTGATATTTTATCCTGTGAGGTGATCATAAGAATCTTCCTAAGACAATTCAAATGGAAATGATTCAGTTTCCTTGCATGACACCGGTACACTTCCCAGATTTCACATTTACATAACAATGAAGTCAACACAACAACTCTGCAGAACTTCAGTTTGGTAGTCAGTCTAATACCTTTTCTCTCCCATACTTTCCACTAAAGCCTCCCAAAAACGGAGCTAACTCTGGTAATGCATGCATCAACCTCATTATCAATGTGTATATCCCTGAAAAGTACACTTCCAAGGTAAGTGGACTTATCCACAGCTTTCAAAACTTCTACATTTGCTGTAACTGATGGTTCCATGCATGCATGGTATAGTGGTGGCTGCTGGAACACTTGTATTTCCTTGGTGCTAATTGGTAGACCAAAATTAGCACAAGCAGTAGAGAACTGATCTTTTGCTTGATCCATCTCAGCTTCAGAGGCTGCACTGAGTGCACAATCATCTGCAAGGAGAAAATCATGCACCAAAACTCCCTCCACTTTGGTCTTGACTTGTAGCTTTTTTAAGTTGAAGAATTTGCCATCGGTGAGGTAACTGACCTTGATGCCTTGCTCATCGTCATTGAAAGCATTTGACAATATAGCCGGAAACATCATGCTAAAAAGCATGGGAGCAAGCACAAACCCTTGTTTGACTGCATTGTTGACTGAGAATGCATGAGAACCGTGTGCATTATGTAGAATCCAGGTCACCATGTTGCCATGAAATGTACTGATGAACTCCTCAGGGCAATCAAATTTTTACATAATTTTCCATAAGCACTCATGACTAACAGTATCAAAGGCCTTGGTCCAATCTACAAATACACACAAACCCGTGTTCTGCTCCTGGCATTTCTCCTGAAGTTCTCAAGCAGCAAACACCAGATCAACTGTTCTTTGGCCCTTTCTGAGGCTATACTGTCTCTCAAGTAGATGACCATCTTGTAGATGAAGGATCAGACTATTAAGGAAGACTCTGGCAAGAATCTTGCCAGGAATGACTAAGATAGAGAGAGTCCCCCCTGTGATTATCACAAGACAATCTATTTCCTTTAGCTTTATAGAGATAGACAATGTAGGTGAAGCAGACATTATTCCTCCCTGGGGCCCCTAGTTTGAAAGATATCTGTTAGATTGCTGGGCAGGGTTGGATAACCTTGCCTAGCAGCATTTCTGTTGGGCCCCTGTCAAAACGTTATTCCCCCTTGCCTGGCAACAAATTGTGCCCCCCGCCAGAACTATTCCTGTTAGACCCCCTTTGACAGGCAACTACTTTCTGCTGGACACCCCCTTCCTGACAACTATCCTTTGATTGGGTCCCTTTCCTGGCACCTACTTTCTGTTGGGGGCTCTTTCCTAGCAGCAAGCCCTCCGCCCTGTTAAGAACTATGTTTGTTGTAAAAATTATAAGGCTGTACTGAGAAGTGCCAAAATGCTTGGAATGCACACACCCACCTTAGTTCGTGACTGTCTCCTCTGGGTTTTCCAATGAGGCAGCTGCCAGCCTGACTAATAAAGATGCTCTCGAAATTCCTAATTGTCTCTTGGTCCGTCCATTTTAGAGGCATCCTTGAACTCCTGGGGGATAACCTCCTCTTGACATATAATGTGAAAAAACCCCAACAAAATGCATTAAACAATGAGCAACTACTTTTATCCAAATATGGGAAGATGGTATACATATCATTTCTATGATCATTAAAGGTCATAGAATGATTCTAATCAGAAAGGATTTGGTAGTGGTTCTGTTAGACATTGGTGGTCTTAAGAGAAGAGTGAAAAGAGAGAGGGGGAAATGCAATTGGAAGAGGGTGGGGAAAGAGATTAGGAGGAATTATCTAACATACTCAGGAAGTGTAAATAAATATCTTTATAGACAATGGGGTATGGTGACTGACATTTGAGATACATTCCCATAACCTAATATACACCAGAGGATAAAGAAATGTATTTTACTGTGTATGTACAATCTATATCAGATTGCAGTCTATGTTGGGGAGGGGTTAGGGAGAGAGGGGAAGAAAATTTAAAACTAAAAAAATTGTGGAACTGAATGCTGTAAACTAAAAATAAATGAATATATTTTTAAAAGAAATGTATTTTACTCAAGAAGGAAATAGGAGGGAAATGGGAAGAAAGGAGAAGGATTTGCAAAGATGATCACTAGAGAGAGGGATTAATCCCAAGCAAAACAAATTCTAATTAAATGCTGTAAAATTACAAAGGACAAACAGAACTCCAAAGAAGATGTTTCAAACAGTATCTTCACCCCATTCCTTCATTAGAGGTTGGAGGTCCATTGAACATATTTTTCAAAAATTTTTGATGTGCTAATCAATGTTACTGATTTTTTCTCTTTTTTTCCTTTCTTTTTTATCCCTTTAAAATATTTACTAGGGGGCAGAGCCAAGATGACAGAGTAGAAGCATGCACATACACTAGCTCTTCCCCCACAGCCCATAAAATACCCAAAAAGACAGACTCTCAACAAATTCTAGAGCAGCAGAAGCCACACAACAATATTGTGGAGGGGATTTTCAGACCAGGGTGACCTGAAAGGCTGAAAGGAAAGGTCTGTCACACCCAACACAGAGTGGAGCCCAGCCCAGTTTTGGCAGTGCATCACAGTGCAGCAAAGAGGATCTGAGCAAGCCTTGGAGGCAGAATCCCCAGTGACAGTAGCAGGAGGTTGCAGATCCCTCAACCCACAGGCACCATAAGTCAGTGAGAGGGTTTTTTAAGCTGGCCAAGAAGGGAGCAGGGTCTTCCCACAACTCCGGCCTCAGGCAGTGGCAAAGGCCATAGAGGGCAGCAGCAACTCTCACAGCAGCCTCCACAGATGCCGGCATCCATAATTGGAACATAAAGCCCCTGGGGAAATTAAGAAACTGATCCTTACCTCAAACCTGTGTAGTGGCCCTGCCCCCACCTAATGCTCCTGGAGGAATTCAGCAGCTGATCTTTATCTCACAAAGAATGGCAGCCCTGCATCACCCTCCACCCCTCACCAAAAGACCCTAGGGAAATAGGGCAGCTTATCTGAATCTCAGCCCCCAGTGCTGGCTTGGTGGAACTGGAGGCCAGGTGGTTGTGGAGAGGAAACTCTACCACTCACAGATTCTGGGCAAAAAAGTTTCTTGTTGCTCCCAGACTAGTGTTCACACTTGACTATGCCACCTTGGAGGAACTGAGATTTTGTAGATCTCCAGAGTATACTCTACTCTTCACAAAGGACCCAAAAGTCAATAACTCTCTGGAAAAATGCCCAAAAAAGGGAAAAAAATAAGACTATAGAAGGTTACTTTCTTGGTAAAGAGATCTTCTCCCATCCTTTCAGATGAGGAAGAATAATGCTTGCCATCAGGGAAAGACATAAAAGTCAAGGTGGGAGGAGGGGAGAGATGGGGAGAAAATTTGGAACTCAAAGTTTTGTGGAAATGAGTGTTGAAAACTTTAAATATATTATAAAATTTTGCTACATGTCATGACTCTTGAGGGTTAGGGTAAAGGTACCTAGGATGTGAATAGTCAGTGATATTTTTAAAAATGATATTAAAAACCTTTTTTTAAATTTTTTAATGAACTTGATATGTTTTCAGTATTATGCCAAAAAACAGGATTTTTTTTAAAGGTGAAAGTACAATCCCTGTGCTTAATTAGGTGACATTCAAATGGAGAAGGCAGAAAGAAAATAAAAATGCCTACAACATATACAGAGTACATAGAAAGTATATGTAGATAGATAGGTACATAACAGAAACATACATACATGTATTTATTTACTTTCTATTCATTCCCACTACTCAATACCTTATTTTTACATGCCACATATATGTGCATATATGCATATATGTGTGTACAAACCCGTTGTTGCTGAATCATTTCAGTCATACCTGACTCTTCATGACCCCATTTGGGGTTTTCTTGGCAAAGACACTGGAGCAGTTTGCCATTTCCTTCTCCAGAACATTATACAGATGAGGGAACTGAGGCAAAGGTGAAGTGACTCACCCATGACAACACACCTAGGAGTTGTCTGAGGCCAGATTTGAAATTAGATCTTCCTGGCTGCAGTCCCAGCTCTCTATCCACTGTACTACATAGTTGCTCATATACACACACATATATGCAGACAAATGCATATACTATGGAGAAACTATTTAATAAACAACAGTATATTGTAGTAGCAAGATCTGAGGCAGGGGTGAGAGCCTCCCACCTTGAGGCCATATGGGACCGTCTAGGTTATTGGGTGTGACCCTTTGACAGAATCCAAACTTCACAAAACAAATTCTTTTATTAAGGGGATTTGTTCTGTGAAGTTTGGGATTCAGTGAAAGGGCCACACTTGAGGGCCAAGAAGATCACATGAGACCTCGAGGCTTCAAGTTCTCTACCCCTGATCTAAGGTTAGTTAGGACTCTTATGCCCAGGCTCATAGGATCCAATGATAGCAGATATCATAAATATACCAGGGATATTGAATGATCCTGAAAATGAAAATCCTGAAAATGAAAGAGAAATTGATGTACAAGGGCATTTTAAAAAATAAACTTAGAGTTTCTCATAGTGGGGCTTCATTAAAGAGGGATCGCTCCCTGTGCCAAGTATAAAAAGTAAGGGAACAAAGGATGAAGTACAAAGAAATGGCTTCTCTAGAGTTGCTTTCCTGGTGCTTGTGTGCCCTGCTCCTTTCTAACAAAACCCACCTCTGCTATCTACCTGTGCTTATGAAGTTTATTCTATAAAAGCTTCCCATGAACAGTTCTTCCTTCAAGTCTTTCATGCTCAGGACCTTTAGAACCTTTCTAGACACTTCTAAATAAATGAAATTTTTTTTTTCTTTCTCTGCAAAAAGCAGCTTTTGTTGATGATGAAAAGTGCAGCCCCCTAAATTTCACATTTGTCCATGAAGTAAAAGCATTCTGAAGGCTTTCACAAGTACTATGAATCACTATATTTATCTTTCCTCTAAATGTAGAATAATGGGTATCAATTTAAACTCAGGTCTTATCATACGTAACTCAAAATATGGAGTGTGACCATGTTCAAATTTGTCACCTTTGGCTTAGATATCCAATTTTGATCACAGTGCCCTTTGAGTCCTAGCTCCCTATTCTTTAAATGAAAAGAAAATGAAAAAAATCAAAGTAGAAATGCAGATCTTAAATTTTGAGAATTATAGACATAACAGTTGTACCTAATGGTGTTTTTTTTTCAAATTTTAAATAGAATATTTGCAATATTACCTATGTATTTTAAGTCAATTGTTACTTAATAACACATTTTAAGCTGTTGGTAGGATTGTTGGTAATAAAGGTATTTTTTTCAAGCAAGAACTTCAGTAGTATATAACAGGAATATCTCACAAAGTAGGTTTGGTTTGTAATTTCAATTTTCACTGACACATTTGCAGTTTTCTGAAATGCTGTTGAGATGCAGAGCCCTATCCAGAGAAAAACAAAATATATATATGGAATTAGTCAACTTAGATTTTATTTCATAAAATGTAATAAAATACTTTGCCAAATGCTTTTTCTTATTCACTACTGATATCCAAGCTAGTACAGAAAGAGCATCTGTCTTATATAAAAAATCAACAACCACCTATGCTTACCAAGAGATGTACGGTAGGAAAAATATTGTCAGGGAGACACCCTATGTTGTTTGGACTAAGACTAGTCTTTTCCTTAAGCGTTATTAAAACCTTCTTTGAGATTTGATCGATTTGGGACAAAAGTTTAATTTCCTGTTTTCTTCAGAGTATAGGTGAGACTGGCCCAAATGAGCTCAAAGATCATCAGATTTGGCAGATATGTATGTCACCCCAAATTGGGATGGGGAAGAGGGCACAGCAACCTGAATTTAGTCATATGTATTTTATGAATATCTTTCTACACTCTAGGGAAGCACAACTCCCTTTTAATGCTATCAGACAATCTATGAGTATGTTATTTTATTCAAGTTTGGAAACTGACACTGAAGACCCATCTAAATAAAGCCTACCCACTCTGTGATTCAGTTTAAGAAAGGAGCTTAAAATTGTTATTAAATGTATCATCACTTATAAACACTTTTCACATGTTAAATGATTTTGTATTAAATTATCTACTTAATTTTCTGTAAATGGTTCTCTTTTTTCTTCCAGTAATATACAAGCTCCTAAAGATCTATGATGTTTTTGCCTTTTTATTTTCAGGTCCTCCCATTATTCCTTGAACAAAGTAGATGCTTAATAAGTGCATGCATATTAAATTGAGTGGAGTTGGCCTCAATTAAATTGAATATAGATGATGTATATGGAAGAATTCAAAGAACAATACAATAAGAATTAGAAAATCAAATTTGAGTCCGTTCTCAGATAGTTGCATCTTTAAGTATATAACTGTGATCAGGTTAACTTCACTGAGATTTAGTTAGCTCATCTATAATATAAGTAAAAAATTTACACTACAATCCTCATAATGTTGCTCAAAGAAAAGTGTTTAAAATAAAAAAACTTTTACAAATTATTGTGGGCACCTAGGTGTCGCAATGACTAGAGTTCTGGGCCTATAGTTAGGGAGATCTGAGTGAAAATTCAGCCTCAAGCAAGTACTATCTATGTGACTTTAGGCACATTCCTTAATCTCTGTTTGCCTCAATTACTCCAACTGTACAATTAGTATAACAACCGTATTTAACTCTTATGATTGTTTGGAGAATCAAATGAGATATTTATAAAGTGATGCACACATAATAAGGATTATAAGAATGCTAGATATTAATATTACTGGTGTTATAAAAATATTCTAGTTCTTCACAAACATATATAAACATGCAATTACATTTGTAAATAAGATGAGCAAATTCATGTGCAATCGACAGTTGTAAATGTGAGGCAAGTTTTAACTGAATACACTACTTATTCCCTCTTCACAAAAGGTAAGAAAAAAAAAATCTTTACCCCAAACGTTTCTTATGTACTGGGAAGTAAAAGTGCTATGATTTTCCTTTTAACCCAGAATTCTAACCTGTGACCTGTATATATAGATTAGATAGATAGATAGATAGATATAGATATAGATAGACAGAGATGTAGAGATAGAGATATAGACATAGATATTTCCTATTGGATACAAATTGCTATTCCTTTTAAATATTAATAAAGTTACTGTGTAAATTTATTTTTGTCTTCACTTCCCTCCCCCTAGATTTGGCTACCATTAGACATGAAGTTCCGTGTGTGTGTGTGTGTGTGTGTGTGTGTGTGTGTGCAAAGTGTATGTACGTACATACATACATATCTATGTATATACATACATATCTATACAGATATATACATATGTATGAATAAGTATAGGTATATACAAACATATGTAAAACCATTCTATACATACTTTTATTGGATGCACATAGTGTCCACCTTCATACATCCTTTGTAGTTAATTTGGGCATTTATAATTGTCACAATGACGTATTTGCTCGCGGTTGTTCTTAAAACAACTTTGCTATTACCATATACACTGTTCCCTTGGCTCTGCCCATTTCACTCATTCTTATTTCATGCAAGTCTACCCATGTTTTTTTCTAAGACATCACATTCATCATTTCTTATAGCAGAGTAGTATTCCATCATAATCATATACTATAACTTATTCAGCCATTATTTAATGAATAGTACCCCCACAATTTCCAATTCTTTGCCACTACAAAGAGCTGCTATAAACATTTGAGAACATGCAGGTTCCTCTTTTCCCCTAATTATCTTTGGAAACGTACTCTGTAGTAATATTTCTAGGTCAAACGGCATAGACAAGTTAATAACTTTTTGAGTATGATTTTAAACTGATCTCAGAAATGGATAGATCATTCACACATTCCCCAACAATGAATTAGTTCCTCAATTTTTCCACATCCCCTGAACATTTGTTACTTTCCCTTTCAATCATTTTAGCCAAGCCGATAGGTGTAAAAGATAATCTTATGGCATTTAATTTGCATATCTCCAAAAAATAATGACTTAGAGAATTTTATATGACTATAAATTATTTTGATTTTGTTTCTAAAACTATCCATATCTTTTCACCATTTATCAGTTCATCAATTGATAACTTCTTTATCAATTCATGAATGATTCATATTATTTTATACTTGAAAATGTTCTTTATATTTTTGACATATGAGACCTTTATCTGAGAAACTATAGGTTTCCCCTGATTTACTGCTTTCCTCTTGATCTTGGCCACATTTGTTTAATTGTACAGAAACCTTTTAATTTAAGGTAATCAAAATTATCCACTTTACATGTCACTCTACTCAGTATCTCTTACTTATTAATAAATTATTCACCCATCCATAAGTCTGATAAGTAATATGCTCCATGTTCTCCTAATTTTCTTAAAATATTTGTCTATATCTAGGTTACATATTCATTTGGCCAGTATCTTGGTAAATGGGGTAAAATATTGGTCAATGCCCAGTTTCTGACCTAATTTTGTTATAAATAAGCTCAACTACTTACTGACATCTTCCAATTGTATTTTCCTGCTATCTCAAAGAATAGTTCTGTCAACTCTCAGACAAAGAATTCACTAGGAAGAAATATCTAAACTATAGACAGTCACATTATCCTCAAAGAATTATCATTGAAAACTTATACACTCTCCCAGTTTACTTGTTTCTCCTTTATTCCGAATTTCAGCTTCCTCCTTATCTTTCCAAAGTGGAAAACAAAATGGCTTAAACCCTTTTTACTCACAGTTTTGCAGTCAATGTAAATAACTCTTTCTTCCAGAATCTCAGTAATCACCGATGATATCAATCTAAGAAGTTTAGTTGTGCGAGCAGAATTTCAGCCGTGGCAATAAATTTCTTTATGTTCCATAAAAATTACAAGTGATTTCCAACATCTTCAATTTATCACTTCAACATTTCAGTGATCTAATCAGTGTACATACTCCCTCCAACTATGGCTCTCACAACGCTTTTAAAATTATTTAACAGGGGTACAGCCAAAATGACAGAGTGGAGGAAGCACTCAACTGAGCCTTCTAAACAACTTTAAAACAATATCTTAAACAGATTGCTGGAGTGGCAGATCCAATTAAAGGTCAATGTGAGGCATTCTTCCAGTCTGAAACAATTTAGAAGGTTGGAAGGAGAGAGCTATGCTATGGGTGTGGAGGCTAGCCCAGAGCCTATGGATGAAATATCATCCAAGTGGCAGAACTAGGACATGGTGACAGAAGCGGCAGCAACTTCGGGAGCCCTCAAGTCAGAGACAGTAAGAAGACCTGGCCATCGGTTAGAAAGAGATAACAAGAGCGCCCTATACTAGCACCGAATGAAGAATGGGACATTCTTTGGCAACTCCATTGCCTATAATACTGCATTGCAGTTCAAGACAGAGAGGAGCATTTTGAGAACAGTGGACCCAGGAGGAACAAGGTCATATTCAGTTAGAAGAGATCAGAGACGCTGAGAAAAAACATCACTACCAGTCCCAAGGGAACAGAGGCTCTGAGGAGCAGAATCAATTACAGTCCCAAAGGCTCAGGGACCCTTGCTGGATAAGGTCAAGACCAACAGAGCAGTGATGACACCTCTCCCCATATCACATCATTTTGGGAGCAATGAAAACTTTGAACCTGTAGAACTAGATCTGTAAATAGTAGTGCAAAAAAAAAAAAATACCCACCAGCAATAGAGTACAACTTTGGCATAAAGTTCAAAATCAAGAAATACACTGGAAAATGAAACAAAAAATAAAAATAGGACCAGAACATAAAAAAGTAACTATGGGGAACATTGAGACACACTTAGAAAAATAAAATGAAGTTAAAGTAGTTAAAAGTGAAGCAACAAAGAAACTAAAAAACGTGAATTGATACAAGCTTAATAAAAATTTCTGGAGGAGTCAAAAATAATTATTAAATAAGAATAGTGGTAGAAAAAATAAGTAAAAAAATGAGAGAAAAGGAAGAAAATTATGAAAAAAAACTAAAACCTTGGTAAAAGAGGCACAAAAAGACTAAAGAATATATAAAAAAGAATTGGCCAAATATAAAAAGTGTTACAAAAATCACTGAAGAAAATAAGTCCTTTAAGAGTAGAATTGACCAAATGGAGAAAAATACCACAAAGACTCACTGAAGAAAATAACCCATTAAAAAATTAGAATTGAACAAGTGGATACTAATGACTAAATGAGACATCAAAATACAATAAGACTCAAAAGAGTGCGACATAACATAAAAATATGTGAAATATCTCATTGGGAAAAATGGCTATTAAAATGAATCTAAGGGAGATAATTTAAGAATTATTGAAGAATATTGGAGTACCATGATTAAAGAAAAAACTCTATACATCATATTGCAGGAAATTATAAAGGAAAATTATGCTGATAGCATAGAAGTAGAAAGTAAAAGAGAAATTGAAAGAATCTCCCCATCACCACTAGAAGGAAATCCCAAAATGAAAACTCCCAAAGGTATCATAGTCAAATTCCAGAGCCCCTAGGTAAAAGAGAAAATATGTCAAGTAGCCAGAAAGAAATTGTACAAGTGTCATGGAGCCATAATCAAGATCACAAAAGATTTAACAGCTTTGGAATAAAAGAATCAAAATCTTTGAGATATCATATTCTAGAAGAGAGAAGAACCAGACTTACAATAAAAAATAGGCTACTCAGCAAAACTGAGTATTATCCATTCAAGGGGAAAATGGATATCAAACAAAATCAAAGATTTTCAAATATTTCTGATAAAAAAAGATGAGCACTGAATATCAAATTTAGCTTTCAGATATAAAACTCAAGGGAAAACATAAGTTAGAAATTACCAGCAACTTAATAAGGTTAAAATGTTCACACTTTTATACTGGAAAATTATTTGTTGGACTCTTTATCACTATTAGGGCAGGTAGAAGGATTCTACATAGAAAGAAGGCACAGGAGTGTGTAAGTACGTAGGATGATGTAAAAAATGGATGGCAAAGAAGAGGCATCTCCTGGGAGAAGTAGGAAGGGAGAAAAAAAGAATGGTAAAACATATTTCATGTGAAAGAGACATGCAAAGAAGACCTTTCACGGTAGGGAGAGAAATGGTGGAGAGTGGGAAATTCCAGGACCTCACTCTGATGAAAATTGGTTTGAAGGGAGAATATATCCGGACTAGATTGGGTATAAAAATTATCTAAAAAGAAGGGAAGGGTAGAAGAGAAATGAGGTGATAAAGGGAAGGGCAGAGAAAAAACTTTAATAGTCAGAAGAAAAATGAACCAAACAGGAGACAGAGAGAGAAAGGGGGAGAGAGAGAGAGAGAGAGAGAGAGAGAGAGAGAGAGAGAGAGAGAGACAGACAGACAGACAGACAGACAGACAGAGACAGAGAAAGGAAGGAAGGAAGGAAGGAAGGAAGGAAGGAAGGAAGGAAGGAAGGAAGGAAGGAAGGAAGGAAGGAAGGAAGGAAGGAAGGAAGGAAGGAAGGAAGGAAGGAAGGAAGGAAGGAAAAAACAGGTGAAAACAGGATGGAAGTAAATGCAGTTATCATGATAACTGGGAATAGGAATAGGAAGAACTTACCCTTACAATTAAGTAAATAGGTAATGAATTAAATTGAGGTGTCAGTGTATTAAAACCAACTATGTATTGTTGACAAGAAACATAATTCAAGAGGAACATACATACCAATGTGAAAATATGGGACTAGAACAGAATCTAGTATGCTTCAGCTAAAGTAAAAAAAAATGGAGTTACTGTCCATGATAATAGACTAATGAAAAACAAAAGTAAATAGAACTGAAAGCGAAAAATAGGGAAATTATAACTTGCTAGAAAGCAACATAGACAATGACTATCACTATAATCACTTTTTTTCATATTTTTAAAGTCACTGGACAGTTTTTCTTCTACTTCTCTAATTCGAATTTGAAAATCCTTTCAGAGTTCTTCCAAGAAGGCTCTTTCTGCTTCTGACCAGTTCATCTTTCCTTCTGAAGTTTCAGAAGAGAGTACAGGCTCAATGCTGACCTCTTTCATTTTTGTGTTTTGGTCTTTGTCCCCATAGAAAATTTCTATGCTTTTTCCTATCCTGCTTTGCTTTTTACTCATGATAATAAGCCTTTTTCTGGCTTTTAACATAGATCTCTGCTTCTGTGGCACAGGTAGCTCTGTCCCAGAGTTCTTCTGCCTAAAACTTGAGACTTTGTGTGTTATGGCCTGTGGTTATCTCAGTCAGAAAGTAAATGCTGCAGTTTACCTGGCGCTGAGTTGGGCGGTGTTTGAAAACAGAGACTGGTTAGGTCTTTTTGGGTTTACCTGCAGTTACCCTGGAGATGGCTTGTTTAGTGTGGGGGTGGGGTGGTCTGGACAACTGAGGTTCCTCTGCTGAACTACAGCATAGGCAAGCTCAGTTTTCTGCCCTAGTGTCTTCCCGATTCCCCTGAATCGGGATTCTGAGGAATGCCTGGGGTCCTGGTGTGGACAGTTTCTGGCTTCAACCCCTAGGGTTGAAGATCTTCTCCCAGTTTGTTGAGGTGGGACTGTCTGGGACAGTTCTGACCCTGCACTGGTCTCCTTTGGCCATAGCAAGGGGAACTCTCCTAAACAATCTTTCTAGCCTTCTGGGCTGAGACTGTTTATCACTTCTGCTGCTCCCACTGATTCAGGGTTTTTTCTACTGGGAGATAATCTGTGGGTTGGTAAAAGTCAACAAGGGGAGGTAGATAGCAGCTACTGCTCATTGCTGCCATCTTGGATCCAGAAACAGGAAATCTTAAAATATTTCTTTATAAATTAGAATGGAGCAGATGGAAACTAATGAATTTATGAGAAACCAAGAAATAAAAAAAGATGAAAGACTGAAAAAATAGAAGACAATGTGAAATATCTCATTGGAAAAAACAACTGATGTGAAAATTAGATCCAGGAGAGACAATTTAAAAATTATGGGACTAACTGAAAGCCATGATCAAAAAAAGAACCTAGACATTACCTTTCATGAAATTATCAAGGAAAACTGCCCTGATATTCTAGAACCAGAGGGTAAAATAAATACTGAAAGAATTTATTATCACCTCCTGAAAGAGATCCAAAAAGAAAAATTCCTAAGAATATTGTAGCTAAATTCCAGAGTTCCCAGTTCAAGGAGAAAATAGTGCAAGCAGCCAGAAAGAAATAATTTTAGTATTGTAGAAATACCATCAGGATAACACAGTATCTGGCAGCTTCTACATTAAGGATTTGAAGGGCTTGGTATATGATATTCCAGAAGTCAAAGGAACTAGGATTAAAACCAAGAATCACATATCCTGCAAAACTGAAATAATACTTCAAGGCAGAAATGGTCATTCAATTGAAATAGAGGACTTTCAAGCATTCTTGATGAAAAGACCAGAACTGAATATAAAATTTGACTTTCAAACACAAGAGTCAAGAGAAGTATGAAAAGATAAACAGGAAAGAGAAATCATAAGGGACTTTCTAGAGTTGAACTGTATGCATTCCTACATGGAAAGATAATATTTTTAATTAGTGAAACTTTTCTCTGTATTTGGGTAGTTGGATGGAGTCTACAAACATACATACATACATACATATATGTATATATGTGTGTATGTATGTATGTATATGCATATATATATAATATGTGTGTATATATGTAGATAGATAGATAGATAGATAGATAGATAGATAGATAGATAGATAGATAGATAGATAGATAGATAGATAGATATGGACAAAGGGCACAGACTGAGTTGAATAGAAAGGGATGATTTCAAAAATAAAATTAAGGTGTGAAAGAGGAATATATTGCGAGGAAAAAGGGAGAAATGGAATGGGGCAAATTATCTCATATAAAAAGAGCAAGAAAAAGATTTTTCAATGGAGGGAAAAGGGGGAGGTGAGAGGGAAATAGTGAAGTTTACTTTCATCATATTTGGCTTAAGGAAGGAACAACATGTACACTCAATTTGGCATGTAAATCTATCTTATGCTACAGTAAAGTAGGGAAGAAAAGGATAAGCAGAATGCAGGGGACATGAAAGAAGAGAGGACAAATAAGAAGAGGGAGGTAATTAAAAGTGAACACTTTTGGGAAGCAAAAAGTTCAAAAGCAAGAATAGCATAAATGGAGGGGTAGGATAGAATGGAGGAAAATATAGTTAGCCTTTTACAACATGAATATTATGGAAATCTTTAACAAAACTGCATATGTATAGTCTACATTGAAATGCTTGCCTTCTCAGTGGTGATGGATGAGTGAGGACAAAGGGAGAGAACTTGGAATTCAAAGTTTTAGGAATGAATATTGAGAATTGTTTTTTTTTTTTTTTTTGCATATAACTGAAAAATAAGAAATACAGGTAATGGGGTGTAGAAATCTATCTTGCTCTACATGAAAAGAGAGAAAATGGGGATAAGGGAAGGGAGGGTTGTGATATAAGGGAGGGTAGATTGGGGGAAAGTGTAATCAGAATGAATGGTGTTTTGGGGTATATAATGGGAAAGATGGGAAGAACATTTGAAACTCAATATCTTATGGAAATTGATGTTGAAAACTAAAAATAAATAAATAAACTGGAAAGAAAGAAAAGTGAAGTGTACAGTACCATGAAATATGCAGAACCATGAAAATGTAGCAGAAATGTTTGAAGAACAAACACCTGTAAAAGATTACTCTGATAAAGGCAATGGTAAAAGAAAATTCCAAGACAATGTTTTAACAAAAACCTAGCTATTCATTCCAGAAAATGAGAGAATTTGTAAACTCTGGATGCAAAATGAGTCATATTTTTTCTTTATTTCTCTTGGGTTTTTTTTGTTTTGTTTATTTTCCTTTGCAATAAGTCTAACGCAGAAACATTTTTGTATGATTTCTCATCATATCAGTTGATTCCTCAAGAGGTGGGGAAGAAATGGGAGGGAAGAAAAAGGTTATTTAAAAGTTAAAATTTAAAAAAAATGTTACAAACAATTTTCACACATAATTGGGAAATATTTAAGAAAATGAAATTATATCTGATAAAATAAAATCACTTAACAAGTCTTTTAAAATTATGCCTGAAAAAATATTTTGTTGAATCTCAGATGACTCTGTCTTAATACAGCTAGACAAATCCTCTTAAGTCACCTTAGGCCAAGAAAGTGTACACATATATAAACATGTATAATCTCGTATATGTGTTTATGTTTTTGGATATATATGGATACATATACATATATAATTGTTTTATATGTGCATGTCTTTATACATCTACATATATATGTGTATATATACATATGCGCATATATATACATATATATATGTCTAAATGTAAAACACACATGCATGCACACACACATATACATACCTACCCCTTGGACTACAGGGTAATATAATTTTTGACTCTGACTACTTGTCGTAAACAATTGTGAATTCTGCAGATGGAAGTAGTATACATATTGATCACACTGATGAAATCAATGTCATATATGCATAAAAGTCATAGTTGCAAATCAAGAGCTTAAATGAATACTGGAGGCTATGCAATTGAGTACCCACATCTTACAAATATGGAAACTGGGGTACACAGAAGACAAGTAACTTGACTAGAGTCAAACAGACTGTATCAGACGTTTGTGTTTTTGCTACCCCTCAATCTCTGAGCTCACAGGTGACTCTTTTACCTGTAGCATACTACCTTCTAGTAGAAATAGAAACTTTGTCTTCTTGGTTGAAACAGGAGATACATAAAGCTACAACATCTATGTGATAGTTTCGTTAATGAATGGCCATAAATGAACAAAAAAACCATAGGTAAACAAATGAGTTTAAACTATTGATAATTCCTGAATTTGCTATTTTTTTTTTCCTTTCCCATAAAGGAAATAACCATAGTACATTTAGGCATATGTAATACACAACATAACTGTGCTCATTTCACATAGAACAGAATAATTGAATCAGATATGATTCTTAACCCTGCATTAAATTCAATGTATTTTGTAAGACTTATATGGTACTTTGCAAGGTGTAGATATTATTTTTAATAAATATTATATTTATTAATTAATAAAGACCCCTCATTTTCCCCACTCTCTACTATCCCACTGAATTATTTCTAACCTCAAGGTCTAGTTGAAAATGAGGAGCCATATTGTATGAATTTCCAGTCCTTATGGAAGTGTCAGCCTGTATATTTTAAAAGGCACTTTAAAACAGTTACTGATTTTAAAGTGACACTTCAATGGGACGGACATTAAAATTTTCGGCTTTGCCTCTCAAAAACACAAAAAGATTGCTTTTCATATGAGTTTCAGTTCTAGTTAGAGCCTTTGTCCCCAGGGCTAGTTAATCTTGTATTGCTTCCTGGCCTGTTACAATTTTATGATTGTCACAAGAAGGATAAATTTCATGCCATTTTCTGGTCTCATTACAATCTTCAGATTGTTATGAGAATGGATTAATTTTCTTCAATTTTCTGTCCTCATTACAGACTGTTATGAGAATGGATTAATTTTATGACATTTTCCTCTTTCATTATAATCTTTGTTATGGGAATGAGAATATGTAATGAGAATGAGAACATATCAAGCATTAAAAGGTCTGTGAGAACTCATGACAAAGATTGTAACAAGAAGAGAAAACGGCACCTAATCCATTCTTCTGACAATGTGAAGATTGCCAAGCGAACCTAGAGTGACACTACATTTATCCAAACTGAAGACAAAGATTTTTGAGAAAATAGGAACGAGTGCAAAATTAATCAGCCCTCCTGACAATATTTAGATTGTACTTAAACTTAAAATATTTCTCTCATACAGTACTTATGTGAAAAGATGTAAAATGCAGGTGAGCATTATTTACTGAGAATGCATTTGGAGATTATTTTGAGGGTTAGTGCTTGTGTTGCATTATGGTTCACCTGTGAAAAACATTACTTCATTTTAATATAAATGAACATCACTTAAAATGCCAGAAAGAAGTAAGAAGTCATCTCTTCAGATCTCATCCCATTTGGGCCTCCATTACACATTGGATTCTTTCTTTTCCAAACTTGTTTAAACTATTTTCTTTACCTATGAAAACTAAGCAAGCAATATTATCTTTTGAGAATTAATAGAATCTTCACAAATAACGGGGTAATTTAAGGGAAATAAAAAATTGCACATTTCACTCATATCAAAAGGAAAACACAAGATGACCCTGAATATGCACCAAACTCCTCACATTTAGAATATTATATTTTTCTCTAAACTATTTTATAACAAATTTTCCATTAGGTTATACCTTAATAATAGTGTAATATGAGGTGGAAGAAAACCACAGAGGTGATCTAGTTCAATCTCTTCATTTTACAGATTAGGAACTAAGATCTATGATATTTACAGTTGAGTAGTCTGTAATTGAAAGAGAAGCAGGATTTAAACTGAAGTATGATGCTCACCAAATTTAGGGCTCTTTCTAGTGTGATAATGTGTCTGCCCACTAATACTCTGCAACCAAACAAATGGATGAAATGATTAGCAATAGTCTGAAAACTGAGAAAAGAATGAGGGGGCAGAGCCAAGATGACAGAGCAGAAGAAGAGACTAGCTAGAGGTCTTCCCAAACATCTAGCCAAATACCTGTAAACATGACCCTAAACAAAATTCTGGAACTACAGAACCCACAGAATGATGGAGTGAAACAAATCTTACAAGCACAAGACAGCCTGGAAAATGGACAGACGCATTATTGTGTTAAGATGGGAGCACAGCATAATCAAGCTATGTGATGAACTAGCACAGACAGGACCCAACTAGGCCTCTGAAGACTGAATCTCAGGCACCTGTGCCACTTTCAAGACTTCAAAACCACAAAGAACCGAGGACAATTTGGAAGGTCAATGGAAAAAACCTGTAGGACTTGTGTGAGGAGTAGAGTGGTTCTGCCCAACCCCAGGACTGTGGAGGGGATGGAGGAGCCCATGGGAGCCACAGCAGCAGCAACAGAGGCAGTTGGGCTGTTGCTGAAGCTCAAAGCCAAGAGATTTGGGGGGAGACTGAGCGGCTAAAAGCATACTAACCCCACACCCAACCCCAGTGGAAGCACAGAGCTACCTTGACAAAGACCTCAAAAGTCAAGTAAATAGCTGGGGAAATGAGCAAAAATCAGAAAAAGAATCATATTATAGAATCTAATTTTGGTGACAAGAATAAACAAGCAGAAGGAACAACAAAGTCAAAGTGACTACACTCAAAGCCCCTAAGAAAAATATGAATTGGTCTCAGGCCACGGAAGAGCTCAAAAAGATTTTGACAATCAAGAAAGAAAAGTTGAGAAAAATTTGTGAAGACAAATGAGATTGATGTAAGAAAATCATGAAAAACGAGTCAACTGCTTGCAAACAGGGACCCAAAAATGATGAAGAAAATAACACCTTAAAAATAAATTAACCCAAATGGCAAAAGAGTTACAAAATGTCAATAAGGAGAAGAATGCCTCAAAAACCAGAATCAGTCAGATGGAATAGGAGGTACAAAAGGAAAATTGCCCTGATATTCTAGAACCAGAGGGTAAAATACATATTGAAAGAATTCACCAAACACCTGCTGAAAGAGATCCCAAAAAGAAAATTCCTAGGAGTATTGTAGCCAATTTCCAGAGCTCCCAGGTCAAGGAGAAAATATTGCAAACAGCCAGAAAGAAACAGTTTGATTAATACAATCAAGATAACACAAGATCTAACAGCTTCTACATTAAGAGATTGGAGGGCTTGAAATATGATGTTTCAGAGGTCAATGGAGCTAGGATTGAAACCAAGAATCACATACCCAGTAAAACTGACTATAATATCTCAAAGGAAAAAAATGGTCTTTTCATGAGATAAAGGATTTTCAATGTACTTGATGAAAATACTAAAGATGAATAGAAAATTTGACTTTCTAATACAAGAACCAAGTGAAGTATGGAAAAGTAAACAGAAAAGAGCAATCATAAGGAACTTATTACAGGTGAAGTGTTTACATTACTAGATAGAAAGAAAATATTTTTAATTCTTGAGACATTTCTCAGTATTTAGGTAGTTGGAGGGTTATATGCATATTGACATGGGGTGAGTTGAATATGAAGGAATGACATCTAAAAAATAAAATGAAGGGATGAGAGAAGAATATATTGGGAGAAAGAGTAAGGGAGATATGGAATGTGGTAAATTATGTCTCACAGAAAAAGAGACAAGAAAAAACTTTGTCAATGGAGGGGAAAAGGGAGGAGGTGAGATGAAAAGAGTGATCCTAACTTACATAGGATTTGGCTTAGGGAGGGAATAACATGCACAATCAATTTGGCATGAAACTCTATCTTACACTACAGGAAAGTAGGGGGAAAGGCATAAGCAGGGTTTGAGAGGGATGAGAGAAGGGAGGGCAAATGAGATAAGGGAGTAATTAGAAATAAATACTTTTGAGGAGGGACAGGGTCAAAAGAGAGAATAGAATAAATGGTGACAGGAAAGGATGGAGGGAATACATTTAGTCTTTCACATCATGACTGTTATGGAAGCTTTTTGTATGACTGCACATGTATAACCTATACCAATTTGTATGCCCTGTCATTGGGGATGTGGGGAAAGAGAGGAAGGGTGAGAAGTTAGCATTCAAAATTTTAGAAACAAATGTTCATAATTTTTTTTACATGCAACCAGAAAATAAGACATACTGACAATGGGGTGTAGAAATCTATCTTGTACTACCAGAAAATAGAGGGCAAGGAATGAGAGAAGGGAGGGCAGATTGAAGGAAGGTGTATTCAGGAATACACAGTCTCTTGGGATGGTTGGAAGGGAGAGGTGGGGAGAAAATTTGGAACTCAAAATCTTAAGAAAGTGAATGTTGAAAACAAAAGAAATAAATATTTTTTTACAAATGAGGAAACATATTGGGGGGCAGGTGTGTGTGTGTGTGTGTGTGTGTGTGTGTGTGTGTGTGTGTATCTAAGAGAGAGACAGAGAATATTCAAGAATAATTTGGCCTTCATAATCTGGCCCCAGCCTGCTTCTCTAGGCTCTCATCAGCCCTACTTCTTGCTCACTTCTTTAGCAGCTCAATGAAGTGAACTAATGTGATGAAAAAAAAAGCCTGAATGAAAGCATATTGATAATAATGAGTTACTGTGGGAGATAAGAAGTAAACTGTAACTCATAGACCAGTAGTATTTGAGGGAAGTATTTTTGGAGGTGAGCTCGCCATCTCTTAACAATGCAAATAACTAATAAAAACAATCTGTCACCAATTTCTCTCCAAATTCCTTTATGACTCTCAGGTGTCTTCCATACCTATTAATCATCAGTGACTATTCAAAGTTATCAACAAGTCATAGATTTTTTTTTTAAAAGATTGGATGGGACCTTAAATATGATAAATATGATAAAAGTCTTCCATAATAATCATGTTGTAATAGACTATATTTCTGTCCATTCTATCCTGTCCCTATTAATTCTAGTTTCTCTTTTGACCTTGTCCCTGCCCAAAACTGTTTACTTGTAATTACTCTCTCCTCCTATTTTCCCTCCCTTCTATGATCCCCCACACTCAACTTATCCCCTTCTCCTTATTTTACTTTAGTCTAAGATAGATTTTCATACTAAATTGAGTGTGCATGCTATTCCCTCCTTAAGCCACATCCTATGAAAGTAACGATCACTCTTTCCTTCTCAACTACCCCCTATTTTCCTCCATTGAAAAAGCTTTTTCTTGCCTCTTTTATGAGAGATAATTTCCCCATTGCATTTCTCCCTTTCTCCTCCCAATATATTCCTCTCTTAGCCCTTAATTTTATTCTTTTAGACATCATCCCTTCCTCTTCAACTCACCCTGTGTCCTCTGTCTATATGTATATAATCCCTCCCAACTACTCAAGCACTGAGAAGAGTCTCGGGAGTTACAAATATTATCTTTCCATGTAAGAATGTAAACAGTTCAACTTTAGTAAGTCCCTTGGGACTTCTCTTTCCAGTTTATCTTTTCGTACTTCTTTTGATTCTTGTGTGTGAAAGTCAAATTTTCTATTCAGCTCTGGTATTTTCATCAAAAATGCTTGAAAATCCTTTATTTCATTGAAAGACCTTTTTTCTCCCCTGAAGTGTCATACTCATTTTTTTCTAGGTATGTGATTCTTGGTTTTAATTCTAGTTCCTTTGACTTCTGGAATATCATATTCCAAGCCCTTTCATGCCTTAATGTAGAAGTTGCTAGATCTTGTGTTATCCTGATTGTACAGTACTCAAATTGTGCCTTTCTGGCTCCTTGAAATATTTTCCCCTTCACTTGGGAACTCTGGAATTTGTCTATAATATTTCTGAAGTTTTTATTTCCGATCTATTTGAAGAAGGGATCGGTGAATTCTTTCAATATTTATTTTACCCTCTGGTTCCAGAATACCAGGGCAGTTTTTCTTGATAATTTCATGAAAGATGATGTCTAGACTTTCTTTTTCTTTGCTCATGGCTTTCAGGTAGTGGCAAAATTTTAAAATTATCTCTCTGGATTCTATGTTCCAGATCAATTGTTTATCCAATGAGAGATTTCACATTTTCTTCTAGTTTTTCATTCTTTTTAATTTGTTTTGTAATTTCTTGGTTTCCCATGAATTCATTCCCTTTCATCTGCTCCATTCTAATTTTTAAAGAACTATTTTCTTCAGTGAGCTTTTAAGCCTCCTTTTCCATTTGGCTAATCCACTTCTCATGATTTTTTTGAATTGCCCTCATTTCTCTTCCCAATTTTTCCTCCACCTCTCCTAATTGATTTTCAGAATCCTTTTTGAGATCTTCCATGACCTGAGACTATTGTATATTTTTTTGGAAGTTCTGGATGTAGAAACCTTGAGTTTTATGTCTTCCTGCGATGATATTCTTTGTTCTTCCTCATCTGAAAGAATGGATGAAAATATATCTTCACCAAGAAAGTAACCTTTGTTCTTATTTTTTTTCCTTTCTGGGGGCATTTTCCCAGCCAGTTACTTGACTTTTGAGTCCTTTGTCATGTATGGGGTATACTCTAGTGACCTATAAGTTCTCAGTTCATCCAAGCTTGCAAAATCAAGGGAGAGGAGTTTCTCCTGGCCTGCACTCATATCTGGGAGCAACAAGAAGTTTTTCTGCCCAGAATATGTGAGTAGAATTCCCACTCCAGAGCCTCCACCAGCACCACTAGCCAGTATTCCTCCTCACCCTGGGGCCACCACTCAGAAGTGAGATCCACAATGCCTGCTCAATTCTCCCAGGATCGTTAGGCAGAGGGCTCCAAAAATGGAACGGTACTGTCACAGTGGCTGCCACCGCCGTGGAACCACGGTTAGGACTGGAACATGTTCCCTTTTCACCCAGGTGAAAGAGCTTTCTCACTGATCTTTGAAGCTGCCTTTGGTGTTTGTGGGTTCAGAAATCTGGGAACTGCTGCTGCCTGTGTTTCCGTTCCATGAAGCCTGCTCCAGTCCTGCCCCTGTTTGCTGTGTGTTGCCAAGCATGAGCTCCACTCTGCTCTGAGCCTGTTGAAATAGGCTTTTCCTGTGAGTCTTCCAGACTGTCTTGTTCTGGAAATCTCTTTCAGTATGTGGTTTTATAGCTTCTGTTGCTCTAGAATTTGTTTAGAGTCATTTTTACAAATTTTTTTATGGTCATAAAGTTTTTGCATGACCTTGGGCAAGTGAAATTTCAAGACAACAGGTTTTTGTTGCTATTATTGTTTTTGTTGTTGTTCAGTTACATGAGAGTTTTCAACGTAGGGATATGGAAGTTCTCCTGCCAATCTAGAATCCTAAGATCATTTCAGATAGAAAAGTATTCTACACTGTTCTGCAATCAAGATTAGGTAAAATTAGTGTTCTTCAAAAAAACTTTAGGTAATCAAAATTAAAAATCCACAGAAATTAAAGCAATTAATAGTTAATTCCCATGACTGAAAAGGTTCTGCTAAAGACTGGCCAGGCATAAAAATAAAGGCTTGACAGGAAAAGGAAGACGTCCTTTTATCTCAAAGTCAAATATAATGCCAGAAGCAAAATCTTTAGCTCCACTTAGCAAGGAATGCAGCTGAAATCAGAAATAGTGAGGGATGATGCATTTTAAAATGTAAATGAATGTTAGGTCTTCGAATCTAATCACATCTCCCTTAGTCACTGTCTTCTTGTAGGAATGTAATTGCTGCTACCCTACATTATTGGTCAACAGCCAACCTCTCATGCCAACACTTTATTTTTTTTTTAATTTATTTATTTAACTTTTTACAATCATTTCCACAAAATTTGGGTTCCAAATTTTCTCCCCATTTGTCCCCTCCCCCCACCCCCATACAATGAGCATTCTAATTCTCCCTATCAGCAATCTACCCTCTCTTCAATCCTCTCTCCCTTCTCTTATCCCCATCTTCTCTTTTGTCCTGTAGGGCCAGATGACTTTCTATTCCCCATTAACTGTATTTCTTATTTCCTAGTAGCAACAACAATACTCAACAGTTGTTCCTAAAACTTTGAGTTCCAAATTCTCCCCATTCCTCCCTCTCCACCCATTCCCTTTGGGAAGGCAGGCAATTCAATATAAGCCATATCTGTGTAGTTTTGCAAATTACTTCAATAATAGTCGTGTTGTGTAAGACTAATTGTATTTCCCTCCATCCTATCCTGCCCCCCATTATTTCTATTCTGTCTTTTGATCCTGTCCCTCCCCGAGTGTTGACTTCAAATTTCTCCCTCCTCCCATTGCCCTCCCTTCCATCATCCTTGTCACCCTGCTTATCTCCTTCTCCCCCACCTTCCTGTATTGAAAGATAGGTTTTCATACCAAAATGAGTGTGCATTTTATTCCTTCCTTTAGTCGAATGTGCTGAGGGTAAAGTTCATGTTTTTTCTCAGGTCTTCTCTTTTTCCCTCCACTAAAAAGTCTCCTGCTTCCCTCTTGAATGAGATATAATTAACCCCATTCCATTTCACCCTCTCTCCTCCCACTACGTTTCTCTCTCACCATTTACCTTAATTTCTTTTAAGATATGGTCCCATCCTATTCAATTCACTCTGTGCTCTCTGTCTCTGTATGTGCGTGCATGGGTGTACATCTATGTGTGCGTGTGTGCATGCATGCGTGTGTGTGTGTGTGTGTGTGTGTGTGGTCCCACCAACTACCCAGATACTGAAAATTTTTAAGATTTACAAATATTGTCTTTCCATGTAGGAATGTAAACAGTTCACCTTTGGTAAGTCCCTTATGACTTCTCTTTGCTGTTTACTTTTTCATGCTTCTTCTCATTCTTGTGTTTGAATGTCAAATTTTCTTTTCAGCTCTGGTCTTTTCATCAAGAATGCTTGAAAGTCCTCTGTTTCATTGAAAGACCATATTTTCCCTTGAAGTATTATACTCAGTTTTGCTGGGTAGGTGATTCTTGGTTTGAGTCCTAGTTCCTCTGACTTCGGGAATATCCTATTCCATGCCATTCGATCCCTTAAGGTAGAAGCTGCCAGATCTTGAGTTATCCTGATTGTATTTCCACAATACTGGAAGTGTTTCTTTCTAGATGCTTGCAATATTTTCTCCTTCACCTGGGAATTCTGGAATTTGGCCACAATGTTTCTAGGAGTTTCTCTTTCTGGCTCTCTTTCAGGCGGAGATTGATGGATTCCTTCAATACTTATTTGGCCCTCTGGTTCTAGAATATCAGGGCAGTTTTCCTTGATAATTTCATGAAAGATGATGTCTAGGCTCTTTTTTTGATCATGGCTTTCAAGTAGTCACATAATTTTTAAATTGTCTCTCCTGGATCTGTTTTCCAGGTCAGTTGTTTTTCCATGAGATATTTCACATTCTCTTCCATTTTGTCATTCTTTTGGTTTTGTTTTGTGATTTCTTGGTTACTCAGAAAGTCATTAGCCTCCATCTGTTCCATTCTAATCTTGAGAGAACTATTTTCTTCAGTGAGTTTTTGAACCTCTTTTTGCATTTGGCTAATTCTGCTTTTGAAAGCATTCTTCTCCTCATTGGCTTTTTGAACCTCTTTTGCCAATGGAGTGAGCCTATTTTTTAAGGTGTCATTTTCTTCAGCATTTTTTTGGGTCTCCTTTACCAAGGTATTGACCCATTTTTCATGCTTTTCTTGCATCTCTCTCATTTCTCTTTCCAGTTTTTCCTCTACCTTTCTAACTTGATTTTCAAAATCCTTTTTGAGCTCTTCCATGGCCTGAGCCCACCAGACATCCACCTGGGATGTCTGCGATACAGAGGCCCCGACCTCCACTTCTTTCCCTGAGGGTAAGAATTGTTCCTCGTCATCAGAATTGAAAGACAGGAACATCTTTCCTCCAAGAAAATAGCTTTCTATGGTCTTATTTTTCTTCCCTTTTCTGGGCATATTCCCAGCCAGTTACTTGAGTTCTGAGATTCCTGTCCACCCCCACCTAGATCTGTCCAGCTAGTGCTTGGGTTCTGAGATTCAAATGCTGCTCCCCAGCCTCAGGGCTTTCCGTGGCAGGCATGGCTGCTATTCAATGTGATCTTAAGTTCTGGTGCTCAGGTGGGGGCAGGGCTGCCTCCCAGGCTCAGTTCCCTCAGGGGCTTTATGCAGAGACCTTCAGTAATGGAGCTGGTGGGGGCAGGGCTATCTCCCAGGCTCATTTCCCTCAGGTGGTTTATGTGGACATTTTCGGTAATGGCCCTGAGCTCCTGCCTGCTGCTCCTGGAGTCCCGGGCTGCTGCTGCCTCTGCCGCTGCCTCCCGAAGGGTCCGAGTCATGGAAACACCCCGCTCCCCTCTCCATCAGCCCAGAAGTCTCTCTCACTGACCTGTAGTGCCTGTGGGTGGAGGGACCTTCCCGGCTTCTGGAGATTCCATCCCTGAAGCCTGCTCGTATCAGCTCCTCTTGGGCCAAGCGGCCAGGGCAGCGCAGGGGTGGGCTCCACTGTCTGGTGTGCGACAGACACCTGGGGATGTCTTTCCAGGGCTCTCTGGAATGGAAATCTCTTCCACTGTGTTTCTGCATGGCTTGTTCTGCTCCAGAACTTGTGGGGAGTTCTTTTTACAGAAAATTTCTGGGCTGTGGATTCAAAGCTAGCATATGTGAGTCTTTCTACTCCGCAATCTTGTCTCCTCCCCCTTCATGCTTACACTTTAGACTAAAAATTTAATCAGTGTCTTTGAGTAACTGCTTTTTGACCTAGGACATATGTTAAGATGTTAATAATATCTTCTAACCATATATCTTCTGTCTCTAAAAAAGTCAGCATCATTCTCATAAGGGTAGAGAGATCAGCAAATGTTTATTTAATATTAAAAATTACAAATAGGTCTTAGGCACTACTATATTATGCACTGTGAGATGCTGTATTTAATAGTTTCCCTCCTGTCCTGTATTTATAGATTTTTGTGTAGCCTGACTGGAAGCTGGAAGGTTAAATTATTTTTCAACATTTTGAGATATTCTCTATATTTCTTTTTTGCAAAAACAATTAGAATGACAAGGAAGACTTTGGTTCAGGTTGAAAATTGATTCCAGATCTCATCTACAGTAAATTTCCATATGGGACTAAGCTTCTTGACATTGTTATATCAAACAATGGCTGCTCTGCTCAGAGTGTACCTTTCTTTTGAATTTCAAATATAACAGTTTCAATAGAGTTTATCAACTTATTTAACTTGTCTTTGCTTCTAGCTTGGCTCATGCTCGAGAGACATGACAAATAGGAAAACTAACGAGACATTAATGAAAAAGGCAACATAAAGATGACTTAGTGATGGCCATTTCATTCTGAAAAAACATTAAAAATGTTATGTGAAATTATGTTTTCTAGAGGTTATTCAAAATGTAAGTTTATCTTTAAACGTTGTCTAGTTTTATATAATAGTTAATATTTATATAATATTTTACTATATACAAAACATTTTACACTTATTGTTTCATCACCCCAACAACACTGAGACAGTACTATTAATAATTCCCATTTTACAGATGGGAAACTAAAGCTAAGATACATTAAATAACTTGTCTGTAGTAACACAGATGATGTCTGAAAAGGGATGTGGTCTTGGTTTCTCCTCACTCCAAATACAATTCTCCATCCATGTGGATGCTGCTGAGTTTCTGAATATGTTTCTCCCACTTCTAGCCAGTAAGTCACCCCTTTTAAGAAAGATTTAAAAAAAAAGGAAAAAAATAAGCAGTTCAACCAAGTTAGTTATCACCAAAATGAGTTTGACAATATATGCATTATTCCACCTTCATTATCACCACTTCTAAAAAGCAGCTTCTCCACTCTTCCTCTGGGATCAAGTCCTTTTGTTGTTATAATTCGACCAAAGTTGGCTTATTTTTGTTGTGGTTTTCATTGTTTTCCTGTATAACGTTGTCCTGCTTCTGTTTACTAAACTCTGCATCAATTCCTTTTGTCATCTCATGTTTCTCAAGTCTCTATATTGATCATTCAGCAATTCATTTTGCTAATGCAAAAATAATTCGGGATTTTTCCTATCTGTAGAGAAAGACAAAAGGATTTCATCTAATTAGAAACCATCATGTACCATGTCTCCCATACCCTGTTTCTATCCCAAACTGCTTTCTTCTTTCCTCTCCCTGTCCCACTTGGTGGGCACTGAAAGGAGGCAAGATTTACTGTGACTTTCAAAATTGATTATCGTAAGGAACTTTCTTTTTGCTTTTATATCTATTTCCATCTTTTTCTTGAGTTTTCTCTTCAGCTACAAATGGAATAAGGAAATAGTTAATTCATATCATAATGCAAATAGTTAAATCATATCGTGCGTTTAAAGATGAGGACTTTGATTATTTAGAACGAATGAGGTAAGACAAAATAAAAGTTCATTCTTTTTAGGAAGTGAAATAAAGGTTCAATGTCAAGTCTTTAATCCAACGAATGAATCTCACTTTTCAGGAATCTGATGTAAAAGCACTTCAGTGGCATGCAGGGATCATTTTGGTCTCTTTCAAATATGCCTGTTTCATAACATTTCTAGAGGAATAAGTTTTACTCTTCCCCTGTCTTCACTCTTACCCTTCCTGCCCCCTGTAATGTAACTTATGAAAGGTTCCTAAAGTTTCCAGAAGGAGATCATGAGATAAAATGTCTGGCAATAAGCACCCTTCCCCACAGACATTAAAAGCCACAGAACGATTCCTCTTCCCCAGTAGGCTTTGTCATTAATATACACCATTCTGTTTTGCCAATGCCAAGTAGTTTAGCTTTCTACAAGTTTGTTTTTTTTTTCCAGAATCAACATTCTCCTCCTTACAAACTCAGAAAAGATTCTTCACTCAATTATCTCCCTGACAAAATACGCATTCAAACCCCTATACTTTTGCTACTTTCGAAGAAGGCTAAGGAAATCTCCATATAATATTCTACCAACTGAAGCAGCTAAAAAACATAGATAAAAAGGCTGAATGAGGGTTATTCATTCTCTTGCTTCTGCCTTTCTGAAGGAGTTAGAAATAATTTATCTCAGCCAGGCATTTCTCTTAAAGAACAGTAAGCAGATAGAGATGACACCAGTGGCCATTTAAAATGATCCTACCTATTTGTCAATAGGGAGGCAGGGCCTGAGGTGAAACAGTCCCCATTTAATTTCATTGTAGCCCAGGAGTTTTTACCTTCCTAATATATTGATGGTACCTTTTTTCACCTCTGGGCTGTAAAATTCTCTTGTCAATTGATTTTCTCTGCTACTGATAAGATACTGTGCATTTCTCCTTCATATCAACGTAAAGATAAATCAGTAGATGGGAAGGAATAAAGCAAGGAGGAAAAAAAAAACAATGCTACTCCCGACTTTAAAAAAAATCTGAAACAATTTCATCATTTCTTTTCATTGTTACAGGTCAAGAACAATAACTTTGCACCTAGGAGAGCAATTTCCAAATCAAAAAAGTGTTCCAATTGGGTCAGAAGGGTCCAGGCCTAGCTCCTCAGGTTTCTCTTATGGAGGGGTACTAGGCATCTGTCACTGCTTATCTTTCTTAATTTATAAATAGTGTTTGCCCAATGAGCTGATTGTATTCGCTCTCTGAGCTTGCTATCAGATACCCCAAAAAAGATGAATCAGGGCTTTTTTTGGTATATCTGTTCTATCCCATTGAGCTCTAGTTACATGCCTCCTGTCAATAACATTCTTTAAAAATGCCCAGATACGTAAATATATTGTAAAGTAACCTTAAGATTAAAAGAAGTCCACACCGATATTTAAATAAATGCTCCATAACCACACTTTAGTCCCTCAAAAGAAGAGCTCTTTTCTTTTTTGGTTGTGACTGTATGAAGTGGTCCATAATTAATTGACAAATGACCTCTATCACACTTGACATCATACTGGTATTTCTAATATGTTACTGTTTCTCCTCTAGTGCAGACACAGAGGAGGCATTAGAACCATTTTCCCAGCCGCCCCCCCCCCCCATTCACATGATGTAATGATCTAAATTCCAGGAAAATTGTCCTGCTTGCTTTAACTGTGCAACCCTGGACACATCACTAAATTGCTGATTTACAATATATAATTAATGTATGTTTGTATGTATACATTTGTGTATGTGTGTGTACATAGACATACACACACAAACATATATATATGTATATACATCGATTGAGTGGAGATATATATATATATATATATATTTATATATGCTTGTGTGTGTGTATATACAAAATGTGTGTTTATATGTGTGTGTATATATATATATGTATATACAACCTTTCACTATCATTATTGCTGTTGCTGCTGTTACTACTAATAAAAATATTAATAATAGCTAAATCCAGAAATCAACCTCCTACCTCTGAATTTTTATATAGGAATCTTTTCCTCATTGTAAATATCAGAGTTCTGTCTCACTTCAAAAGTTACCTTCTGTTTACTTAGCTTGGGTGTATATGTCCTCCCAGCCATATATAAATTCCTTAAGGGGAAGAAACTTTTTTACTGTTTCCCCAGCGCCTACTATCAGGCAAGGTATTTTACACATAGTAAGTGTCTAATAAATGTTAAGGGAATTGAACTATTTAAATGATGTTTGTGTAAGAAAATGAGTTTAGGCTATTCATTTAAATAAGGACTACAATGAAGGAAAAATGGAAATCATTCAGTGTCCTGACCTTAAGGAAGGATAAAATATGTTTAGAATTTTAGCTTCCAATGCTACTAAGCGACTGTCCAAGAACTATATTCAGGTTTCTTTGATTTTTCTTTCCCTCAGTACAGATTTTATGACAGCCTGTCAGAATGAACAGTGGATAATAATGGATTAAAAAAATGGTATTTAAAAAACATTTTTTTAAATAATGAAGATGAAAGTCTGGGGAAATGGGAGGTGTCATTTCTGTCAGCAAATGCAAGTTTCCTTGTGAAAATAGCATATTTAATCTTGGGGGAAAGGCAGAACAAATTGTATTTACAGAAATATTCCTGGTTGTGCTGTGCCAATTTCTCATTCTAAAGAAATATGCAATTTTCAAAGAATCTGCAGAGTGTATGTGTGTTTGCCTTTGTTCTGTGGTGAGTGTTTAGTATGAGGATAGATTAGCTTGAGTCAATTTTGTTCCCCAAATACATCCACAGGACCTAGTTCATCCATTCTGAAAATACTGCTCAGGGAGAGGTCTAGTGAAACACAATGCCTTAAAGCTACCCCTGAGCACACTTAGGGCTGATGAAAATGTGCTTCTTATGGAGCAAATGGGAAAAAGAAAGGTAGAAACAAAGTGAGTTGGATAGGCATAGAAATGCTTTTCTAGTCAAATAGTAGAGCACTGAAGAAAACTCTTGTTTGTATTACACAGTTATACGTGACTCAACCTAGACATCACAACTAGTTTCATAAAAAAGCAAACACAATTTTATTATATGGAAACATTTTTTCATTTATTCAATAGAATGCATTCTTATTCCTAAGGAACTAGTTTTCTTATATTCCATATTCTTACCTATAAAAATTGATTCTATTGCTCTAATTTTATTGGATTCTATTTTCCCTAGTGTCTAAGTTACTGTCTACTAGTAGGCGGGTTATCTTAACACTTTCAACAACTAAGGTATAATCATACAATCATAATATTTTAAAGACAAAATGACTTTCAATGAATATCTAGTAATATAAATATATAAAATACATAAGTTTCTAAGATATTATAATGCTATAATGCAAATGTACATATATTCATATATAAATATATATCAATTATATTTATGGATATGTATGCTTCTCTGAGTATACAGTTATAGTTGGGATGTGTATGTATTTGTATGTATATATGTATAGTTACATATACATGTGTGTATCCCTACTACAACTTACGTAATAAGATGCCATTCAACACCTGCTTTTCCACTGCCAATTTGTAGAGACCCACTGATTCATGATCACCTCATTTTTCTTTTGGACAGCTAAAATTAGGAGAGGGCCTCCATCCTACCCTCAAAGTCTGGAATAAATGTGTCTCTTTGCAGTCTCTATCACTTGATCCTGGTTCTACCTTGTGGAAGAAAATAGAGGAAAAACTAATATAAATCCTCCACATATTTGAAAACATCTGTTACATTTCCTGCCTGAATTCTCTTCTTAACAAATAACATTTCATATTATTTTAAATAATATTCCTCTGGCATAAACTTTAGGTTCATTATTCAAGCAGCCTTTCACTGAGTACTCTACATTTTGTCATTGAATTCAACATTTTGTTATTGAATCCAACATTCTAGATGTGAGTCTGAGCGGGAAATTGCAAAGTGGGAATAGCGCCTCCATATTACTAATACTTCTGATCTTAAGGCTGAGGTTACATTCTTTCATATATATATGTGTGTGTGTGTGTGTGTGTGTGTGTGTGTGTGCGTGTGCATGTGCATGTGTATTTACATATATCTGTACATATATATTTATTTATACTCACACACACACATATATATACATATATATGTTGGGATAGTCTATGTAGTGTATGCTTATATATATATATATATATATATATATGCACATACACATACACACACACACATTGAAAATTCAGTTTGGGTGATTGTTGTGTTCATCCTTTGTTACCAAAGAAGACTATGCCATCAGATCAATGATGACATGACTTACATTTGACTTTGTTCTGAATGAGGGAAGGCTGTGCAAGGTCACCAGCCTCACTCCTCTTCCAGAGTCATCTGAATCTAGTGACCTGGTATTCCTCAGGATGACTGGAGATGACTGAGGATGCACTGGAAGACCGTGGCCCCTTTAGGCCTAGGTGTATGCAGGTACTCAGTTAGGGTGAGGCAATACCCATTGATTGGATAGGCCTCTAAGAAGTAGTGAGGGGATGGCCATTTTAATGAGGTAATGAAAAGAAAGACATCAGGCTGGGAGAAAAAGAGCAACAGTTCCTATTGATAATCACTCTGAAACTATGACCAAAGGAAAGATTGAGGTTAAGGGATTTTTAACTGTGACAAGAAAGGATTACTTCTTCCTTACTACCTCATGTGTTTGTGTGACAATGGTAGAAGTAACACAATAAAAGGAGATTCTAACTATATTTTAGTGTGCTTTATACATTTCACTTTCTCTCTTCTTTTCTTTAACCTTGGGTACTTAATAAACAATGCTAGGGTCAGAAGACAGAGAGAAACTGTAACTAGAGAAAAACTGATAATGTTTCCTAGCAAGAAGCAGACAACTTGCAATGGGCAAGCTTCAACCAGACCCAGTAAGGACTGCAGTTGCTAGAATTCCTATGACTGGTGAGCCAAGGGGAATTTCCTCCTCTCTCGATTTCTTTAAATCAGAAACCTGATATAAGAAAAATGAAGCTCCTCTTCTGGTTCTCCCTTTATACAGCAGAGCATGGATACAGAACTCTTTCGAAATTGATATGGAAACATTAGTGACCACTCTTGCTCTCTACATTCAGTCAAATCCAAATCCATGGACTTATTTGGCTGTCTAACTATCTGGTTATATCTCCATATTTTTCAAGAGAATCACATGAAGCACTGTACCACAACTTTTCCAAAATCAAGGTAAATAATAGCATTTAATATCATATTTCTAGAAATTAGTAATGCTATAAAAAGAAAGGCTAATCTGATATGACCTCCTAATGCTTTCTTTTGGGGATATTCATTAACAATTTCTTTGATAATACATCCTTAATATTTTCCAGAAATCAAAGTCAAGATTGCTGGTCTACAATTTGTAGACTTTATTCTATCTCTCCCTTTTGTTTTTTTTTGTTTTTTTTTTTTTTTTTTGCAAAACCAAAATGACTTTTGTCCTTTTCCCATCCAGTAGTGACATTTTCAGTTGAGTCAGTCTTTCCGTTGGTATTGACAATTCCAAACACCAGTTTAATTTTGTTCTTGATTTTTCAACATTAAAATATGTTATGTACCAGGGTCAATTGACCTGAACTTCCTCAAAATAGATCTTTTATTATCTTCCTTATTTTCCTTGAATATCAACTCCCAGTTCTTGATAACTTTGATTTGTGCCTTTTTAGTCCAAATGTGTATGAACTTTCCTCATAAGCCTAAACTAATTCTTAGCCTTTATAATTCTGATACCATTCCTATAGGGTCAGGCTGGGCCCTATATTCATTGTTTTCTTGTTTTCTTATTTTATTCTAATTTTTAAGCAATCCAAGCTGTTTAGTAAGCTATCTGCATATCTACAACACACCTTTCATGTTTCATTCAAGTCAAAATTATTTTTTATGTCTTTTTTTTTTCTTCAGATTTTTCTAACCCTCCTAATTTGACTTTCCCTATAGAATTTTTGGCATAGTGTCTTATCTATTCTTTCTCTAACACTTTGAAAGTTAATTTCCCCAAATGTAGACTATCCCCATTTTAAAGGGGTCAGGCACAAGTGCAAATAACACCAGGCTGCTAATATGGTGTCATCCATGGAGAAGATCCTTGGGGATATGCTTCCAAAAGCTGGATGACTGAAGCATGACTGGAATTCTATATGGTCTATCATATAAAAGGACACAGGCTTTTCCCATTGGTAGAGTACCAGAACTGACTCACTATTAGTCCTAAATTTCCAGAATTTAGGTCTGAGGTAAAAGACTCCTTCACTCACTACATGGGGTCTGTGTGCAACTTCCTTCTTTCTCCACCCCCACCTTACATCATTTGACCGTGAAATGTTCCTGGATCTTTGACATTTCTTTTTTCTTTCCATTCTGGGTACAGGGAGTGGAGATTCTGAACTGACTTGGGAAGTGAATGCATGAAGGTACAGGAAACCATTAATCCAGGCTGGGTGTTGTATCCAGGTCAGCAGTGAAACTCTGAGTATTATGGGAATGCTAGCCCAGAAATTGAGATTTCTGGGTTTGGATTTTTTTGTATTTGCATAGGAACCACATAGGAACTCCAATAAACTGTGAACATAATTTCCATTCCCTTTTCAAAATCTGAAGTGCTATTGGGGTATTGTGTCCTCAAGGTGTTTGGAGTTCTACATTGACTGTTGCTATAATTTTGAAGCCCTTATCCCTTTGGAAAAGCTAGTCTGATTTTAAGCAGTTAAATTGAACAGGGGTGCTTGTTCACTGGGCTCCTAATAAGGTGAAGAGCAGAGTTGGTGGGGCCTGGGATAAATAGTAGAGGATTGAAACATTCCCCAAACTCTTAGAGTACTAGAGATTTCAGTGAGAAGAACATTTAAGAGTCCCAGGAGAGGACAGAGCCAACCGTTTTACATATAGTTTTTTTCTTCTATATTGTAGATCATTTCCTGCTACTTCTTATGATTTCAACCCTAGCAACTACTTATTCAACATTACCAAGAATCAGATCAGGAATAGAATTGTCTATAATATTTTTTAAAAATGAAATCATTATTAAGATGATAAAAAAAGATGATTCTCTTTTAAGAGGGAGAGAAGGAGGGAGGGAGGAAAAGAGGCAGGTAATTGGTGACTTAATCATTGAAATCCCTCATCTCTCTGTGCCATGATTAGCAGCTTGTAATCAGTCTCTGGATTCATCCATTTTCTCTTTTTGTGTGTGGTTTGCATTGTTTCCAGGTGGCCAAAATCATGTCTTTCTTTACCTCCACTTCTTTTCAGTCAAAAGCTCTCTGCTACCCTTTGTTCCCTCCCCTACATGTTTCCCTATCTTGTTTTATTTTTAATGCATCAAATGCATTTGAAATCCCTGTCATGGATATCATCATACATCTCAGTGATAGCATTGAGACCAAATGTGTTTATCTGTGTTAGTATCTCTAGTTCACTTTATTTGTTTCCTAAGATTTGATCATTTGTGTGTATATATTTGGGTTTTGCTCTTCACTCCTTTATCATATCTTTGTCTTCTGTGAACTTCTTGGTAACTCAACTTCTATTCTTCTTTCTTAATTGCAGCTAATCTCTGTGGTATTAAGCTTAATAGATAGGCAAATTTGTAGGGAATTTTCATCCCTCCTTGGTCATTTCATTAGATGTAAGAGATGTTACACAAACATATTCTCACAAGCTATAGTTAGGTTAACCTCTTTCCTAAGTACCTTTATTACAATATATTAAGCTATGATCTGAATATTCAAATTCTCTTTCCAAACACCATATTTTTAGCATGATATTCATGATCCAAATTATTTTTCCCTTTGAAATCCCTTATCTTAAATGGGTGTTAATGTTGACAATAATTTGTATGGCACTGTGTTCTTTACCTTTTCCTCAAGTCATTGCAGTCTTTGGCAATGTTATCTAGACTCCTTCAGACAGTACATTGGTAATCATAAGAAGTAGATATAAATCTTCCATTTCAAGGATGCTTAGAAAGATATCATGTTTTGGATGTATGCACTGTTGGAAGACAATGGATTATTCTACTGTTATCCAGTCCATAAATAGGTACTTCATTAACTCTGAGTATGGAGTCACCAATCATGCCTATTCTTTTCATTTTCTCATAATTACTGGATGGTAATAAATGTGACAAAATATAGCTTTTCTCTTTGTGACAGCTTTATATTCTCAAACTTCCTAGTACAGGTCATTTCCCCTCTGCCATTACAGATCCTTTTGAACTCCCACCCTTTTCCTAATTAAAACCCACTTGATTCTTTTTAACATCTTATTTGACCTTGATAACTTCCAGTACAGAAAAGAATTATTTAAAAATCTTCACTATTTCAAAGAGAAATAAGCCTGCATGTTGAACATGCTGTTTATACAGTAGTCATTTGACTTTGACAGACATGTAAATATGGAAAATTTGATGTCAGTCACTACGTTTCTCCTACTCCACATACTGATTTAGATTCTTAGTCTTGCAGTGCCTTCTAAGGCATACCTGAAGCAATGATTTATATAACTCTAGCTCACTAACAAGAAGTGTCTTGAGGCTTGGTAGAACCCAGCTTATTGTGTAGAAAAGCACAATTAGAGGCTATGGTATTGATTATCAAATTAGCAATGTCAAGTGTTTGGATAGATTAAACATTTGTTTCTCCTTAGGAAAAAATCTCTAGGGGCTCAGAACTCTCAGTATTTTCCCAAATATAATTTTGGGAGAGATGTTAGGAATAAATTTTAAGACACATGCTTTTTATTAATTATGAGCTTGAGATAAAATAATTAGTTTTTATATTTGAGATTATTTCTATTTGGCTACAGAGGTCTAGGTAGTAAGCATATATCTCAATAAATTAAGGGAGATTTTGTAAAGCTTATACACATTAATGTGATTTAATTTGGTAGTATTTAATTCTATATAGCCCCTCAATGTGTAGGTCACTGTGACCTTGTAGGAGAAAAAAAAAACAAAAACAAGGGATGAAGGAAACAAGCTTAGGTTGCTTAATATTTAGTCTGCAAAATTCATGAAATTAGGTATCTCTTTCCTCCCTTTTTTTATCCCCAGTATTTAGTACAGTATCTAGTAGATGTAGGTACTAAATAAATGTTTAGAGAATTGACTTGATGACTTAATGATGATTATAGTATTTAAACATTATTTTAAAATTAAAAAACATTTATTTAGCACTACAAGGTTGACAGAATACTTTCCAATAAAATCTTCCAAAAATAATCAGAAGAGTTTATAATTCCAAATAGCTCTAAAGAGTCAATTTCTAGACAAATTAAATTGATATAGTAACATCAGTCATTATAATGGTACTCAGAAGATCTCTACACCCTTACAAATGTAGAGTTGTTTTCTCTTTGACATAAATGTAAGGTTCCAACATTACTAGCCCTCCACCTCACCTGCTTCCACTATATTAGGTCTTTTGTTCCATGAATTGAAAATAAAATTATTTTTAAAGTATTGTTATGATTACTTTGTAGTCATTCCTTCCCTTAGCTCCCTTAAACTTTTGTCTCTGGACATTTAATCAATCTAGGTTAGGAGCTACATAAGGTCTCTTCTTGTTTTATGAAGTTTATAACGGACAAGATATTTGGAGTATAATCACAATAGCTCAGAGCCCCCAGTTCGGAAAACTTCTAACATTTAAGCAGTGGCTTAGTTCCCTATTCTAATTTAAATCCATATTTACCTCTAGATAAACCATGCCCTCTTTATTATTTGAGGTAAAATTCTTGATACAAGACACATTTAGGTAAAAGAAGAAAGAAGAACATATTACATTATTCATGGAAAGATATGGAATGGAAAAGTTGAAGAAAGAGCAAACCTTTTTTAGCAAATTTCCTCAGTCCATGAAGAAGTGAGTAAAACTGGTTACTTCAGCCTGAGTCTTCAGCTTTAAGATTCCAAGGGGGAATGATGTCCTTCCATGATCTTTCCTTCCTCTACCATGGCTCAACTCAGAGGCTTCCTTTCACTTTCTCCTTTCAGCCTCTTTTCACTTTCTTATTTCCCCCTGTTGTTCGAGCTGAGAGAGAATGCAGGTTCCTCTAAACTACAAATCTCATGATGCCATTTAGTTCTCAAACAATATTGCATTGGTATGCAAAATTCATAATGACTCAGTTTCATTTAAAGCATGAAGTCTTTATAATTTTGCTGTGTACTGAAGAATACAAATTTATTCTAATCAAAACACTGTAAACAATTTTTGGCCAGATGCTTGAAAGGCACATAAGAACAGAATAAGGATAGCACTTTGATTACAAAAACAAGTCCATTACATCACAACACTCAGAGAAGCTAATATTAACTCACTAATCTTTGGAGCTTTTAAAAAACAAAGGCTGAGGGAAGAACAATAATTCAACTCTCGGCTTACCCAAAAATCATAATGATGAGAATGATTTAAGAAATCATTCTGTTCACCTGACATCCAGCACAGGATTTAATCTCATAATTGCTTTAAAGAATTTTAGCTAGATGAGTTTTAAATGCTTACAATGCTATATCTATTACGGCATTTTCATGAAATCATTGTATAATACTTATTCTTATCTAGAATGATTTGTTTCTACTAGTATTCACTTATTTCATCTCTTTACCTGTAAAGGATGACCTCTGTACTATTTGCAACACATCTTTGCTATTCAATTTAATACACTTTTATTAAATGCCTCCTGACCTTACTACCTCCTCTGTAAAGCCCTCAATGGTTCTATATTGCCTAGAATGAACTACAATCTCCTTGATTTTTCACTTAAGGATCTTTTTAGTTTAGTGCCAACTTACCACTTCAACCTTCTTTGCCACTGTCATCCATCTTACCTTCCAGGAAAATGAGTATGTTAACTATTCTTCAACTTACCTCATATTCTTTTATATCCATGAATCTTGAAGCCTGCTTCTCACACCCACAACATATTTTGCTCTGAAATTCCTCTCAGATACAGCTATTAAAACATCTTTTTAAGGTTCAGTTCAGAGGCTACCATGTACTCCTTTGTGAAGATTTCTCTGAAGTAAATGAAATGAATTAATTGAAAACATTTCCTCTATCCACATTTTTTCTTTAAAGGAATTTACATGAAAATCTCCCTTGCCCCAATAATATTATACTGTGTCCCTCACTAAAATTGGGTAAAAGATAACTAGTGCAGTGCCTGGCACAGGGTAGACATTTAATAAATGTGTGTTTCCTCTCTCTCACACAATCCCAAACCTTTAGGCTATATTGTCATTGAGAAAGGCTATTGCATTGATTTAAATCTTTGAATCCATAGCATCTACCAGAATGTCTTGTTTATAGTAGACACCAAATAACTGAGCACTTGGGAATTAAATTATGTGTGCAGAACAATTTTCTAGGCACTGAGGAGGCAGAAAGATGTATTTTTTGTTTAATAGTATATTAATTCTACAATTTCATGTAAAAACAGTTTTCAACATGAGTTTTTAAAGGATTTTGAGTTCTGAAAATTTTCCTCCTTCTCTCCCCTACACACTTCCCAAGATAGCAAGCAATCTGATATGGGTAATACTTACACAATCATTTAGAGATATTTTCATATAAGTTATGTTGTGAAAGAAGAATCAGAGGAAAGGGGAAAACACAATGACAAAGAAAAAAAAAAAAAAGAATAAGACAAAAAGAAAATGGTATGCCTTGATCTGCATTCAGACTCCATAATTCTTCCTCTGGATGTGGATAGCATTTTCCATCATGAGTTTTTGGTATTGTTTTAGGACAACTCTACCAATAATGCATTAGTGTTCCAAGTTTCCCGTATCTTCTCCAAAATTTATCATTTTGCTTTTCTGGCATTTTAGTCAATATGATAAGTGTGAGGTGATATCTCAGAGTTGTTTTAATTTGCATTTCTCTAATCAATAGTGATTCAGAGCATTTTTATGATTATAGATAGAGTTAATTTCTTCCTCTGAAACCTGTCTGTTCATTTCATTTGACCATTTATCAATTGGGGAATGACTTGTACTCACACAAATTTGATTCACATCTCCATATATTTGAGAAATGAGGCCTTTATCAGAAATACTGGCTGTAAAAATCATTTCTCAGCCTTCTTTCCATCTCATCTTGGTCCTTACAAAGATGTAATGGAAGATCTGACATAAAGAAATATCTACAATTCAAAATGGAAATAGGTACATTATATAAGTATAAGCAAAATGCCAAATAAGGAACAAAGAAGCAAACATCTTTTTTGTAAGGAGGCATTGGTGAAGGCTTCATAGACAGAGTCAATATGGAACTAGTCTTAAGATTGGGTAGGTAGCATTTCCATAGGAAAAATGAAGAGGGAATAGAGAGAGCATTGCAAGAAAGGGTATAGAGACCTGTATATGTACAGAGTTCACATAAGGGATAACTATGACAGACTTCAGTCAAATAGAATGCAAGTAATTCAGAGTTGGGAAGGACTTCAGAAGTCATCTCATCCAACTTGAATCTGAGTAGAGTACAACCCAAACAAATAATCATCTATCCCTGTCTGAAGAACTGCACTGATATGGAGCTCACTACTTTCCGAGGATGTACATTTATTTATGAGAATTCTTCTAATTTTGATGGATTTATCTTTTGTTGTTGTTTTTACCATAAAGAAGGTCTATAATTTTCCATATAAAGTATAATTTCTTGGAATATTTATTCTAAATTCCCAATGGATTCACCTGTTTTCTTTTAGTGACAGACTAATGACAATTTCCAGAAATTCAATTTTCTATGTGAGTGTAACTAGCACCCATTCTATGAATCCATGTTCAGAATCACCCTTCCTTGTTCTGGTTAACCATGTCTATCCTTTGGGACTGGTTCATGATCATATGGTGCCACAGAAGAAGATAATGTGGCATTTTGATGTGACATGGCAATTTCTCAGTATTTTCTCGGTTTTTCTATTAACCTGTGACAATAAAAGAGAACTATAGTTCCATAGCAGTTAAAAGAAGAGACGTCTTCTTGTTCAATATATTTTCCTTCACCACTCCACATGGGATCGTATAACTTCAAGATATTCAGTAAGAGTTGAGGAAAGCTTAGCTTTTCTTCACTCTGATGTCATCATGATTTTGCCCATGTAGTAGTTACTGCAAAGAAACTAAGCAAAGTCATACTTAAATGCTAAAAGATGCTGTCCACTTTTACAATTGCTCTCTACTGATTTTACATAAATTATTATCTTTACTGAGATGGAAATATTCAAGCTTGAAGGTGATTTTGTGAGTCCATGAGGTAAGGGATGTGTTTTTGGCAGATATAATAATAATCAAAATAGTATAGTGTACAAAACACTTCACAAATGTTAATAATTTGAATAACTGCAGAATTCTTGGAAAGGATGGTTCTCAATAAGAGGATTATGTCATCCTTATGGCTAATTACTGGAACAAATTTTTACAAGATGAAGTTAGAGAGACAGCATCTTTCTCTAATTTTTGGAAATGACTTACACAGGACACAACTTGATACATTAAATAGGTAAAATAATTTCATATTTTCCATGCTTAAAATTAAAATAGAAGGATAACTTTTACATGAAACATGAACTGTATATACACTGATATATATATATATATATATATAACTATATCCTACTATGAATTTGTTAAAAAAATAAGATTAATAGTCAAAGAATATAAATAGATAGTTTTCAGAAGAAGAAATGAAAGTCATGAAAAAATGTTCAAAACGCTATTCATTAGAAAAATGAAAACTAAATGAGAGAAATGCAAGTTGAAACAACCCTGTAGTACCACATCACACTTATTATTTTGACTAACAAGGGGATACACACAATGTGAAGCAAAAAGTCTGAGATAGAATATATTATGAATTAAAGGAAGTAAAAAAAAAATGCAGCAATCCAAATCTCAGACAAAGCAAAAATAGATCTAATCAAAAGAGATAAGGAAGGAAACTATATCCTGCTAAATGGCACCACAGACAATGAAGTAATATCATTACTAACCATTTATTCACTCAATATTCTTAGAGAAGGTAAGGGAGTTACAGGAAGAAATAGACAGTGTAACTAAATTAAGGGAGCGAATGTAATTTTAGAAAAGATAGATATGGTAGAACTCTTGAGAAAACTGAATGGGAATATAAAGGAATATACTTTTTTTTTGTCAGGGCTACATGACACACACCCAAAATTGACTATGTACTGTGACATAAGAACATCATGATCCAGTGCATAAAAGCAGCCATATTAAATGCATCCTTTTCACATAATGAAGCAATAAAATCATATGTAATAAAAAGCCATGGAAAGACAGACTAAATTTAACTGGAAACTATATAATCTAATCCTAAAGAATGAGTGGGTCAAACAACAAGTCATAGAAACAATCAATAACTTCATCCGATAAAATTGCAATTGCGAGGCAACATACCAAAACTTGAGGTATTCAGTGAAAGTTCTTTTTAGGGGAAGTTTTATAGCTCTGAATGCTTCCATGATTAATATAGAGAAAAAGGATATCAATGACTTGGGCATGCAACTGAAAAAACTAGAAGAAAAATAAAAAATTCTCAATTAAATATCAAATTATAAATACTGAAAACCAAAGATAAATAAAACTGAAATGATTAAAACTATCGAAGAATATATAAAAGTAAGAACTGGTTTTTAAGGAAAAAACAATGAAATTGATCATTTGGTTAATCTGTTGTTTTTTTTTTTTAAAGACAAAAGAAAACTAAAATACCAGTATAAAAATGAATAGGGTGAGTTCCACAGCAATGAAAAACAAAATAAAACAATAATTAGGTCTTATTTGCCCAACTTATGGCCACAAACTTTGCAATCTTAGTGAAAGGGATAAATATTTATAAAACTATGCATTGTCCAAATAAACAGAAGAGAAAATAAAATAGTTAAATGAATCTATCTCAGAAAAAGAAATTGAACAAGGTATCAGGTCCCTAGGAAGAAATTTCATGGTATTTGCAAGTGAACTCTATCAAACATTTAAAGATCAGTTAATTCCAATACTATATAGAGTATTTGGGAAAATTGGCAAAGAAGGAGTCCTACCAAATTCTTTTTATGATACAAATATGGAACTAAACCAGGAGTCCAAAAGGGAAAGAAAAGTATAGACCAATTTCCCCAAAGAACGTGCATGCAAAAATTTAAATAAGATATTAACTAAAAGATTACAGGAACTTATCAAGAGAATAATACACTTTGGTAGAATTCATACTAAGAATTCAAGGCTAGTTCAATATTAGGAAAATTATCAGCATAGTTGATCAAAGCAACAACAAAACTCAAAGAAATCATTTGATTATCTCAAGAGATGCAGAAAAATCTTTTGACAAAAGACAACCTACATTCCTATTGCAAACACTGGAGAGCATAGGAATAAATGAAGCCTTCCTTAAAATTATAAGAAGTATCAACCTAAAACCATCAGCAAGCATTATGTAATGGGGATAAGCCAGATGCATTTCCAATAACATCAAGGGTGAAACAAAATGTCCATTATTACCACTGTCATTAAATGGGAAACTAGAAGTTTTAGTTTTAGCAATAAGAGAAGAAAAAGAAAGTGAAGGAATTAAAATAGGAATATAGGAAACTAAGTTATCACTCTTTACAGATAACATGATGATATACTTAGAAAATCCTAGATAATCAAGTAAAACTTTAGCAAAAGTTGCAGTATTTAAAATAAACCTACATAAATTCTTAGCTTTCCTATACATTATCAACAAAGCTGAACAGCAAGAGAGAGAAAGAAATTCCCTTTAAAGTTACTGTAGACATTATAAAATATTTGGCAATCTTCCTGTCTAAAGACACTCAGGAACTATATGAACACAATTACAAAACACTTTGCACACAAATGAAGCCAGATTTAAAAAAACTGGAAATACATCAGTTGTTCATGGATGGGCTGAGCTAACAAAATAAAACGATAATTCTACCTAAATTGCTTTACTTATTTAGTGCCATACCAATCAAATCACCAGAAGTTTTTTTTTTTTTTCCCAGTGCTAGAAAAGATAATAACAAGATTCATCTGGAGGAACAAAAAGTCCAGAATATCAATGAATTAATGAAAATAAATGCTAAGGAAGGTAGCCCAGCCATACCGCATCTGAAATTTTATTATAAAGCAGCAATCATCAAAACTGCATGGTATTGACTAAGAAATAGAGAGGTAGATAGTAGAATAGGTGAGGTACACAAGACATGACAGTCAATGATTACGGTAATCTACTGTTTGATAAACCCAAAGACCCTATCTTCGGGGATAAGAACTCACCATTTGACAAAAGCTGCTGGGAAAACTGGAAAAATAGGAAAGCAGAAAGTGGACGTTGACCACTGTCCAACACCATATTCCAAAATATAGTCCAAATGGGTGCAGGATCTAGATAAAAAGGATGATAATATAAAGAAATTAGGGAATCAAGGAATACTTTGTTTGTCAGATTTATGGAGAGTGGAGGAATTTATGACCAAACAAGAGAGACAGAACATTATGAAATGCAAAATGGATAATTTTATTACAATAAATTGAAAAGTTTTACACAAACATAAGGCAATGCCACTGAGATGAGGAGGGAAACAGAAAACTGGGAAAGAATTTTTACAACTTGCATCTCTGATTATTGGTGGAGATGTGAGCAGATCCAACCATTATGGAGAGTACTTTGGAACTATACCCAAAGGTTTATAAAAAGGTCCTTACTCTTTGACCCAGCAAAATCACTTCTAAGACTGCATTCCAAAAAGATCATAAAAAATGGGAAGAGGATCCAAATGGACAAAACCATTTCATAATAGCTCTTTTTTTTTTGGTGGTGAAGCACTGGGATATAATCAAGTGTGGGATGGCTGAACAAGTTGTGTTCATGAATGCTATTGGAATACTTTTTTACTATAAGAAATGATGTACTTCAGAACAACTTGGAAAGACTTATATGAATTGATGCTGTGTGAAGTGAACAGAACCAGGAGAACTTTGTACACAGTAACAGTCACAGAGTATGGTGCTTGACTTTGTTAGAGTTAGTCCTCAGCAATGCCTAGGTATCATCTTTCAAGAAATTACCAAGGAAAACTGTGCTGATATTTTAAAACAAATAAGTAAAGTGTAAATGGAAAATATCAGTCAATAGCTTCCTAAAAGAGATCCCAATATGAAAACACCCAGGTATACTAGAGCCAAATTCCAGAGCCTATATGTCAGGGAGAAAATATTACAAGCAGTTGAAAAGAAAAAAATAAATCAAATATTTTGGAGCCACAGGATAACACAAGGTTTAGCAACTTCTACATTAAAGTATCAAAGGGCTTCAAACATATTATTCCAGAGATCAAAGCAGCTAGGTTTACAACCAAGAGTCATCTACCCAGCAAAACTAAGTATAATTCTTCTGGAAGGGTGAGGGGGGAGAAGGGACATTCAGTGGAATAGAGGAGTTTAGAGCATGCCTATGAAAAAATCAGAGGTACATAGAAAATTTGACTTTCAAATATAAGACTTAAATGTAGCATAAAAAGGCAAAAAGGAAATAGAAATCAACAGGGACTCAATAATGTTAACTTGTTTATATTCCTATATGGCATGATGATACTAATAAAATCTTAAGAATTTTATCATTATTAGAGTTTGCCAGGGTATATTTGCCCACCCGTATGCATGCACACACACACATGCCCATGAAAATTAATGCATAAGAAAAAAGGAATGCACTGCGAAAGTGAGGAAAGGAGAGTTAGAATGGAGTAAATTATCTCACATAAATATGTACAAAAGAGCTTTGGCAATGGAGGGGAAGATGGGGAATGGTGGATGTTTTAGAACCTTATTCTTCTTGGAGTTCTTAAAAGGAATAACATATACATACAATTGGGTATAGAAATGTATTTTACCTTACAGAAAAGTCAGAGAAAAATATATAAAAGGGAGGAGGAAATAGAAGGGAGGTTAGATTGTTGAACTCTGTAGCTGGAAGCAAAACTTTTGAGAATGTACAAGGTGAAACAAGAGAGACAGTAGAATAAACAGAAGGAAAATAGCATGGAAGAAAATACACAGTGATCATTATTGTGAAAATGTTTTAAGCAAGTTTCTCTGATGAAGGCCTTATATCTCAAATGTCTAGAGAACTATATGAAATATAGAATACAAGTTATTCTCTAATATACAAAAGTTCAAAGGATCTTGACAGACAGTTTTTAGACTAAGTAATCAAAACTACTTATAGTCACATGAAAACAAATTCTCTAAATCACCATTGATTAGAGAAATGAAAATTAAAACAACTCTGAGTTATCACTTAACTCTTGATAGGTAGGCTAATATGACAGAAAAGGAAAATGATTGGAGATGATGTGGAAAAATTGAGGCACTAATGGTGGAGTTGTGAACTGTTTCAACCATTCTGGAGAATAATTTGGAACTATGATCAAAGGGCAAAATACCCTTTGATGGGACCCCAAAGAGATTTTATAAAAAGTAAAAAGGACTTATATATCTACACAAATATTTATAGTAGTTCTTTATTTGGTGTCAAAGAAGTGGTAAATTGAGGGTATGCCCCTCAATTGAGTGAGGGTTGAAGAGGTTGTGGTATATGATTGTGATAGAATACTCACAGATTAGTGTTGTTTTTTGTACATTTTCTCAAAGAGGATGAGTGACACCAGGAAGGTGATACCATGACTTGAAGATGATACGGATTTGAGTAAGGTGGGTCTGTCAAAAGTCATTGGCTTCACTCTTACTTCAGTAGCCAGAATGACTGCGGATGGTCCCAGATGCAGTGGGAGATCTTGGCCTTTTTAAGCTAAGATCTTTCCCAAGGATAGAATACAATTGGTTATAGAAAGTAAGAAGCAGGATGATTTCTGAAAAAAACTTGGAAAGACTAAGATTAACTGATACAAAGTGAAATTAGCTAAATCAGGAGGACATCATGCACAAAAATAACAATTCTTTATGATAATCTAATGTTAATAATTAGTTATTCTCAGAAATATAGTGATTCAAGTCAATTCTAAAAATCTTTTGATGAAAAATGTTATCTACCTCCAGATGAAAACTTTATGGCCTCTGAATGAAGTCATACATTTTATACCACATTATTTTCTTGATTCTTTGTTTTGTTCTTTGTTTTATTCACATATCTAATATTAAAATATGTTTTGAGTGATTGCACATGTATAAATAACTTCTAATAAATTGTTTACCTTCTCAAGGAGGGGGAGGAGAAAGAGGGAAATAATTTGGAGCCAATGATTTTTTTAAATAATGTTAGAAATTTTGTTTACATATAATTGGAAAAAGTAAATATTAAACAAAGAAAAAAGAATAATAAAACATCAGTTCAGCAAAATGAACCAGGATATCAATTATCATGTCTGACCCTGAATGTATTTTTGAATACCTATTATTTCCCACTTCTACAGAGAAAGTGCTGAGGTTAATATAATTAGAAAGCATTCAGACAAGGTGTGTGTTTGTATGTGTGAGAGAGAATGTGTGTGTATATATGTGGTTTAAAAGTGAGTGTGCATGTGCGTTGTTTTGGTTTGTTTATAAGAATTTTAATAATTAATGAATAATTAATAATAATAATGAATAATAATTACCAACAAAAATAAAACAGTGCCTTCCTTTTTATATGAAAGCTTTTAAGAGGAAAAACTGAATTCTGGGGGACAGAGCCAAGATGTTGGACTAGAAGGACAGACCTGCTGAAACTCTCCCCCATAACCCTCAAAATACCTGTAAACATGACTCTAAAGAAATTAAAGAGCAATAGAAGGCACAAAACCACAGAGTGAAAAAGATTTCCAGCCAAAGATAATCTGGAAGACTGATAGGAAAGATCTGTTGCACCTTGCTCAGAGCAGAGCGCAACCCATCATGGGCTGCAGAGTACAGACACGACTGGAGCAGGCTTCAGGGAGTGGAATCAAGGGCAGGTTTTGTGATTTCTCAACCCACAAACATCAAAGATAGCTTCAAAGGTCAGTGAGAAAACTCTCCAACCTGAGTGACAGGGGAGCAGTATCTGGCCGTGCCCTAGCACCAGGGCAGCAGCAGCCACTGCAGCAGCAGCATTCACTTAAAGGCCCAGGGGTAATTGAGCAGCTGATCTCAGTATCAGTCTTGAGAGTTGGTCCTGGGATAAAGAGGAGAGCTCATGTGGTGGAGCTGGTGACAACTGTGAAGTATGACCCGACTCACCTTTCCAGGGCAAAAAAGAGTGCTTTTGATTACTTGTAGACCAGAGTGCAGGCCAGGAGAGGAGTAAACTCCTTTACCTTGATTGTGTCACCTTGGAGGAACTGAGAACTTACAGGTTCCTAGAGATATCTCGATAACAGCTGCCTAAAATCTCTGAAGCCTAAGGTAGTATATCCTCCACTTAACAAAAGGACTCAAAAGTCAAGTAATTGGCTGGAAAAATGTCCCAAAATGGTGGGGCAATAAGATTATGAAAGGTTACATTCCAGGTAAAAAAGATATTTTCTTCCATACTTTCAGATGAAGAAGAGAAAAGTATACAATCAGAGGAAGACAACAAGGTTAAGGTTTCCAAAAAGGTATGCATTTGTGTTGGTGAGGCTGGAGGCTCACAAAGACCAAAGTACCAGGGCAGGTTGCCACGGATTCAACTATCATAGAGGACAAGGTAAAGATTTATTACGCTTTTCAGCTGGCAAGAGTTCTTAGGAACCTTGCAACCTTAGATGGCTACAGGGAAAGTTTATGTAGGATATTCTACAGTAAAACATGTGCCAAATATGTTAACTAGGTGATTCAGAGTGGGATTAGGGAGTGGCAAAGGAGTGGTTAGTTCTTAAAGGAATTCACATTTCTGTTATCTTTTGCACAGGTATTTTACCCAAAGTTCATTAGAGAATAGGCCAAGGAGGGGGCCTGCATGGGGGTGTGGTTTTAGGCCCGAAATATCATTAAGGCAACTACCTATCAGGGTTGACTCAGGAATAACAGGCTGGTCTCATCAATGACTTGTTAGACAAGACAAATGTAAGGGAGTACACATATGTCTAAATCTAGGATACATATGCTTGATCACTGAGAAGTAAATGTCATTACGACCCAATGCACAACCCATTAAGCTAGTACACAGCTGGTTCAGACTAATAAATTTTATGGAATGAGTTGGCTGCTGCATAAGGAAGAGAGATAATGGTTGTTGCTGGAGCAGGCCGTGTCCTTAAACTGTGGAAAAACTGTCTGGGATTATGTTTGAGGATAGGAAGAAATGTGATGTTAAAAAGAAATGTGATTTTAGGATTGGGGTCCAAACACATTCACCCAAGTACCTCATCAGTCTCAGGCCATAGAAGACCTCAAAAAGGATTTTGAAAATCAAGTAAAAGAGGTGGAGGAAAGAGAAATGAGAGTGAGGAAAAATCATGAAAAACAAGTCAACAGCTTGCTAAAGAGACCTCTAAAATGCTGAAGAAAACAACACTTTAAAAATAGACTAAGTCTAAGGGCAAAAGAGGTCCAAAACATCAATGAAGAGAAGAATGCTTTAAAAAGCGGAATTGGCCAAATGGAAAAGGAGACTCAAAAGCTCACTGAAGAAAATAGTTCTTTAAAAATTAGAATAGACCAAATGGCAGCAAATGACTTCATGAGAAGTCATGAAATTATTTTTAAAAATCCCAAAAGAATGAAAAATAGAAAACAATGTGAAATGTCTCATTGGAAAAACAACTGACCTGGAAAATAGATGCAGGAAAGATAAATTAAAAATTAATGGTCTTCCTGAAAACCATGACAAAAAAAAGAAACAGAACCTACACATTATCTTAAAGAAATTATAAAGGAAAACTGCCCTGATAGTCTAGAACCAGAAGATAAGACAGAAATGGAGAGAATTCACTGACCACCTCCTGAAAGAGATCCCCAAAGGAAAACTCCTAGGGATATTGTAGACAAATTCCAAAGTTCCCAGGTCAAGGAGAAAATATTACAAGCAGTCAGAAAGAAAAACATTCAAGTATTGTGGAAATACAATCAGGATAACACAGGGTTTAGCAGGTTCCACACTAAGGGATCAGAGGGTTTGGAATGTTCTGTTCCAGACGTTAAAGGAGATAGAATTACATCCAAGAATCTCCTACCCAGCAAAACTGAATATAATACTTCAGGGAAAAAAATGGAATTTCAATGAAAGAGAGAAATTCCAAGTATTCTTCTCGAAAAGACAAGAGCTGAATAGAAAATTTGACTTTCAAATACAAGAACCAAGAGAAACATGAAAAGGTAAACAGGAAAGAGAGGCCTTAAAGAACTCATTAAAGTTGAACTCTTTACATCCTACATGGAAAGATGCTATTTGTAACTCATGAGACTTTTTACAGTATTATGGCAGTTAGAGGGAATACATACACACACACACACACACACATAAACATGCATATATATGTGGGGGTATGTATGTATCTGTATCTTATATTTGTGCAGGCATGTATATGTACATGGTTGCATTGTGTTTGTGTGTATGTATTTATGTATACACACACACACATCCACACACACAAGCAGAGAGCACAGGGTGAGCTGAATATGAAGGAAGAATAGCTAAAAAATAAAACTTACTCTTGAGTGAAATGTACTAGGAATAAAACAGAGAGGTAAAATGTAGCAAATCATCTCAATAAAAGCGACAAGAAAGAGGTTTTTACAATGGGGGAGGGAAGAAGGGGGAGATGAAAGGAAATAAGTGAGCCTTACTCTCATATGATTTGGCTAAAAGAGGGAACACACACACCTGATTGGATGTGAAAATCTGTTTTACCCTGCAGGAAAGCAGGGGGGAAGGGAATGGGAGAGGAAAGATACTAGAATGGACAGCAAATTGGGGAAAGGAATAATCAGAAACAAACATTATTTTGGGTGGACAGGTCAAGGGAGAGAATGGAATAAATGGACGGAAGCATAGGACAGAGGGATATGTGGTTAGTCTTTCACAGCATAACAATTATGGAAGTGTTTTGCATGACTACAAATACATACTTGTTCTCTCAATAAGGGTGGATGGGGAGGGAGGAAGGGAGAGAATATGGAACTTAAAGCTTTAATAATGAATGTCAAAAAATTGTTGTAGCATGCAAATGGAAAATAAGATGTACAGGCAATGGGATATAGAAATCTATTTTACCCTGCAGGAAAACAGAGGGGAAGGGGGATGGAAAACGGGAGGGGAGTAATAGAATGGAGGACAGACTTGAGGAAGGAATGGATTGGGTGTATGCTTTCCTGGGGTGTGGGGGGTGAGGACAGATGTGGAGAAAATTTTAGTTCAAATTCTTGTGAAAGTGAATGTTGAGAACTGAAAAATAAATAAATTATATATCAAGAAAATAAAGTTATAAGAATTTTAAAAAAGCTACAATAAAAACTTATTTTTAAAAACTGATCTCTTTTTCATTTCAACCTTATTGCATTTTTCATCCTCAAGGCTTTACCAAGAAAAAAGAACAATCGAGATGCTGCACAACTTTTAATTTGAGCCTTAAAATTAGAAAATAATTCTACATTCCGCAGTTTTTACTCCTGTAAGTTTGCAATAATTTTAAATGATCACTTACACAAATTTATCCAGATAGTGGAGGACTGCAATGCAAGCAGCAGAAAGTAAACACTTTTGATATCCTTGTGAATGAATAGTTGTACTATATAGCTAAAAATTTTGTATTTCTAAACTGTGTCTACATGTTAGGAGGGGGGAGAGTTCCACTGCATTCAGTTGTTTCTGTAGTATTCTCCGCTTAAAAATTTGTCAAAACTCAGCTCTAGTAATATTTCACCCACGAAGCCTTCCCTGATCTGCTTGGTTTTCAGTCCCTTCTACACCCTCTACAAATTTTCACATTTGTTCTGTATAAATTTCGCAAATACTTTTGTGTGTACATGTGTCTTTCAATAGTATTTAATCTCAAAAGAATGAGGGCAGGGAATTGTCCAGTTGCCACAGTATTACCAATGCCTAGCATAATACTTACCATACTGTACTTCAGAAATGTGTATTAATTGATTGATATTGTAGTTTACAAATTGGTGAGTGTGATTAGAATTTAGATTAATTATATGTAAGGAAGTAGAGGGAAGACATAGTAGTCATATGAGATCCTATACTCTAGAAGTGAGGGTCATAGAAATAGTGCTGCTACACATTAAGGCTATCATACTCCTGTTTTAAGGAAAAAGAACAAGACCTTTCTGTTCTAATAATGGTGGTGGTGGTGGTGGTGGTGGTGGAAGAGAATCCATCAATTCACCAGAGTAAGAATATAAGTCAGCACAAAAGGACAGAGAAGACACTATTTAGAAGAGTTAAGTGAGTTTAATTAACCTTATTTTGCACTCTAGATGGATGAAAATTCCTTAGAATAGAGCAGAGAAGAGCAGAGTAGGTTATAGTGGCAGCTGCATTTTTTTTTTTGGTGGATAGACAAAAAGGAAATACAATTAACAGAAAGTCTCAAAAACATCTCTCATTCTGTAATAATGACTAGATAAGTCAGTCCTTCAAAGGTGATGGTAAAGTATGACACTTTAAAAGATAAAGCATGCCAAGCAGTATAAAAAAGTAGATTAAGGGAGTCAATAGACTTAAACTTCTGACAATGGGCAGATACAATCTAACTACTGTCATTTCTTGTAACAAAGAATTTTTAAAAGAATCTTTAAAAATTTAAAACAAAATTAAAAGAATTTTTAAAAGAATCATCCCCAAGAGATCATGTACATGTACAAGTACAAAAGTATTTATAGCAACACTCTTTATAGTTGCCAAAAACTGGAAATCAAGGGGATGCACATTAACTGAGGAATGGCTGAATAAATTATGGTATATGAATGTAATTGAATACTATTGTGCTATAAGAGATGATGGACAAGAAGACTTCAGAGAGGCCTGGAAAGACTTATATGATCTGAAGCTGAACAAAGGGAGAAGAACCAGGAGAACTCTGTGCATAGCAACGACCACAGTATGCGAGAGTTTTTTCTGGTAGACTTGGATCTTCATAGCAATGCAAGGACATAAAAAAGAAAAATTTCCAGTGGCCTTGTAAGGCAAAATGCCTTCCACATTCAAAGAAAGAACTATGGAATTCAATCGCAATATGTAGTAGATCATTTGTGTGTGTGTATGTGTATGTGTGTATGTGTGTATTATGTTTTGGTTTGTTATATGATTTCTCCCATTCATTTTAGTTCTTCTACACAGCATGACTATAGTGAAAATGTATTCAATAGGAAAGTATGTGTAGATCCTATATAGAATTATATGGCATGTTGGAGAAGGAAGGGGTTGGTGGGGGGTAGGTAGGGGAAAAAATTTAAGTTTTATGGTAGCAATTGTAGAACATTAAATAAATAAAATGAAAAAATAAAGAATCATGAAAAAGTAGTTCAGCAGAACTAACCAAGACATGTTTCACTAGTCATCAATCATACTTGATTGAATAAATAAAACAAAAACAAGCAATATCCTGTATTCAGGAACTTTCTAGATGCTCCTCTCTACCCTTTCTCTCCTGCCCAACTCCATTACAATTTGATTCTTCTATATTTTATTTTCCTCAAAGCAATCCCTTTTGCTAGATAATAAAGTAAATATTAATCTAATCACATAAATTAATGCACAATATTATCATTTCATGTTGGACTATGGACAAGACACTTCACATCTCTGGTTGAGGCTCAGCTTGCTCATCTGACCTGAGATGGATGGAAGACAGAAATAGCTTCGATCTCAAGTTGTAGCATTGACTCTGTAAGTCATTTCTGAACTCTCCTCAGGAATAGAATATGACTGAGACTTTAAAATGGTATAAGCCACTTCCTATCTAAGATGCTGAAAGGCCTGAAGTTCTCACTATTAAGATCACTCGTAAGAGGACTTCTGGAAAAATGTGTTTTAATTATTTTGTTTTTGAGAGTCAGTCAATAAGCATTCATTGATCACTTTCTAAGTGGAAAACACTATATTAAGTTCTAGGGATACCAAAAAATTGACAAAAGTCGGTGCCTACTCTTGAGGAGTTCATGGTCTAAAGAAGAAGGTTATTAAGAAAATAAAAGAAGTATACACAAACAAGATATATAGAGAATAATTTGGAGATAACTGATACTGTCACTAGATCCCAGAATATATGGCAGGGTACATGGCAGGGAATATGCTTTAAAAAGACTGGGAAAGTAGGAGAAGGTTGTGTGTGGATTTGAATAGCAATCACATATCTTTATATTTCATCCTGAAGGTAATAGTGAGCCACTGAAGTCTCTTGAATAAATTAGGGGTATGGTCAGACTTCACTTTGGGATAATTAATTTGATAGCTAATGGATTGGGGTAGAGAAAGACTTGGGATAAGGAAACCCTCAAATGAGCTATCACAATTGTACAGATAGGAGGCAATGAATTCCAAAACCAGGGTGGTGGCAGTTTCAAGGAAAAGAAGATGGCTTATATGAAAAAAGTCATGAATGCAAAGTTCATAGGATTTTGCAAAATATTAGATATGATGATTTGTCAAAATATTTGATTTGGAGATAGTGGTGAGATAGTGAGGAATGGAGGATGATACCTACATCATAAATTTAGATAACTGAGTAAATGGTGATGCTCTTGGCTCTAGGAGGAATGTTTTGAAGCAATATGGAGTTGATGGACAGAGAAAGACAAGTTTAGTTTTGTACATGTTGAATTTCATATATCTATGAAACATTGAGAGACATGAGATATTAGATATGAGATAATCCCAATGGGCAGTTCAAGATAAGAGTCTAAATGTTAGGAGAGAAATTAAGACTAGATAAGTAAATCTGAGAATCATTAAGATAGCTTGATTGATAATTGAATGCATAGAAGCTAATAACAATACCAAGTGAAATGCCATAAAAGAAGAACAGGCCCAGTAGAGAGCCTTGAAAAATATTACTATTATCTATGAATATCCAGGAAAAGACATTGGAAGCATGGTCAGATAGGTGGAAGGAGAACCATAATAGAAGAGTCATGAAAACCTAGAGAAAAGAGAATATCAAAGAGAAGATTTTTGTTTTAAATGCAGGAAGTGCAAAGCATACAGACATTCATTTTTTTAACAAAAGTTAAAAGCTGCTTTGTGACATCAAAGTAAAGAATAAGACCCAGACCTTCTTTTTCAAATCCCAATGATGTTTAAAATAAACTTTGATGGTTGTTTTGAGCTCCATGCTTATTACATTAAAGAATGATGATTGCTTGGGGTATTGGGGTGGGGGGAGGGGAGAAAAGGGGAGAAAATTTGGAACCCAAAAATTTGTGAAAATGAAAGTAAAAAGCTAAATAAATAAATTAAAAAAAAAAAAGAATGATGTATATAATATGATTAAAATGTTTCGTAAATACTTAAGAAGCAGTGAGGCCACACTATGAAATCTTTTGGACAAGTTAAACATCTCATTCCATCCTCTTGATTCAACATCCCCATGACACCTAATCCATGTTAGTTATGGAATTATAGAATTCAGAACTCAAAGTATTCTGGAGAATCACCTAGTAGAATTTCCATATTTTATAAAGGAGTAAACTGAAGGTCAAAAACAGAAAATGACTTTTTCATGGTTATTAACAGCTGACTGTGACTGAGAAACGAAAATGAACAGTGTTCATTACACTGTACAGGAACATTATCAAGCAAAGTACAAGCCCAATAGTAGCTGCACTTTTCTAAATCTACAGAGAAATAAAGAAGCAAAAAACAAAAAGGAAAAGGAAAAGCAACAAAACAACCAAACACTGAGTTTCCAGCTTCCCAATTTAAAGTATATTTGTCATTCTCTAGGCATAGCTGTTTTCTGATGTGAGGTTTAAACACTGCATGATTGCTGTGCTACCTATGATTTCCTCTGAGAGAATCCACCGGGAAGTTTTCTGAACAGATCCAGAACACTTGCTCTATATCGAGGTAGGACACATGAATTAAAACTACCATGAGCACCACATATATGTATTTTTATAAACAATTAGCTAAGCAGGAGGGAGAAACAAAAAGGGAAATGAAATGAAGGTTATGAACACAGCTTCCATTTTTTCAATATTTTTGGAGTAATTAATATCCCATCCCAGTACAGATAATTCAATAAATTTACCCAAACCATGAGGTCAGGATGAAATCTTTATGCCATTGATGACAGAGGGATACAATAATGCAAAAGGTAGTTTCATCACTATCTTGTACAGTGGTCAAAGTGTTTCTGGTGAGAAAATCACTTTCATGAAGGACATAACTGAAAAAAATTATCAGAGAGATATATGAAGTAGAAAAAATCATCTAATACTCTAGAAAAGGAATGAGTATAGTAAATTAATACTACATAGTGATGGAAATTAACTTGCATATCACTGAGAAAATGCTTCGTAAATAAATGCTATGAACTTCCTCATATACGAAAATGAAACAACTGAAAGACCCTCCAGAATGGTTCAGAGAAATAATAAAAAAATCAAAAGGAAATAAATGGGATAAGAAGAAATATAACATCATAAACTCAGATTTGAAAATCGAGTTTGTAAGTTAGAACAGAAATTAGAGCTCTGAAAAAGTAATCATTATAATAACAATACAGTAGAGAATTTAGTACAAAAGAGAAACATTCCACAACAATTTCCTCTCTCTGAAAGAGAACAGCCAAACTAGAATACAAAAAGGCAGAGACAAAAGACAAACAATAATTTTATAAATTCAAATGACTGAAAAAACTCATAAGCTCACCAAAAGTCAAAGAAACTAAGCATGAATGTATGAGAATAGTCTAATGATCATAGATATTAATTAAGAATATTCTAGGCAATCAAGAGGAAGCTCCACATACCAAAGAAAAAGTCAAATGTCATGTGAGACTGCTATCATTAAAAAAACAAGAAAAGAAAAAGTGAAAATCATATCCTTATAAGGAGAGGAGACCAGCATACACTCACAAAATCCTATATTTGATAAAACTAAACTTAATCATCAGTAGAAAAACCAAAGCTTTCAGCAAACATGAGGAATTAAGGTATATCTTTGAAAGAAATCAAAGTTAAGCAAGGTGGTTTTCTTGCAAAGGTCTCCAAACAGCATAATATAAAAAAGCAAGTAGATACAATCAGAAATAGAAACATAAGCAATGAAATCAATGCTTTCATGCATCTGGTGAAAATGAGACCATACTCTGTGAGGGTTTTTTTTTGTTTGTTTGTTTGTTTGTTTTTGTTTTGTTCTGTTTTTTTTGTTTGTTTTTTTTTTTTTTACTTTTACCTTAAAAGGATCCTTAAAATTGAAGTACATCAAGAACAATTAGAAGAGTTATAGTGGTGGAAGAATGTTGATGGGATAAAGGGACTTTAAAGAGGAATCAATTTGATCCAATTAATATATTTATTTGATAATTTTAAATGTCACTGTGACTTAATAGGATATAAAAACCCAAGGGAGATTGAATAAAAAGGCCAGGACAACAAGGAAAGGGTACTTTAGCAGCATCCACTCCCCAAACTGAAAAGGCAATTGACAACTTTGATATTAACCATGCAAACAGTAGCAAGAACTGACATCTCCAAAGCAGAATGGGGACAATAGGCAAGGGCTACAATTAAGGTATTGGCAGTGAGCCTCGAGGATGATGGTTTCTAGGTTATGACGAGAAGGGTTTTCACAAGTGGTTGGTCCCAGGACCTAGTATAGTCTTAATCCAAGATCTTGCTAGCTAAATGTGTGAGATCCTCAGGTTTGAGTTCATGGCAGAAGTTTGATAATTCCAGTGTTAGTATTAGTGAATACTGTGGGATGATAAGTGAAGATAGGTATTTTGTAGGGTAGGGTAGAGAAAGCGATAATAAAATAGATATCTGGAATCTTCTAGCATGGCAAGTTTCAGGTTTGTAAAATTTAAGATATAAAAAGGCACATGACGGGGAATGGGATGGACAGAATAAAGCAGAACAACAAAAACGAAAGTACCAGTGAGGAAAACTGGCAATGTTTAAGTCATAGACAGCTTGCTGGATGAGGAAAATTAATTCCTTATGACATATTAAAGACATAATCTAAGGAGCAAATAATTTAAGAGAAAAAGTAGTGCTTTGATCTGTGGAAAAAGTCATGCACATGGAGAATGTATTCTTTTATCACTTTATTTGCTGTGTTGGAGGCAGAGTAGATGTCATGGGGATAGAGTGCTAGATCTGGAGTCAGGAAGTCCTGAGTTCAAATTCAGCTTCAGATAGTTGGGCAAGATACTTTAATGTCTATTTGCCTCACGTTCCTCATTTGTAAAATGGTTCAGCTAGGTGGCATAAAGGATAAAGGGCTCTACCTAGAAGACTTATCTTTGAGAGTTTAAATCTGGCCTCAGACACTTAATAGTTGAGTGACTCCCAAGGAAGTCCCTTAACTCTGCCTCTGTTTCCCATAGGTAAAGTTAGCTGGAGAAGGAAATGGCAAAGCATTCTTCTGTCTTCATACCAATAAAACCCCAAAAAGGGTTACAAAGAATTGGGCATAACTGAAAAACAATTGAATAGCAAAATGAGATAATAAAATCTACCTCCTATGTTGTTGCGAGAATCAAATGAGACAATTAAGTGGAAAGCACTTAAAAAATACTAGCCTAGCACATAGTAAGAAATAAATAAATATAAATGATGGCTATTTGCTATTACGGTTGGGGTGGTGGTTGCTATTTGAACTAGCAAGTCTTATTTCCTACTAGAAAAACAAAGAGATCAGAGGAAGTTAATGATTTATTGTTTTAGTAATGAATGTGGATGTGGAACCTTAGAATACTTTGAACCTGGATTAGCTTTGGTGGGGAGGGTGTGGGATTTAGATGAGAATGTTTACATGCAAGTATCTAAAATCTTCCGTTTTAGTAAAGAAGCAAAAAGTCATTTGGAAATATCCTGACTTTAAAAAATAAGTGGATACCAGGCCAATTTTTGCCATTTTTACTCTATATTTCTGTAATAAAAAAGCAATTCGGCAAATGAGATCTTGTGTGTGTGTGTGCGTGTGTGCGTGTGTGTGTATGTTATTAGCTCTAGGAAAGAGGAATTCAAATTTATCTTCATAGAAAAATAGATTTAGAGTTGGAGGGCATTTAGAAATTATATAATCCACCTCTTTCATTTTATATATGAATGGCCTAGGCTAAATGCAATCTAGTGACTTACATGAGGCTTCATGTTAGTGAGGAATAGGGGTGTGATTAAAACAATTTGCATTGACTTCCACCGTGTATCAAATTATCCTAAGATCAAATCCTAATCAATATCACAAAAAAAAATTATAAAACTACATAGTTGAAAATATTTTTGTGATTATGAAATATTTCATATATAAAATTATTTGTCATAACCCTGTAAAAGAGATAGCTAACATGATCAAGAAATCCTAAGATTTGACTTAGATTAGATTTTAGGTAAATTTAAACGAGTTCTGTAATATTGTTTTTTACAAAACTCAGTCCTGGAGAGTTGAAATTACATCTCTTCCCAGTGCCACATAAAGAGTAATGTTACCTTACTAGATGAGAAAAATATAAAAATTGATAATCTTAAAGTCATGTCTTAAATTAATTATTTTAAAGTCAGATCAAGACTTAAATGAAGTCTTTCATCCCAAGTCACTACATTTAGTTTGTGAAATATAAATTCCCAAAACTTGTCTTTAATAGCAAGAAGTTAAATTCTGAAGGGAAGGAAAACAAGGACCCTAAAATTCTTTTGGTTTATGAGGTCCAAGAAAGGGAAACAATTCTAGCAATGGTTGGTAGGTGGATACAGTTTCATGCAGGAAGAGTAAAACAGAAATCAACATCATTATACTTGGATATAGCTCCATTCAATTTCATTCTTTCTTGAATAAATAAATCAAAAACATATTTGAAATATCTCTAATGTTCAGATGTTGATATATATTCTAAAATTTCAATACAGAAATAATTTTATGAAGTGTCATACACTAATATATCTTAAAGCACACTATTTTAGTGATCATTTCCTCCCACATAGTAACAGAGTTTAGTCAGACTTCATTAAGTATCTCTGTTAGATGGATTCATATATGTATATATATACATGTATGTATACATGTATATATATATGAGTATATGCTTATGTATATACATTTATGTATGCATATACATATTTGTTTTTTTTTCTAATCCACATATCTTCTTGGATTACCTGGAATCCTCTAAATACTTACAATATATATTATGTCATTTATTTGAAAATCTTATTTATATTAAGATTCCCATTGATGCTCTGTAGATGTTCTTTATCTACGTTAGGATTACCAAAGATGTCTTTTTTCTCTGAAGTAAAACATCTGTCCATCAATTTTTTCTCATAATTCTTTGAGAAATAACTTCAATCTGCTAAATCTCAGAATGTTAAGTGAACAATGTTTAGTGATTGTATGTTTTAAATTATATGCATCATCCACTTTGGATCATCGTCCCATTTCCAAATCTCTTCAGTATTTCAAATGACTTCATGTTTCTTCATCTTACCTTTTGGGAAAAATGTATCATAAGTGAGAGTCATTTTATAGAGTGTCATTTAATGCCATTTCTAATTTATTATATTATACCATTTCTGGAATCCTATCTTTTAGTATTTGTTGATTTTTCATAGCATTTCCTTTCTGTGTGTTTTTTGCTACTCTTGCTTTTTCACTAGAAGGCTTAACAGCACCCCAAAGAATTGCCAAATCAAGAAATTACTCAGCTAAAGCAGAAATGCAAAAGTATGTGTTCAACCACAAAGAAAAATGAAAGCTATTTGAACAATATTTTATTAGCATAAAAAAGCACATATATTTCAGGGAAGCACACTTTTAATCAGTTTCAATTCTCTTCCTTTCTTTTTCATTGCTTTGGTAAAAGTTACTCTTTTTCAACAGTTGAACTCTTTTGAGGTTATAGTTGCTCCACCAAGTAGATTTTATAGAGACTCTGCCCACCAAGTTGTAAGACCTAAGAAAAATTCAGAAGCAAAATTTCAAAAAAAGGAAAAGATCCTTTGGTCAAATGATGATAACAGAAAGGAAACCATTTATAATGGTATTACTAATTGTTCTTATAATAGTCTACATTATAGTGATTTGTACAAGAGAATAATGTGCATAGTTTCTTCTTGCCTTCTGAGGGAAGAGTCTACAGTTCAGGAGATAGGATATATATGATAGTAAGTCATTTTCTTCTTAAAAGTTGTAGCACCATGTGAAATTCATTGTGCTCATGGCAACCATGAATATCACGGTGCAATTCAGAATCATGAGATACAACCAACTCTACACATGTAAGACAGAACCAAAACATTGATTCAGACACCAGAAAGCCAAGTCCGTCACAGTAATAAAAATCTATAAACAAAAACAAATGCAGAGAAGAACACAAGTCTCAAGCTTTCCCCCTACTAGGCTTCCCACAAATCAGCTCCATTAGAGAAATCACAAGCAGGCTTCCATTAAACAAATCACAGGCAAGCTTTCCTTAAACAAAATCCTGCCTCATTGTAGCCAAGGATAGAAAGTTTGAATCCTTCATTTAATTTTTTTTCTTGTTCTTTCACTGATATCTCGTATGCTCTCTGATAAGCTACTAGAAATCTTTTTCTAATTTGTTTATTTTTTTAAATTTATTTATTAATAGGAACTTTTCAACATTCCTTTCCACAAAATTTTGGATTCCAAATTTTCTCCCCATTTCTCCCCTTCCCCCACCTCAAAACGCCAAGCATTCTAATTGATCACCAATCTGCCCTCTCTTCTAACATGCCTCACTTCCCTTATCCCCATCTTCTCTTTTGTCCTGTAGGGCAAGATAACTTTCTATAACCCATTATCTGTGTTTCTATTTCCTAGTTGCAAGAACAATACTCAACAGCTGTTCCTAAAACTTCGAGTTCCAACTTCTCCCCATCCCTCCCTCCCCACCCATTTCCTTTGGGAAGGCAGGCAATTCAATATAGACCATATCTGTGTAGTTTTGCAAATGACTTCCAAAATAGTCGTATTCTGTATGACTACCTATAATTCCCTCCATCCTATCCTGCCCCCATTGCTTCTCTTCTCTCTTTTGATCCTCTCCCTCCCCAAGAGTGTTGACTTCAAATTGCTCCCTCCTCCCACTGCCCTTCCTTCTATCATGCCCCCTACCCAGCTGATTCCCTTCTCCCCTACTTTCCTGTATTGTAAGATAGGTTTTCATACCAAAATGAGTGGGCATTTTATTCCTTCCTTTAGTCGAATGTGATGAGAGTAAGCTTCATATTTTTTCTCTCACCTCCCCCCTTTTTCCCTCCACTGAAAAGTCTTTTACTTGCCTTTTTTATGAGAGATAATCTGCCTCATTCCATTTCTCCCTTTCTCCTCCTGATATAGTTCTCTCTCACCACTTAATTTCATTTTTTTATATGATTCCATTCTATTCAATTCACCCTGTGCTCTCTGTCTCTCTGTCTCTGTCTCTGTCTCTGTCTCTCTGTCTCTGTCTCTCTCTCTCTTTCTCTGTGCATGTGTGCATGTGTGTGTGTGTGTGTGTGTGTGTGTGTGTGTGTGTGTGTAATCTACCCAGATACTGAGAAAAATTTCAAGAGTTAGAAATATTGTCTTTCCATGTAGGAATGTAAATAGTTCAACTTTAGTAAGTCCCTTATGATTTCTCTTTGCTGTATGCCCTTTTATGCTTCTCTTGATTCTTGTGTTTGAAGGTCAAATTTTTCTTTTCAGCTCTGATCTTTTCATCAAGAATGCTTGAAATTCCTCTATTTCATTGAAGACCATTTTTTTCCCTGAAATATTATACTCAGTTTTGCTGGGTAGGTGATTCTTGGTTTTAGTCCTAGTTCCTTTGACTTCTGGAATATCATATTCCACACCATTTGATCCCTTAATGTAGAAGCTGCTAGATCTAGCTGCTTGTAATATTTTCTCCTTGAACTGGGAACTCTGGAATTTGGCCACAATGTTCCTAGGAGTTCCTCTTTTTGGATATCTTTCAGGAGGTAATAGGTGGATTCTGTCAATACTTATTTTGCCCTCTGGTTCTAGAATATCAGGGCAGTTTTCCTTGATAATTTCATGAAAGATGATGTCTAGGCTCTTTTTCTGATCATGGCTTTCAGGTAGTGCCATAATTTTTAAATTGTCTCTCCTGGATCTATTTTCCAGGTCAATTGTTTTTCCAATGAGATACTTCACATTATCTTCCATTTCTTCATTCTTTTGGTTTTGTTTTGTGATTTTTTGGTTTCTCATAACGTCATTAGCCTCCATCTTCTCCATTCAAAGAAACCTCTACTTCAAAGAAAGTATAGGGAAGTTTAAACAACTTGTTAATCTTTGATGTGACCGTAGGGCAGACTACAACAGTTCCGGGACTAATTTAGAATTTAAGATAAGTTTTTATAGGGGACTAAAACTCATTTTGTGTGATAATTTTGAGAATACTTGACTATCTGTAAAAACTGGTTTCTCTAAAATTTTTCTCACTACAGAGGTTAAGGAACTTAATTTATCTTGAAGAAATTTTACTTTCGGGTATAGAGACAATATAAAATTTTTACATGTTTCAAATATAGTTATGGTTCCAAAGGCCTGGGCCTATATAGTGGGGGTTTTTAACCTGAGGTCTGTAATTTTAGTTTTACTATTTTATGTCAGGATACTTTAGTTCTTATCTAATTCTATGTATTTCATTTGATAAAGTTAAAAACATTATTATTTAAAGGGATATATATGCATATGCATATATACATACACATATATACATTATATATACATACACATACACACACACACTCACACACACACACATATATATATAATATATATAATATATATATATATATATATATATATATATATATATACACACACACACACATATGCTTCACCAAATTCTCAAAAGGGTCCAAGACACACAAAAGGTTTAAGAACTCATGTTCTAAACAATGTGAAATATCCTGTCTCATCTCATCATTATTCCTTTTATTTAAGAACCAACTACACAATAATATCTCTAGTTTTTTTGCCCTCTCCCCTTATCTCCAAATCTTAGAAACCCTAGATTCCTTGAAGCCTCAATGCTAACTTATTTAGGAGGCTTTTCCCGGTCCCCTCCAATTCTAGTGTCTTTCCCCTATAAGATTACCTTTCATCTATTCTACGTGCACCTTGTATAGTATGTACCTATTTGTGTACATACTTTTCCTCCTAATATGTGAGCTGCTTGATGCTGAGATTGTTTACATACTTTCATTCTGTAGTCTTTATATTATCTGAGTTTGTAGAGGGAAGATAAAAATGAAAGGCAAGGGTACTCATTCTTTCCTTTGCTTTATATTCTTTTAACATGGGCATTACTGGCTGGGCCCTGATGCTTCCTCTGTTCTCTTACCAGTGTTTTTCTACTCTCTAGTCCCTACCTATTCTTTACAACTGCAGAAAGATATCTCTGCCTAAGAATATCAATAGGAGGAGAAAATTGTCATATATGAAGATCTTGTAAAGGAGAGACATTAGGTTTAGCGATTGGTGTACTAATATTCTGTCAACATTCTTTTTTGGTAATATAAGTCATGATTTATATTCTCTAGATATCCTCCCTTATCCTAAAAGTTGATCCCTGAGTGATAGCCTGGATGAGTCTAGAATGCTACCCACTGCCTTCAGGTCTCACCTTTTTACTTTGGACTTACATTTTGGGCATTCATAGTTTGACTATGAAAGTCCGAACAAAGTATTTCTACTTATCATTATTAATAAAGGGGACAAATTTCAATAGAAATGAGGATAAATGTTTCATTATTTATCAATTCTTTTTCCAAAACAATGTTGTCCTTGGCTATGACAACTCTTTGCTTTGCAAGAAATAAAGTATATGCTGGCTATGGAAGATTTAAGGCCCTGTAGGTCTCATTTTTGTGGTAATTTTTCCACATCAATTAAACTTTTCTGAGACATAGTACAGACATCAGTATGGCAGAAATTAGATTTAAACCAACATCATGTAATATGTGAAAATAAAGTCAAACCAGATATATGATCTGAGTATAAGAGGTCACCTCATAAAATTAGAAAAGAACAAGATCAAGATAAATTAACAATGGAATGATAAAAGTGATTAGTAAAGTTGAAATAGATATTCTTGATATCATAAACTGAAAAGGTCTTGCATGAACCAAAGTACAGTTGAATTAAGAAGGGTAAATGGTAAATTGGAATGAATCTTTGTATCAAATATCTCTGGTATAGCTTTTAAAGTTGATATGCTGATAATAAACACAGATATTTAAAGCCAAGAACTATCCTCCATACAAAACCCAGAATTTCATAGGATGGAAAATCACAAATTGTATAGTCAAAATCCTAACCCTGATGGTTAGAAGTAGAGTACCCATACTGATAAATTTATAAATTCATCTTAGTATATAAGTAAAATTGGAAGCTGGCAGCTATGCACATTAGCATGAGAACTGGGCATACCTAGACAACTTGGTCATAAGAGGGAATCAGGCAAATGGAGCAAGATCTACGCATACAAACTAACTAAAGTGTCATTGACTTTCTAATTCTTCACCATATTAGCCTAGATAGGGATATTTTGTAAATGATGTGAATGTCTGTGTCTGCTTCTGTGTTACAACTAGAGTCCAAAGCTAGGGCTCTCCCTGTACCATGAAAGGAAACATTCTGGATCAAGGAGTCTAGGCACTATAGTATTTAGTGACTCCCTATTTGTCAAGGTGCATGCTGCAATCTGCACATTTTTTGAGACATTAAAATGGTACATATTCTTTTTTAAAACCTAAAACAAAGGTTTGCTTTAAGTCCTGCTACCTCTCAAAGATTATGTGAACGTTGATTTATCTGGTTGAATCAAAGAATACCAAACAGTTGTTTTGATTAAAATGTGATTGCTAGCTGCAGAAACTTAGTTGCCCTTGAGAGAGAAAAAAAGGCAGAACTAGAATAGAAAAGTCAGGGAGCAATAATGAGATCAGAATAATGAAGTATTGATACTTTATAATGAAACTGGTGGCCAAAGTTCTATTTCACATTGCTTTGCTCACAACAATATTATAAAGTAGAGAGCATTAATGTGATTACCCCATTTTACAGAGGGGGGAAATGAGATTGAGTGGTAAAGTGAATTTACTCATGGTCACAGAGCTAATTAGTGTTGCAGTCAAGATGCAAACCCAAGTCTCTTGATACCCATTTCCTTGCTCTTTCCATTATACCACGCGGTACAATGCCAGACACGTTAAGTCATTGGCTTCATATTTATTTTTTCAATGATATTCCTATCCTTTCACATAAAGTTTGAATTGCCCTCAGGAGTCATTCTGTGCCTAATTTAACCACTATTTTAATGCCTGGTTGTTAACTATAAATTCAAAGTACAGCAGATAGAGTGGTTTCATTTTATTCCAAAGTTATTGAAATCATTGAATTTCCACAAAGGTTCAAGTTGAATTGAATCATTTTACCCACCTTTTCCATCATTTAATCTTGTCTTTCATAATTAAAAAAAATGATTTCACATATTAAAACTCCAAGTTGGAAACAGAACAGTTCACCCATATAAGGGATCTACAATAAGTATTTTAAGAAAATATTAAATGTTGAAGAAAAAAGCATAAAATAAAAAAAAAACATAAAATGTAATTAAAGGCTAATGCTTTCAATCCTTATTTCCACCCTTCTATCCTCCATTCATAGAGACTGGGGCTATCAAGCATTGAGACAGAATTCTTCTGACTATTATTTTCTTTCAGAGGAATCACAACTTAATGTCCATGTTACTAGCTTAGGAGTTCATCTTGGCTCTTTTCTCTTTTGCTTCTTATACCCAGGCTTATCAATTCAGCCTTTATAAAATCATTTGCATCCATCTTCTTCTCTCTTTTCCTAGTGCCATCACCTAGATTCGAATCTCAGTTAGCAATATTTGAACTATTTATTTCAACATTGTTCTATCTATTGTTTCCATTTCCAGTCTTTCTCCTTTAAAGTCAATGCTTAAGACTTCTTCAAAATTACTTCTCCTTGTACATAAATCTGGAAATATCCTCTTTTCAAAATTCTTCAATAATTTCAGGCTTTCCATGAAATAAAGTTAAAATTCTTTAGTTTTAATTTAAACCTTTTTATGCTATTTACAAATCTCCATAAGTGACTAATCCAATTCAACAAACATTTATTTTTATTACCATATGCAAAGTTCTTCAAAAATAACAAACATAAACCCAAAACTCCTTCACCTCCAAAAGCTTGTACTCTTTCTGCAGTTTCTGCTGCTCAATTTGTGCCTTATTCTTGTGGTAACAGGCACCTCTAACCTAGTAATGTTCCACCTATCCTCAAAAGCTCAGTTATTTCAAATGCCAGCTCTTTCCTTAAGTCTTCCTAGTTCTTTCTCAATTGAGTTTCACATAATATTTCAGTTGTACTTCTTTAGGGTCAATCATGGACTCTGTGACTATTGTCTGAGGACCTCCCCTAGGTAAATGTGGAGATGCTCATCACCAGAGTGGTCACATAATGAAGAATATTTTGGCCAGATTTAACTCTAAAAAATGATGTACACTCATAGATGGCATATGAAAGACTGGTAGAGGAAGTCAAAACCAAACATCTTTGAAATATTCAAGTATAAAGTAGATGTCATGTTACTATCCCAGACAATGAGCTCCAAAAAAGCAGACTCTTTCTTTATTTTGAACTCTATTCAACTTAGGGCAAGGGCTTATTAAATAAATAGCAAATCAAGTCAAAGTGATATAGTAAAAGAATACTGAACCTAAAGACAGATCTGGGTTTGGATCCCATTCCTCATGTACTAATTAGGAGATATTGTTGGTAAATATACATACACACACACACACACACACACACACATATATATATACATATATACACATAAATATATACATACGCATATATGTATATATGCATGTATATGTACATGTTGTATTATATATATTATATATTTATACATATATATTTTTGCTTAAATTTCTTCATTGGTAAAGAGACAATTAAACTAAATGACCTCTAAGATCTGTTCTAGCCTGTAATCTCTTTGTTTCTATAATTCTACGATTTGTGTGTCCCTAGAACTAGAAATTGTAATGTAAAAATATTCTGCTTCAAGATTGCCAGAATATATTTTATCTTGAATTCTACTGTCTAGATAGTCTTTTCCGCTTTAGTGGGTTTGACTTTTTTTTAAGCATTTGAAGTACGCTGGACTTTAAGGAGATAGAGTTTAATTATATGCTAATAAAATGAAAGGGATATTGGAAAGGATAAAGGAAATTAGGTGTTGAGAATATAAGGGTAGCAAAAGATATATATATAGGATTTTAGTATATGCAAGGGGATATAAAATACTTTCTTACCAGGAGGAAATGAGAGCTATTGACCAAAGTGTTTCCAATGTATATTCTACCTGTTGAAATATGGAAGCTGAGGTTACACTTCTTTAAATTAGAAGCTAAAGTTTAAAGAAACAATATTAGCATGGCTATGATGCTATGTTTTCAAACTGAGATAAGAATCTCCTCACCATAAAAAAGAAGATTTTCTCTACTTAGAACAAATACTACAAACTTTTGATGAATGTGGCCAAAATATTTCAGCTTTTGAATAAACCAGGATAAAAAGATTTCTAAGATATATTCATTTGTTTAAAGAAACAAGCGGAAATAGCCAAAAACCTTAAAATGCTGAATAATTACTTACATTAACACAATTTCCACAGAAAATAAAGAAAGAGATTTGGACATGCCCTAAGGAAAAACAGAACATTTTTGTTCATTGAAGGTTTTTAAAAATTGGATGTCAACCAAACCCTTCTCAATCATTATTCCATAGTATTATAAAAATTTTACATATTCCATTTAAGGAACAGAAACCTCACTCTCTACACATCATTTGAAAGGCATTCACATGAGTGCTTAATTAAAAGACCTGGCAAACATAACAGGCTTAGTCATCTCTGTCTGATTTTGAACCTGTGCTTCCAAGGAGGCTGTTTCCCAACCTAGCCCATTAATGCCACATACTACAACTCATTAGCTCTTTGGAAATCTTGGAGAACATTGTGGGAGTTCACATAAAGGATATAATAGATTTCACATGTTTTTAAGTATTTTTAAAGTAAGCAATTAGTTTTGAGGTGTTTAAGTACTGGCACTAAGAAGTAGTTCACATTCTTCTCTCACTGGAAAAAATAAGGACAGCCTACTTAGCTTATTCTTTATTATGCTAGAATAATATATAATAGAAATTTATTAAAGCAATATTTATTTCTGAAAAAATCTATATTAAATATAGGAACTATGAAAAATAGAAATAAAATATACCTAGAGCTCTGTACTTTCTCCTTGAGCAAATATTTTCTTCCCAATGTCATCACTATTTTCTTTGAATCACAATTCAAAAGAATGTTACATATAAACTGCCCAAAATGTGCCAATATATGCTTCTTGTACAGTTTTAAGAGTTTTCAGAATGAGTAAACATTGTTTCCATTGTTTCAAGAAGAAATCTTACAGGTCTCCTCAACTTCACAATGAAAAAATATAGTATAAATATACAAAGTGAAGGTAAAGTTGCTTTTTTTTTTTTAAGAATTGTAGTACAAATGGCATAAACAAATTTTCCTTTCCCTCAAAGTGAATATGCATTTTTGGAGTTACTAATATGGGGGAAGGAATAAGATAGGTGTAAATGTATAAGAAAAATAGTTTTAAAATATTTTATGCAAGCCAAAGCCATTTGTCTCAGTTGTGCAAATGTGTACAGTCAATATGTGAATGAAGGTGCAAGAGTGCAGTCATAAATTTTAACAACTCTCACTTTTGGAAAAAAAATGTTTAATATGTTTTTAATTTGTATTATAGATATCTGCACTTTTTTAAGTCTAGAAACCCAAAATCAATTAAATGAAGTCTTGCTTTGTAGTTTTTGCTGATTTCTAAAGTATGAATACTTACAGTGAAAATATAACAATCACCTCTCTAGATCTGACTCCTGTCAATCCTGGAAATCTAGTCAATGCAAGTGAAAATTAGTTAGGAATTTCATCTGGGTCAAGAATGTGGGTGACTCTGAGATGAATCTCTGAAGAGCTCCAGTGTACTATTGGAAAATGGGCACAGAAAAAGGTAAAGTATAAATGTTGGCAAAACTCCAAATATAGAGTGCTGGGGAATATCCAAACTAGAAGGGAAAAGTGATGGTATTTTTTGAGTGAGCTGAAGACATTGGAAAGACTGTGGGAAGCAACTGGGTCAATTTGTGGGCTAAATGCATTTGCAGTTTCTCAGGTACTTCATTAAGCCAGGGGATTTACTGCAAAAGACCTGAGGAAACAGAGTTAGTACATCGTTGATTAAACCAGCCTATAGATGAGCCAAGTGGAGAAAATGTATGGAGAGAGTGAAGGTTTGAATCCATTTCAAATATGCATAAGCAACAAGTACCCAGCAGACAAGATATGAAGATGCTCCTGCTTTATGCAGTTTAAGCACTGCCTTAGGAATCCATCTATTTCTATTGACCCATAACTCAACTCTTTCAAATCTCACTATCCACCTTCCCTCCAATTTCCATGGGTGCACAGGCCAGTGGAGAACTTTAACACAGAGATCTGAAGGCATCATACTTTCCAATCTAGAGAGAAAGCAGCCCTCTGGATATCAGTTGCTGCCTCTAGTAAAGCCATATCTGCCTTGACCTAGGTATAACTCTTGTGGTTAGTATGAAATGTGCTCAAATGAGCACCAACCTGGCAAAAAATAAAAGAGTTATAATTCAGAAAACTGAACAAATGATAATTTTTTTTTCACCAAGAGTTCCAGATTGTTGGATATTTGAATTTTCTATTAGTTGAAATTTCTATTAGTTGCAGTGATATCCACACCTATGAAATAACATCTTTTTGAGTAAATTGTAAAATGTCTTTTCCTTTATTTATTTTGGATGGATGAATTGACCCGGTTTCTCATGCACATGTATTTTACAAAATGAAAAGTCAACTTCAGCAGTACATAGTCTGTTGTGACAATTATTTTTGTGTTCTCACTATTGCTCTCTAGCTGGAACTATTCCCAGAATAGGGAAAAAAATCACCAACAATGAAAATGACCCCCAAGTATTAACTTCTCCAATGGATAGAAGGCCTAGGAAATAACAAAGGAAATTTTAAAATGCATGTTGTCTTCCAGAGACTAAAATGTGGGCAGACAGCTTATTGCTATTTTAATGGCACCTTGTAGAGAAGAAATTAACATTTGATTTACATGAGTGTCCTTGGGCAGAAGCAATTGAAACTACTTATATATGCTGATAGGAGCTGAATTAGTTTTAACGTCTCAGAGAAAAGATCTAAGAGTCATAATGAAAAGCTAAATGCAGATGTCTGCTCAATATATAGTGACAGCTGAAGCAGTAAGAAAGATATTGTACTTCAATAATATTTTATTTTTGTGAAGTAGCTGTCCTTTAAAGAGTTCAAAGGAGTTCACAGTATTTTACAAACATGGCAAACTATTCACATAATGTGTGGCACTTTTGAAATTTCACTAACAGGTAGGATTTCAAGAACTTTAGGTATAGATGAAAGAGGATATCAGAAATCATCTAGTCCAAACACAGTTTTTAACAGATGAGGAACTGAGGTTTTAAGCAACTTTTCTAAAGAAAACCAGAAAGTTTCCAATAGAATTGGTATTCAAAGACATGCTTTTCTTATTTCAAATTCAAATGCTCACTGTTTAATACATTCCCTTACCTAGGTGATCTAGAAGAATTAATGCAACATATTGGGTGTGCCTAGACTAAGGCAAGGAGTAATGGAATTACTCCATTTGTTATATAAATTTTCCCACATAAGGGAAAGGAACTTATAGTATCTTTTTTTTTTTTAGTTTTTTTAGAGGAAAACAATAACACAGAATGGGTCAATTACTTGGGAGTCCAGAAGTTTAGGATTAACTGCTTAAACTTCAAGGGCTAACTGAAAATAAACTTTAGAATCAGTACTGTGTTAAGCATTCCATTTAGTAACATCTTTTCTAGGAAATTGATGACTGGGAAGAAGTCCATCATTTTTTCACTAATATAAATACAGAGAGGCTTAAATGTTAACATGTTTCACATATATATATATATATATATATATATATATATATATATATATATATATATATATATGTAATAATAAAAAGAATTAATCATCAAACCATTTTTCCTACTTTTTTGAAGTATTTATATTCTTATGTTAGGAAGACTATATATTTCCATGACTGTTATCACAATAGGCACCAGGAATTCTGAGAACACAATATTCAAAATATTCAAGCTTTTTGAGCAAAATGGACTTTTAGTGGGTAAAGAATGTAAAGTAATGAGATGTTACCTACACAACCAAGTGACTAGTAGACAGTGACCTGAAGAGTAACCATAAGTAATAAAGGCAGATTTTTCCCTATCGTAAAACAATCGTAAAATGGTGGATAAGATATGGACTGAAAGGAGGCAACAGCGGTATAGAACTCCAGGATGAAAACATCGATAATGCAAGCAAGTGGGATGACGTTGGAATTGTATTTTTTAATGGTATTAACCAAATAATGAGACAAAAAACAGTCACAAAGAATACATGGCCCTACAAATACTGACTCTAGCTACCATAGAAAGTAAGTATATAATATGTTCATAGGACTACCATTTCTCTTTTCTCTAACCACACACATACATGCACAAACACACACACACACACACACACAAAGTGATTTCCTTCAGCATTTTGTTTTTACTATGCAGGAGGCACACACACACACACACACACACACACACACACACACACATATATATATATATATATATATATATATATACATACATACATATGTATACAGAAGTCTAAAAATAAAAACTACTCAGATAATACTCAAAAGACCTAAATTTTTATCCCAATTCTGATGCAAACTAATTCTGAGAAACTGGGCAGCTTTTCCAAGCCTCAGGATCCTCACTTATAAAAAAAGGGAGTTACTCTAGTTATCTAATATTAATTTATTAATCAAATCTAATAGTAATTTATTAATTCTTTATTATCTGTAAGGTATTATATTGCAGAATAAGACTACAAAAGCAAATCAAAAGGTATGACAATAAAACTGATGATTAAAATGGATATGTCTTCCAAGAAAAAGTGTAACTCAGAAGACTTCAAGAAGTATACATTCTATTGGAGGACACAGCATATAACACAATGACTATGTACAAGATACTTGGAGGATACAGGGAAAACTAGCAAGTTAGTGGACCAGGAAAATTCCCCCCTAAAAATGGTAAAGGACCTGAGTCTTGTAGGACCTGAGTCTTGTAGTCTTAAAGGATCTGTCTTCTAAGAGACAGAGGTAAGAATTTTTTTCTGTCATGGAAATTTCCAGATTTCTAGTGCAAAGTCTTGAAGATAGAACACCTTTCAGGTAATTTCAAATTCTATAATTTTAATATTAATAGCTAAGCATGTATTATTATTTACTAATTCTCAATTTTCTATATTTTGAAATAATCATTCCAGATACAAAGTCTTTTCAAATTATAATAGCAATACTAAAATTATTCTTCTATTAATATAGTATGCTGGCATTGTTGATGGACTCTAAGGCTTCTAAGATAGGCACAATTGATTCTTCCCAAAATGCTGAATCGGCACAAAAAGGAGGGCAGCTAAGGATGACAGAGTTTTATAGCAGAGGAATAAGATAAAAAGGGAGGAGAAACAAAAAAAATATGGAGGGAAAAGCACAATTACTATTTACAAATGTGAAAGTAAATGGGATAAATTCACACATAAAACAAAAGCATCTATCTGTAAAGATTAGAAAACAAAATCCAATACTGTATTATTTACAAGAAATATTTTTGAAATAGACATGCACAGAGTTAAAATTCAGTGCTAGAATAGAGTCTATTTATTCTATTTCAGTTCAAGTAAAAAGCAGGGTAGCAATGATGTTCTCAGGCAAAGTGAAAGCAAAAATAGACCTCTTTAAAAAGGATGGAGGAAACTACATCTTGCTTAATGGCATCATAGACAGTGAAATAATATGCATTTTATACACACACACACATATATATGTATATATATATATATATCCTCATGCATATATGTATATATAAGAATCAATATTTTATGTATATATATATATTATATATACATCTTCTAACATCCATACACACTCTCTATATGCATTTGTGTGCATTTATATGTGTGTGTATATATGTGTGTATATATATGTATATATATACATATACATATATATTAGCATCCAAATTCTTAAAGGAGAAATTAAATTAGTTATAAAATTGCCAGTCAAATAATATTATAGTTGACCTCAACTTTTTTCTCTCAAAGCTAAATAAATCTAACAATAAAACAAATGATAAATGAAAGAAATGAATACAATGTTAGAAAAGTTAGAAATGGTAGCTCTCTGTAGGAAAGTGAAAGGAAATAGTATGTCATCAAATCTTTCTCAGCTATACATGTGACATTCCCAACAATTGATGATGTACTAGTGCATAGAAACCTCACAACCAAATGTAGAAAAGCAGAAATATTAAATACACCCTTTCCAGACCATAATGCAATAATAACTAATTAAAGGATCATGAAAGTATAGGTTAAAATTCAGTAATAAATTAAACAATCTAAGCCTAAAAATCATCCTAAAAATCATAAAAGCAATCAATAATTTCATTAAATAGAATGGCAACAAGACAATATGCCCGAATTTGTGAGAAACAACAAAAGCACTACTTAGGGGAAATTAATCTCTAAACAAACAAATCAATAAAAGAGAGAAAGAGCATATCATTGAAATGATCATGCAATTAAAAAAACTAGACAAAATTAAATCCCTGGCTAAACATCAAAGTAAAAATCCTGAAAATCAAAAGATAGCTAAGTAAAACTGAAATTAAAGACCACTGAGCTAATAAATAAAAATTGAATCTAGTTTTATGGGAAAAAAAATAAAATGAACTCTGAGTACAGATTAAAATGTATTCTATATTTTTCTTGATTTCTCTGTATTTTGATTTGCAGTATGACTATTACACAAATGATTTATGCCTACACATGCATAAAATATAACACATTGCATGCCTTGTCAAGCAATGAGAGGCATTAGGAAGAAGGGAAAATTTGAAACTCTTCTTTTAAAATGGACACTAAATTTTTTAAATGTAATTGGGATAGAGTTAAGAAATTGAATAAAATGTTTTAAAAATAAAAATCTCCCACTTCTAAACTTCAAAATACAAATAAATAAAATAATATATAAATGATATGTCATTTGAACTCATTTAGTTTTTCATAACAAAATAGAATGATAATATTCAAAAGTAACAATATATTTAAAACAGATGGTTAAAGAAAGGCTTCATTATCCCATCGTAATCTTTTCACATGCCATTAGTGGGATAAATCACAAAGAATATTATAGATATTATTAAGATATTAAGATATTATTATAGATAATATAATATATAATTAAAACATAATCATTATATATTATATATAATGTATATTATATAATAAACATATATTATAATCATATATAAATATATTATATAATATATATCATATGAATAAATATATTATAAATATATAATAATATAGATATTATTAAGATATAAGCAAAAGATATTATAAAACACACATATCAATTAATCAATAAAAATTACTAACTGCCTACTTGTCAGTTACTATGTTATGTACTAGGGGTACAAAAAGAGATGAAAAGATGTCTCTGCTCTCTGGAAGAGTGAAGGAGGCTGATGACTTTCTGCATCTCTGCCTCACTTAAATTCAATTCATGTACAAGTCAATACATCATCCTGTAATGTCATTGTTCCTCTTCAAAATCAAAGAACAGCAATAACAACAATGAGGAAGGTAGAAGGGTTCAGAGGGAAAGGTGATGAGTTCTATTTTAGACATGTTTCATCTAATATATCTGCCAAACATCTAATTTGAGATGTCCGAAGAGCAGCTGAAGAGGCACAATTGGAGGTCAGCAGAGGGATTGAGTCAGAAAAAAAGATTTAAGAAGCCTCAGCATAGAAATAGTGCTTAAATCCAAGGGAACTGATGAGATTGCCAATTTAGGTAGTATACAGGAAGACAAGAAGAAAATCCAGGATATAACCCTGAGGCAAAGATGGCATAATTGGAAGGAAGAATCAGTAAAGGAGATAGAGAAGGACAAGTCAAACTGAAGGAAAATCAGGTGAGCTTAGTGTCCCCAAAACATAGAGAGAAAAGACTATCAAGGAGCAGAAAAGAATCAATAGTGCCAATGACTGTGGAAAAGTCAAAAAGAGAGGATGGAGGAAAAACCCTTTGCATTAGACGACTCAGACATCATTAGTAACATTTGAGAGAGCAGTTTCAATGGAATGAAATGGAATGACTAAGGTTGAAGCCAGATGGGAAGGGGAAAAGGAGGTCATTATATAAATAATCTTTTTAAGGAGTTAAAATCCAAAGTGAAGAAGAGTTATAGGATGATAATTGGAAGGGATGGAAGCATCAACTAAAGATATTTTCAGGTTATAGGAAACATGACCATGTTTCTAGGCAGCTAGAAATAAACTAGGAGACAAGAAGAAATGAAAAATAAACAAAAGAGCAGGGATGATGGGGAAAAACTGTTGTAAAAGATGGGATGGTGATGAACACTTTGCTTCTCATCAATTCTATAATGCTAAGTTACAAAAATGGCATACCTTGGAACATCTCCTATTAAAAAAAACTGAAAGTCAGCACAATGAATTTTATTTTAGTCATAATAAACATTACATTTATCAGAATTTTAAGCTTTTTATCTTCTTGAAAATTATTTACAAAAAGCATGTTCTTTCTTGCTGTTCATTTTAGTACAGGGATTTTTTTTTCCTTTTGAGGAAATCAGTTCCAGGAATTTCTCCTCTCATAGATTATCATCAAAGTTGCATTCAGGATAGCACCCAACTTTTGTCAAACATCCTCACACTCATGCCACTGTAATAGTTATGCTTCTGCAGGAAACCTCCTGAATTGTGAAAAAGTTTGAGACACCCTCTAAATAACCACTCACTCCTTTATCTCAGGATTTTGACAAAAAGCTATATGAAAAAAGTAAGATCTATGATACAGACTTAGAAAGTAAAAGAGCGAGCAACATGTACTCAGATCATATTTGACAATATCTTTTGGTCTTTTGGGTTCTCAGGGAAATTCCAAAAGTAATCTTCAAAATACACTACATAAACTTTCTGGGACTAGTAGAGAAGTTTAGGATTATTTTCTTACATGGGAAACAGTGATTTCCAATATTTTCCAAACCACAAAGCACTTTTGAATTTCTTCTCTTTCTACCATAGACTAGCCAATTCAAGAACCTGGAGAGGTTTCAATTTAGTAAATACCTTGGCAACATGATTTTATATCACAGAGATTTCCAGACCCTGGGCAGTATCCCATAAAAGTATTTTATTGCTGACGTGACTGAAAACAAAACCATCTCAATCTAGTTAATAAACATTCTATTCTTTTAGAACTTTGTTTATTATTGTATTTGACTATATTCTTGTCTAACCATGTAATTGGCCTCTTCAATGACTCATTATGTGATAAAATCTGAAGTCCTTGGTACTTAAGACTTTTAACCATCTGATTCTAATCAAAATTCTAATCTAAAATATTATTTCACCATACTAGCCTTTGTGTACTTTTTATTACAGGCCACCTGGATTATCACATGCTTACTGGGATTTTTAGTGGGTCTACATTTGTGGGAACAAAGATTCAGCATTTGTAATTCCTCTACTTGTAGCCCTTCTTAGTAATAAGACATTCATTGAGACAACTTCTCAGATCAATTGACTTTCAGAAAAAATTACTATAGGATTAAGGTTTGAAATCAGTCAAAAATCCCCACAGATACTGAATTATAAATAATCTATTAGGGGATATAAATTCAATTTCTTGTGGACCCCTTTTTTCTAACCCACCAAAGTCATCTGAATTTTTTTCTACTTGAAATTGTTTTCTTCTCAGTACAATGCTGTTTCCATTGCCAGACAAAGATAAAACTTTTTTCAGACTAGAACTATACATTTGTGTGTCTTAACAACTAATAAGTAATCTGTTTTACTGTTGTTGGTCATTTTTAAATTAATTTAGAGGCCATAAACCTTAATAGACTCCTTGAGAAAAGAGTTGTCTTTTACATGTTTTCTCTAAATATGGCCACCAATTTAAATAGAATAGCTCTGAAATTCAGAGAATTAGTTTTCTTGAGACTATTAGTTAAAGGTTCTCTCTTTGACTTTTGATTTTTCAGTTTTTAACATTTCCTACTAACTCATTTTCCCATTGATCTTTTCTGCTTTCTCTTTTCTGGTATGCTTTTTCTTTTCTCTTCCTCCTCATCTGAGGGAGGTCACATGAACACCTATATCCTAAGCCTTTCTTTCATATTTTATTTAGCTGTGAAGGGGGATGGGGCTAGTGCATTTTACTTTCACTTCTTCATTTCTCATTGTCCATTAAATATCAGTACTTAAAACCATTGTCATTTATACAGAGGAAATGGCAATTATGTTCTTTTATAGTAAAAGGGATATGTAGGACTACAACAAAAAGTGAAGTTAACACATTAATTAATTAATCATTTTTTTCCCAAAAAGTAAGGTAAAAGTAGGGGTGACAAAGTCAAGATGCTTTAATATTAAATATTAGACCTCCAAAACTAAATAGTGAGATCATCTCTGAGACAAATACTAAGTATGTGGAAGGAAAACATATAAAGTCTTAGTTACCCATATTTATTTAATTTATCTTTGTTTCCTTCTATTTTGTCTTTTCACTGCTCATGGAGATCACATTGCTTCTGTATCTTGGAATTATACTAAGAATAATAGAAAAATGGAAAGTTCTAGTGGAGGAAAAATAGAAAACCCTTGTTAATATTGTATTATTATAGGCTTCCATATAAAAACTCACCTATTCCACCAGAATCTTACTGCACTAAACTAGCACACAATGATCTTTCCTTCACTATGAATTTCCATAGCAATATACATTACCTTGAATTATATCTAGCTATTTTACAAGTGTGTCATGTTTCCTAAGATTATACTATGCTTATTTAAAAGAGAAGCATAGTATATTTAACCACACACATAAATCTCATTCTTCTCGGACAGTGTGGAAACATCACAGATATAAGGGGTTCACACCTAAAGCTGACTGCCCAATAAAGGTTGAAATTGAACATTTTGGTAAAACCCAGGTCACAAATTTTAACCACTATATTACCTTTCAAGCTATATTTATATTACTTAGTAAGGCTGCATATTCAGTTTATTTTGCTTGTGAAAAATCAATCTCAAATCTTGTGCAAAGGGTTGTTGGGGAAACTTTTGACATAGATATATTAGAAAGATTTAATAATAATCTGAATTTAAAGATGCTTTTCTTTTCAAATTATTTGGTACATATTCCATTCATATTAGGCTTTGGCTGAAAATTCAAATTATCTTTGACATGAATCATAAATGAGAATAAAGTACTCATAATTCAATCAAACTTTAAATCACAAGATGCCACTGGTTTACCAAAATCTGGAAATTAAGGGTGTTTTTGCTGACCTGATAACAAAAGAGATTTCATAATAAGTTCTAGGTCAATAATCAATCTTTCCTTCATAAATGAAATCCTTATGCTGCCAAATAATGCAAATAAACAGTATGACCCAAGAAGGAAATAGAAAGAAAGGAAATAGACCACTTCAGGGACTATAAATACATAATATTGATATTTTATGTAGCTGGATCATTTCACTAAATTATTATGACATACATCAACATAACAAGCTGGCAGGCAGAGATAAAGAGTTGCAAGATCTTTTTATTCCATTTACAGATATTGACTACTTTGAATTTCATTACTTTCATTTTCAGCAGAGTCAGGTTGAAGACTAAAATTGATCCCCCCAATTTTTTGGCTAACAAGTTGCAAGGAAATCTAGAAGTACAAATAGGTGCTAGGGATGAAGGAATGTGACTTCATTCATCCAAGTCCTAATAAACCTGAGTTGAATCCTGAGAAATCATCTCCCTTGAAATATTTTACTGGAATTGATCATTACTTGTTTCTATATGAAAAATTTTACAGTTCAGAAGAAAAAAAATAAATATGAGAAAAATATCCCAATTACCTTTATTTCAGGGATCTAAAACTATTCTGCCACATAGGATATCTCAATGATTAGTAATTCCCCAAAGATTTGCTATCTAAAGTATTCTCAGACACAGGGGAAATGTGCAGTTCACTTTGAATAAACATTCTCCATTTGACCAGTATATAGGTTGGATTTAGTAGATTTATCCCCCAGGTAGGTCATGTAAGTAATAGTCATCTCAAAGATTTACCACTGACAAAATCAAGTTCAAGTAATTCCTTTCAAAGAATGGACTACCACAAAAATAAATTTAAGTATTCTAAAATAGTTTTCTGAAAGAACTAGATTTCATTAATATGAAAATTTGTTTTGCAACCTCCAAGGTCTTTGAGAGGTTATTAAATTCTTTGTAAATGAGAAAAGCAATGATTTGAGAATTATTTTTGAAAGTCATGATGTTACATGTTCATAAATAATTCTGCTCTACAGGAGGAACAAGATTCTGAAATCTCTGATTCTGTCCTGTCCAAGTATAAATAACTCATTGCAAGATACTAAACATTTGCTGAGCCTGTTTTCATGGTGTTTTGAAACAGAGTACTTAATAACTTGATTCATTAAAGTTAATGGTAAATCAGTCAGATTAAATGTTTTTATAAATCATTTCATTAATAAAACAGTGGACCCATTAAAGAACTTTTGAACTGTTGCATTGCAATATTTCAGTATCAGCATTTATAAATATTTCATTTAGCACAGGTTGAAAAACTTTAGAAGATATCCTGATGTAATTAAATTATAGAACTGGAAAACAAAAGCTGACACTGCTGGTGGGTAAAGGGGACATTTTTTGGTATATTTCCATGTATATGTATGACTTTAAGAGTGTGTCACACAAAAAGAACACTCATACCCATACACATAGTCTATTTTTACTATTCCAGCACCCTTTCCAAGGCCTCCTAGTTAACTCTATCATTTTACTATTATCCTTTAGAGAATCATTGCCAACCTGGAAGAAATGTGAGCCATTGAGGACAAAAAAGTGCATACTTAAACATAAAAATAATAATGATAGCTTAGAATTGCCCTCAGAAAGAATGTTCAACATATGTAAGTAGTGAAAAGTGATAGCTGAAAGCCTGCCTTTCAAATTGTGCTACAAAGGCACCAAGTCAAGAGTGACCACAGAAGAGACCTGGGTACAGTGCACAGTATCTTGTTTCTTTCCCTCCTAAATCCTCTACTTAGCTCTAATTGGGAGCCTCATTTAAGAAAGAAAAGAAAAGATTTCTGCTGTATAATGTGATGAATAGAATATTCAGTTGGTTGGGTTAATTTTGCCTTTAAGCTGCAGTCCTTGTTCTATTTTTGAATGATTTTAATTTACAAAGGAGTGGAAGTTAGCTTTGAGTAGGTTGAAATAGCACTGGATGGAAGTGTTACAGGGAAGGTGGGAGAAGGGGGAGGCAACAGTTGCCTGGCAGACAGATAACTTGAGGGAAATAGAAGACCATGATTTAGATGAACAAAGTAAATGTATAAATTCAAATCCCTGGTTTATTGCAATACCGTCTGTTGGGAAAATAAATCTTAGCAGCTTGAGTTCTGTGTATCAGGGAGAAGAAACCAGGTTGACAGTGCCAAACTTATATTTGAACTTGAGCTCTAAGCCCATTCTTTGTAAAGTATTACTTATTAGAAAAGGTATGGGCAGACATATACTAACTAACCAGATACAATTCTGGCTTTGAACTGGGAAAGCAGAACTAGAAATACAAACACTTCATAAGATCACTTATGACAAAATATATACCTCAGATAGGACTAGATTTCACAATTCCAGCTGCTTAGACATTGAAGGTAATTGGGGTTTCCTTTGATTCACTTTATTCTAGTAATATGTATCATTAATTTCAGCTGGACTATTATTCATTCAATTTCAGTAGATTGAACTATTTTTATTGACTTTTCTGCTTGTAGAATATATTTAAAGAATTAGATGGCATTAACTGTGTAAGTGCTACTGGACCCACCTGTTCTAGACCCTAAGTAATTCAGGTTTAGCCAGAGAGCAAAACAGTCAGGGATCTTGGGGAGATTTTTATACATCCTTTCTCTTACGTTTTCTGTTCTCACTTACGTTAGGGAATTTTAGGGTTTTATCAACAAGAGGGCAATAATATTTGGGGAGGTGATTGTTTTTGAGTTGTTTTCAGGCATGTCCAACTCTCACGATCCTTTGAGGGGTTTTCCTGACAAAGATAATAAAGATAATGCTTTGTTATTTTCTTCTTCAGGTCATTTTACATATGAGAAAACTGACACAAACAGGATTAAGTGACTTGTGCAGGGTCGCGTAGCTAGCAGTTGTCTGAGGTCAGATCTGAACTCAGAAAAATGAGTCTTCATGACTTCCTGCCCAGCACTTTATCAATAGCATCACCTACCTGTCTAGGATGATGATTATCTTGGTATATTTCATTATGGGTATTATAATCCTAATAAGTACTGTCTAGAAAACATGTATTTAGAATCATTATCTACCAAAGGATTGTCAGTAGGTCACAACCAGCTTTTTATTAAGCATGCTTTGTTTTTTATGCTAGCCCTTTTCTATCTAGATTATCAAACAAAGAGGGATAAACAACCTCTGTCAAGTCAAAAAAGTAATATAGCTGAATATTTAGGTTCTGTTTCCTTCCTGGTATGTAGAGTAGATAATGGGATGGGCATAGATTGTCAGAGTGCAAAATAGTAGTGGGAATATGAAAAAAGGTTTCCACATGATTTATACACAAATACAAGACAAAACCTGGAGAGAAAATAAAAGGCACCTAGGGGTGTGGAAGGAGTGTAAAGAGGGCTTTATGTAGAAGAAGACATTTGATATCTGAGTCTTCAAGGAAACCAGAAATTCCAAAAGATACAGAAGAAGAGGAAGAATATTTAAAGCATGGCTGATAACCAGCACAAAAGTACCAAGATCTGAGATAGAAAATAACGTGCAAGAATCAGCCAGAAGGTTCTTTTGTATGTATTATAGTATGTGAGGAAAGGAATAATGATAAGATGGTCAAGTTAGGATGGGCCCAAGTTGGGAAGTACTCAAAATACCTAATAGGTGAGTTTATGTTTTATCTTAGAGGTTCTAGAAAGCCACTGGTGTTTATTGGGTTGCAGTGACGTGATAGAAAACTGACTTTGTTCATTATATAAAGAATAATGAAATAGAGTGGTAAGAGGTTTGACACTAAGAGACCAATTAGGAAGCTACTATAATAATCTAAATGAGAATTTATAAGGCAGCGAACTACGGTGATGCCTGTGTGATTAGACAGAAGTGGAGTACATGAAAGATGTTGTGGAAGGAAATGAATATTTGATCATTGATACATGTGGAGTGAGTAAGAAACCAAGTATTGCTTGGTTGTGAAAGTTAGGAACCTAGGTGATTGGAAAGATTATTCCTGCCTTTCTTGAGAAAGATAAGGAAGTTGCAGGCATAGTAGGTTTCAGTTAAATGCATTGTTTTAGATAAGTTGAGTTTGAGATGCCTATGAGCCAACAAGTTTGAAAAGTACAATATACACTTAATCATATAAAATTGAGAGAGCAAAGCTGGATATATATATAGATATGGGAGTTATATTAAACAAAGTGACAACTGAACCTATAGGATCTGATGAGTCCACCAAGAGAGAAAATTTAAAGAAAAAAATGCCTGGGATAGAACCTTGGGGTATACACACGCTTAGTAGGAATTACATGGTCAATGTGAAACAAGCATTTAGAGGAAATACAGGGGAAATACAACGACATATTTGCTCGACTTTATAATTTTGACTGAGTTCTATGGTTTTCTTACTTGCATTGACCTTGAATTCCCATTTAATTGATCATTCTTCCTCATGTTTCTCCCCACTCTAATACTCCCTCCATGGCTAAAATTATTTTATTTCAATGTAAATCTGAATGTGTTGTTTTGCTACTCAAACTCCAGTGGATTCATAGCAATTCTCCAGGGATCCTCTATAATGATTCTCCCATTAACTCCAATGGATTTATAGTTCTAAAAAATAAATTTCTCTATCTAATGCCCTTGGTTTCCTGTCCCCAATCTGTCTTTCCTGATACACTATTATCTACCTCAATCCAATCTCTGGTACCGCTAAATTGATCAAATTGTTGTTCCTCATAAATGACACAGTTATTGCCATGCCTTTGTTTAAGACTGAAAACCATACCTCAAATGCCGATTTTCTTAATTTCTTTGAATTTCTCTATTTCCCCTCAAACTTAGTGTTTATGAAAGTTTTCATGATGTCTCCAGCTTCTAATGCCTTCCCTCCCTAAACCACACCCTGCTTTCTTATTTTATGGCTTGTGTATATGATTCTTTATGTACACATTTTTTTTTTCTGAAAGAATGGAAACTCCTTAAGGGTAGAGATTATTTCATTTTTTTTCCTTTGCATCCTCATCCAGTGACTGCTACATATTAGGCACATAATAATGGTGTGCTGATTGATTAATGATTTCTTACTCTTTTGTTGGTTGCATATGTATCTTCAGTTTCATCTTGAGAGAAGAAAATTTTAACAAGGAAAAATGAAATATTAGTGCCATTAATTTCTTTTGTGATTCATTCTTTTATCATCTATACTACATTTTGCAACTATTACTTATGGTATTCAGGGAAAAGGTCATGGTGCTGGATTCAGAGAATTTGGGTTCAATTTTTACCCCTAAAGTAGATCTGTATGACCTTGGAAAAGTCACATAAACTCCCTGATCTTCATTTTATGCAATCAGAAAATGAAAAATTGGAGTAGTCTCTGAGGTCCCTAATATCTTTAGATCTGTAATCATATGACTCTATGTGGAATGTAAAGAGGATAAAAATATAATCTTGACCCTCAGGGAACTTACATTAAAAGAAAACCTATTCTGTATTTATTAAGTAACTTGTTAGTGTAAAGAATGCATACATTATAATTTGACTTCTGGCTGTGCCCTGAACTATTTCCTCTCAATGGCAAAATAGTAGAAACTTATTTCTTAATTAAATTTCCATCATCTTAGTCATTTAGGATTGAATGAAACATCATTTCTTTCATTTTTGTACATCCCCACATCAAAAGTTTTGACCATATATTCTCAGGCTTTACCTTTACTCATATAACTTCCTCCAGTTGGCATTTCCAACATGAAGAAACTAGCTGTTTTTCAAAGCTAACCTCAAATGTTACCTATGTCATCTTCTTCATAGAAATATTTCTGATTTTTTAATTCACATATTATTTCTTCTATGAATTTGAAATCAAATTTTGTACTTCTCTTATACATTTGAATAGCAACCCCTCCCCCAACTGAAAGCCCTGAGGCTGGGGAGCAGCACTTGAATCTCAGACCCCAAGCACCAGTTAGGCAGATCTAGGTGGGGGTGGAGAGGAATCTCAGAAGTCAAGTAACTGGCTGGGAAAATACCCAGAAAAGGGAAAGAAAATAAGACCATAGAAGGTTACTTTCTTGGTGAACAGATGTTCCCTCCTTTCCTTTCTGATGAGGAAGAACAATGCTTACCATCAGGGAAAGACATAGAAGCCAAGGCCTCTGTATCCCAAACATCCAAAATAGATGTCCAATGGGCTCAGGTCATGGAAGAGCTAAAAAAGGATTTTTTATTTATTTATTTAACTTTTTACATTCATTTTCACAAAATTTTGGGTTCCAAAATTTTTCCCCTTTTTAACCCCTCCCCCCACCCCAATGCCCCAAGCAATCTAATTTTCCCTATCTCCAATCTTCCCTCTCTTCTGTCATCCCTCCCTTCTCTTGTCTCCATCTTCTCTTTTCTCCTGTAGGTCCAGATGACTTTCTATTCTTCATTAACTGCATGTCTTCTTTCCTAGTAGCAACAACAATACTAAACAGTTGCTCCTAAAACTTTGAGTTCCAAACTCTCCCCATCCCTCCCTCCCCCCCCCATTCACTTTGGGTAGGCAGGCAATTCAATATAGGCCATATCTGTGTAGTTTTACAAATGACTTCCCTGATAGTCGTCTTGTGTAATACTAACTGAATTACCCTCCCTCCTAACCTGCCCCTCATTGTTTCTCTTCTGTCTTTTAATCCTGCCACTCCCTGAGTGTTGACTTCAAATTGCTCCCTCCTCCTTTTGCCCTCCCTTCCATCATCCCACCGCTTGCTTATCTCCTTCTCCCCCACTTTCTTATACTGTAAGATAGGTTTTCATACCAAAATGACTGTGCATTTTATTCCTTCCTTTAGTTAAATGTGATGAGGGTAAACTTCTTGTTTTTTTTTCCTCAGCTCTCCTCTTTTTCCCTCCACTAAAAAGTCTCCTACTTGCCTCTTAAATGACATATAATTACCCCCTTCCATTTCACACTCTTTCCTCCCACTACATTTCTCTCTCACCATTTACATTAATTTCTTTTAAGATATGGTCCAATCCTATTCAGTTCAATCTGTGCTCTTTGTCTCTGTATGTGTGTGCATGTGTGTATTTGTGTGCGTGTGCATGCGTGTACATGTGTGTGTATGGACCCACCAACTACTCGGATACTGAAAAGTTTTAAGAGTTACAAATATTGTCTTTCCATGTACGAATGTAAACATTTCACTTCTGGTAAGTCCCATAAGACTTCTCTTTGCTGTTTACTTTTTCATGCTTCTTCTCATTCTTGTGTTTGAAAGTCAAATTTTCTTTTCAGCTCTGGTCTTTTCATGAAGAATGATTGAAAGTCCTCTGTTTCATTGAAAGACCATATTTTCCCCTGAAGTATTATACTCAGTTTTGCTGGGTAGGTGATTCTTCGTTTGAGTCCTAGTTCCTTTGACTTCTGGAATATCCTATTCCACACCCTTTGATCCCTTAATGTAGAAGCTGCTAGATCTTGAGTTATCCTGATTTTATTTCCACAGTACTGGAATTGTTTCTTTCTAGCTGCTTGCAAGATTTTCTCCTTGACCTGGGAGTTCTGGAATGTGGCCACAATGTTCCTAGGAGTTTCTGCTTTTGGATCACTTTCAGATCAGTGATTGATGGATTCCTTCAATACTTATTTTGCCCTCTGGTTGTAGAATGTCAGGGCAGTTTTCCTTGATAATTTCATGGAAGATGATGTCTAGGCTCTTTTTTTAATCATGACTTTCAGGTAGTCCCATAATTTTTAAATTGTGTCTCCTGGATCTATTTTCCAGGTCAGTTGTTTTTCCCATGAGATATTTCACATTCTCTTCCATTTTTTCATTCTTTTGGTTTTGTTTGGTGATTTCTTGGTTTCTCGTAAAGTCATTAGACTCCATTTGTTCCATTCTAATTTTGAGAGAACTATTATCTTCAGTGAGCTTTTGAACCTCTTTTTCCATTTGACTCATTCTGTTTTTGAAAGCATTCTTCTCCTCATTGGCTTTTTGAACCTCTTTTGTCAATTGAGTGAGCCTATTTTTCAAGGTGTTATTTTCCTCAGAATTTTTTTGGGTCTCCTTTACCAAGGTATTGACCCGTTTTTCATACTTTTCTTGCATCTCTCTCATTTCTCTTCCCAGTTTTTCCTGCACCTGTCTAACTTGCTTTTCAAAATCCTTTTTGAGCTCTTCCAAGGCCTGAGCCTACCCGACATCCCCCTGGGAAGTCTGGGGTACTGAGGCCCCGCCCTCCACGTCTTTCCCTGATGGCAAGAATATTTCCTCGTCAGATCCGAAAGTTGGGATCATTTGCATCTGTTCGAAAAAACTCTCTATAGTCTTATTTTTCTTCCCTTTTCTAGGCATTTTCCCAGCCAATTACTTGACTTCTGAGATTCCTGTCCACCCCCGCCTAGATCCGCCCAGCTAGTGCTTGGGGTCTGAGATTCAAATGCGCGGCCCAGCTGCTAATCCATGTGAGCTTTAGTTCTGGTACTGGGATGGGGGCAGGGCTGCCTCCCAGGCTCAGCTTCCTCAATGAATTCAACCTTCTCACTATGTGGCCAAAGTATTTCAGCTTCACTATTTGATCTTCCAATAAATAGTGTGCATTAATTTATTTCTATTTTTTGGAGGGGAGAAGACAAGGAAATTGCGATTCAGTGACTTGTCCAAGGCCTCAAAGTTAATGTCAAGAGTCTGAGGGCAGATTTGAACTCAAGTCCTCCTGACTCTGGGACTCATGCTCTATTCACTGTACCACCTGCTTGCCCTAACAATTAATTTATTTAAGCATTGAGTAATCTAATCTCTTTAGTGTCCAAAGGACTCAAAAAATTTTGTTTTTTCCCAGCACAATTCAAAAGCACTGATTTTGCCATTCTCAGTTTTCCTTATGATCCAATTCTCACAGCCTGATATAGCTACTGAAAAGCCAAAGAGAATGAAGGAATTCCAAGGCTATTTAATCTAACTCCTTTGTTTTATAGGTGTGGAAATTTAGACCCAGAAGTGTTGACATTCTGTTCAAAGGTAATGAGTGAGAGAAATAGTGTTGGTTCCTGAGGCTTCTGTCCCAAAAACCAACATTCTTTTCATTGTACTGCATCTATCTATTTATCTGTTTATCTATCTATCTTTCTATCTATCTATCTATCTATCTACTTACCTAGCTACCTTCCCATTTATCTACCTATCGAATTCCAGCACAAAAAGCTTTCATTTAACTTTCTAAAATACTAGAAACTTTTCATTGAATCAAATAAGGATCAGACAAGGATGACACTAAGTTCTAGAAATTTTAATAACAAAATAAAACAAGCAAAATAAAGTCATAAACACAGCAATTAGGAGATTAAATCATCTCTATTTGAAGATGTCATGACAGTTACTAAGAAAAACAATGGAAGTCATCAAATAAAGTAATTGTGCTAAATGTAGGGGTTACAAATAGAAAATCAGTAGGGTCCCTGAACTCAGTTAGCTCACATCCTAATGAGGGAGACAATTCTTGGGAGATTTCAGTTGCATACAAAGTTGAAAAGTCGTATTTTCTTTACAGTGCAGCAAGAAAGTGTTCTTTATAAAAAATCTAATGTCTTTCTCACAGATAAAACACCATCAGTTTCTGATGTTGAACTGTTTAACAACATCAAGAAATTTAGTTCTTTTCTGGTTCTTCATTAGCTGCAGCTGAATCAGCTGCAGATGCAGTTTCTGGGCTACATCTCCATAAGGATTACTTTCTAGGGTGATATTCCTGGAAGTATTCCTATTCCCAAGTCTTTTGGGCTTAGAGTCCTAGACTGTCTCCATCAGTGTCTGAGTAGAAATTATGACCCTGACCACTGTGCTTTAACTTGCTTGACACATGCCAGTTTCTCTTTCAGGGTGTTTCACTGCTTCACTTTTGCTAACTTGCCTGGCCCATGGATGGCAGTTGTCTGGAGGTTGGTAAGGATGATAGGCTGCTTCTCAATAGGTGGTACTTCCCTAGATGATGGCTGTGAGGGTTGGGATGGAAGAAGAACCAGTAGTCTGGAACATGCAGCCACTCCGAGGTCCCATGTTTTGCAGGATACTAAATCAGTCCTTTAAAAAATCATTTCTATATAGTATTTTTTAAATCACTAAAAATGGTGAACTTTAAAATTTATTAAATATCTAGGTCAATCTGCTTATATACACAAGAGCTTACATAAATATAGCATCTAATTCTCTAATGAAAATATATTTAGAGAACATTTTATGTATAATACAGAAACAAAGACAGGCAAAACTATGTATATCCATTACCTGAATCTGATCCTCAGTGTGAATGGTAATTGATCCACTGAGGTTAAGTATTTTTGCTGCAACGTGCCCATCCAAGATGTCAACTAATTCAACAGTTTACTATGAATTATCTTTATTAGACCCATGCCAGTCTCAGGTCCTATATTTAAACAGGCAAATTGCCTAACCTTTTCACAGGAATATATGGGGGTGGGAGCTGGGTAGCTTTCCAATGGTCCATTAACATTATGTGCCCTATGAATGACATACTTTATTAGCAGAAATTAGTCTTCTTGTGACTTTCAGCATTCTTGCTGGATGAAGATGTATCTTGATGGAATGCTTTGTTTAACTTCTCTCTCAACTGAGATACATACTAGCTCTGAGCATCTGTAATTTCTCCTTCCTCAGAGACCCCAAAACAAAGTTGATAGGCAAGTGTGGCTCATGATCAAAGACAAGCAGGAAGGGTGTTAAAGCAATGACAGCATACCTGATGGAATAGTAGGCAAGAGTGTGCTGGATTAACAACCAATTATCTGAAAGTTGCCACACACTTTTAAGTTTAGCATGAATCATTAACATTTTATCTGTCACTTTCTTATGTCTAGACAGTAACCAAAATATTAAATCAAACCTGATTTGTAGCATTTTCCAATTTCCATGGTATAAATGCTCACACTAAAAATTTAGCAATGGACAAACAGTTCTGAGTTAGTTCCAGAACATCCTTAATTGTACTCATATACAAGAAAATCTACATAGTGGTTCCACTGAAAATTTGGTTCTGGTCTCAGTATCTCTAGGTAATTGAAACATAGATTATGAGTCTTCTTAATGGTGGTAAACTAGAGTCCTGGAATTCTTGACATCAAAGCTATCATTTCTTTGAGCATTATAATGTCAACGTCTCTCCATTGAAGAGAATTAATTCTGCCAATAAGTTCATATACTGAGAAAGCCTTCTCCTACAATATTTTTGCAACTGTAGATCTTTAAATTCCCCATTTGGATGTGCTTCGACATACCTAGAAAAATGGTCCATCAGTACCAATATATATACGAAAAGTTTTTTCTATCTCTCAGAGAAAGGAAGTCATTGCAAATAAATTCCAAAAGTTTTCTGGTATTTTTATTCTCTAAATATGCAGTATGACTTGGTACTTCTTTTCTTTGCACAAACAGCATAATTTTGCTAGGAATATCATAGACGATCAGCAAAGAAAAATTAATACTTTCAGTAAAGTATATGCCACAAACATAAAAAAAAATTACTATTTCTATACAGTGATAATGGGATCCCAGGAGGAAAATATAGAAAAATCAGTTTATTTTTTAAAATAATGACAAAATTACAAAAAAAACAACAAAAATTATAAGTATACCAATAGATGCAGAAAAATATTTCTAGAAAATACAATGTCATTCCTCTTTTTTTCTAAAGCAACACTATAATGAATAGGGATAAATGGATTTTTTTCTTAAAATGATAAGCAGTTTGTGTCTGAAAAAAAGAGTAAACATAGCATGTAATAGGTATAAACTAAAAACTTTTCCAACATAATTAGGGGTGAAGCAAGGATGTCAATTATAATCAGTATTAGCCAATATTGTACCAGAAATGTTAACTATTGCAGTGTGACACGGAAAAAAAATTTGTAGAAGTAGATATAGGTAGTGAAGAACCAAAATCATCTCTTATTTTGTGGATGACATGCATAATAATACATAATAAAAATAATTAACAATTTATCAAAGTTGTAGAATATAAAATAAATGCATAAGAACTATTGGCATTTCTATATATAATTTATAAAATCCAGTAGGAAAAGACAGAAGGAGAAATTCTATTTAAAATGACTGCAAACTATATAAACTACATTGGACTCTACATGCCAAATCACATATGCAAGAACTATATGAACACAATTTATAAAGAAACACTTGGCACAAACATAAACATTTAAATAATTGAATAAATATTCATTGCTTGTGGGTAGACCAAACCAACATCATAAAAGTGATAATACTACCCAAATTAATTTAGTAGTAAGTGCTATATCAATGAAATTAAAAATTAATTAATTAATGGATAAAGCTTGAAAAAATTTTCTGGAGGAACAAAAGGTCAAAGATACCAAAGGAATTATTTTTTTTAAGTGAAAATGTGTGTCTAAAATCCAAAGATTCAAATAATGCAACAAAATACAAATTATCAAAACAATTCAATACTGGATAATAGAGTGGTTGAACAGTGGAATAAATTAGGTTCATAATATACAGAAGGAAATGAACACAGTAACGTAGTGTTTGTTAAACCCAAAGAACCCAGCTATTGAAGCAAGAATTTCATATTTGACAAAAGCTGTTGAAAAACCTGCAAAGTAGTTTGGCAGAAATTAAGCATAGAAAAACATATCATATGTTATACTAAGATAAAGTGAAAATGAGAACATGATTTCGACAGGAAGAACAATATCATAAACAATTTGAGGAGTATGCAAAAAACTGTCAAATTTATGATGATGGAAGAGTAAGTATCAAATAAGAGATAAAGAGGTTCACTGGAGCTAAAATTAATAATTTTGATTATATCAAATTAAACTGGTTTTCCACAAACAAAACCAATGCCGCCAAAATTAGGGGGGTAGGAAACTGGTGGTGAAATTTTATAGACAAAAAGGAATGTTCTCTGATAAAGGTCTCATTTCTCAAATGTACAGGGAACTCCTCCAAATTTAGGAAAACAAGAGTTATTCTGCAATTGACCAATGGTCAAAGGATATAAAATATTTTGAAACAGAAATCCAATAGTCACATGAAAATGCTGTAAATCATTAATAATTATAGAAATGCACATTAAAATGACTCTGAAGTACCTCCTCATACTCACTCAATTGTCTAAGATGTCAGAAAAGGAAAAGACAGAGTTGAAGCAATATGGGGAAATAGGTAATCCACGAATAGTGGATCTGTGAATAGATTCAGTCTTTCTGGAGAACAATTTGGAACTATGTGCAAAGGGCTATGAATCTGTGCGTAGTTTTTGACTCAGCAATATTTACACTAGGTATGTACCCCAAAGAGATTATAGAAAATATAAAAATACTGTTATGCAAAAAAATGCTTATAACAACTCTTTTAGTGGTGGAAACAAATTGGAAACTGAGAGGGTATTCAACATTCTGAGGGGAAAAACTTAGGGAAATGTCTGAGCAAGTTATGCTATCTGATTGTTATGGAATATGATTGTACTTTAAGAAATGATGAATAGGATGATTTCAGAAAAAAAAACTTGGGAACGTTTATGTGAACTAAGTAGAATCAGGAGGACAATGTACACAGTACTAACATCATAATGATAATCAGTTATTGAAAGATTGAACAACTTTGGTCAATATATGACCCATGAAAATCACAAAGGACTCATGATGGAAAAATGCTACCCATTTCCAGTTAGTGAACTCTGAGTACAGATTGAAATAGTTCTTTTCTTTATTTATTTTTCTTGCTTTTATTTCTCTTGCCCTGATCTTAGGGTCCAATTCCAAAAGTGAGGAGGCCTGGTCCTGACTTATTAGGCAATTGGCATACATTGCTTAATAAATCAATATGCCTGGGAGCTCAAAGTTGTTTCCTCAATCGTTTCATCTTTCACATGCCACAACAGTGAGTTGATGAAGAAGTTATAACAGGATAGCCTAGCAGCGGTGAGGGCCCGGTTGAGGTTATGTAACATAAATGTGTAGTAAACCTAATCAGAAGTGTTGCATGCTTTTCTTTCCTTTCTTTTTTTCAGCACATAGGTAGGAGCAAAAGTAGCAGATGAGGGGGAGTGATCTAAGACTGAGTCTTGGCAAGGAACAATCAACTAAATGATAAGGGCACTAGGGACTCAATAGAAGAGGGCAGTGTAGAGCTGAATTGGTTTACCAAGGCATTAAGATCAGGCAATGAAAATAAAGTGACTAATGCAGGGTATGTGGCCTGAGAGAGAATTGTGGGGTTTTAGGATGGGAGATTATGGTATAGATGAAAAGTAGAGTTTCATAAAAGAAAGAAGAAAGAGATGGGAGGCCAAAATATTATGGTAGAATAAGGAAATTATGGCATTCTTGAATATGGAGTCAGTACATGTGTGGTTGATGGCAAGATCAAGGGTATTTTCATATTGGTGTGTGATTAAGAAGCAATGAAAAAATAGTTTATGGAAAGTAAGTAGGTTGAGGAACTGAGTGATAAGGATGTTTGAGCAAAAGTCAATATGTATATTGATGTATGAGAGCAGGGATTGAGAAGGAGAAACACTCATCAGCTGTGTGATCCTAGGCAAGTCACTTTACCTTGTTTGCCTTGATTTCTTCATTTGTCAAATGATCTGGAGAAGGAAATGACAAACTACTCCAGTATCTTTGCCAAGAAAACCTCAAATGCTGTTAGTCACACACAAGTGGAATGACTGAAAAAACAATATATACAACAGGAAACTAACTTTGGGAAGATATTGAACTTCAAGATCTAGAACTGAAAGAGTCAAAGTAACATAAACCCAGTAATGGAAATCATATAGTCATTACATGTGAATATGAAAAGAAAAACTAGGAAAAACCCTATTTTTTCTGAATTTGAATGTATAATTTTATGTGAACAGATGAAAATACATCTATTCAAATAAGACTAAATTCTTTAGGGAAGTATGTGAAAGGAAGTTTGGTGGTTCTGGCATCCAAATGACAAATGTGATTGAGAAGGTGGCAGTTTTCCACTTATAAAAGTTTCATTAAGCATTCAGTACGAAACCATTAAAATGCATGATATTGTTTGTGAAGAACAAACTAGTCAGCTGCAACCTACTTCTGATATCACATTCCTGTTGCCAAGTCATCTGCCACCTGGTCTTGATTCCTTTTCATGAGTGGGTTAGCTGTCATCCGGTGCTTAGCCTACAGATTTAGCCTTTTACAGGCACATATTCTGACTCCAGAGCTGGTCAGTGTATACTAAAGTTCAGACACTATTAAAAATAGAGCAAGTGAGAGAGAGGTTGAGAGAGACACACACAGAGACAGAGAGAGATCATGCACACATGCATACACACACACACACACACACACACACACACATCGCACACACTAGAAATAAGAAGAGGAGGATGTTTGCGTGCCAAAATAGAAATAAAAGTGAATAAACTGGTTCAGTAGAACTTCGATTCAGGGTTATGGGATGTTTGAACTGATTCAATGGTCTGCTTAAATAAGAGTTAATGAGAAAAAACTATTCAAATCCCTGTTGTTAAAAATGTTTCTAACATATTAGTTCACATTCCTGTCTTAGGAAATACAGGGTACCAGAATAATTTGTCATGAATTTTTTATTTTTTTTTTGTAATTGAATGAGGTGCTCAAAGTGCTTAGGGCATTGTTCTTAGCAGGAATCTCATTCCATAATTCTTTAGATAGATGTGAACAGGAGAAGCATGGGGGACTTGAACAAATGTGTGCTGACTTGAGTATCCCTCAAATTCAAATCTCCAGAAACCAATTTTCCTACTCTCTATTTACTAACCTTATTGCTGGCCTCCAGTTCATAAGAATAAGCAGGCAACTTCGTATTGCAGACAGCAATGTTCCCTCAAACAGACTAAAGAAGCAGGGTCACCAATTTGGCTTAAAAGAGAACGCATAAGGGCCACTTAACTGAAATAAATTATCCACCTCACCAACACACACACACACACACACACACACACACACACACGTGAAATCTGGATTCTTTATTCTAATACTTGAAAGAAAGGTAGAAATAACCTGATTTCAAGAAAGAAAGTCAAGACCAAATAATGGCTTCTAGAATACTTTGGTCTAGTATCAAAGGGACAAAAATATTGAACAATAAATATATTACTTAATTTCAAGTGAGGTTGTTTAAGCCAAGAACAGTTTCCTGGGCACTTTGCAGTCTACATATCCATCAGACTACTCTGAAATAGAAATATCTTTTGCAAAATATCAGCTGAGAGCAAATGATAACTGAACTTCTGGTTTTTATTGATCTCCCATCCTCCTCTCTCCCCAAACAGATCAGGATGTTGGAGAAAGTAGTGAATAATAATCTCTTTTGGAGATTTACTCTGTTATAAGGCTTGACTTTACTATACTTACGTTTCTTTTACATGTTGGATTAAACGCATTATAAAGTGATGCCCTTGGTAAAGAGATTTAGTGAGACAAAATGTGAAGGGAAATGGTATGTTATGTGGAAGTGCTGGTCCAACATTTATTTTGAGCAACATATAAACCCCACTAGAGTAAGATTAGGATCTGACCATGACCCATGCCAGGGGACAGAGCTAATGGATTAAGGACAAACAAATGCCATGAAAGTAACAGGCATTTTGATTATGCAGCACCTCTGATGATAAGTTGTTTATCCACTTAGAAGAGTTCAATTGACATGAAACAATGACCACAGGTAGGAGTGCAAAATAGTTCAGAAACTAGCTTAGGTAATAAAACTCTAGGGGATTTCCTTGCTAAGCAAAGTCATGAGAGCCAAGTGCAAGCATCAGTCCAAAATGGGAATTGCAAAAAAAGTTACAGGGGTTTCTGATAGAAGAATCTGAGTGATACTACCATGATGCATTGGTCAGCAAATATATAGCAAAATACATTATTTTTCATTGATGAATTTCAAACATTTGGTGTCAGCATCTCTAAAGTACTTAGCAAAATCCTTGGCTCATAATTAGTTCTGTAAGTTAGTTAGATAGGTTAGGTAAGTAGGAGAAGGAGGAGGAAAAGAAGAGGAGGAGGAGTATATGAGGAAGCTGAAATAGCTCTTAAGAAGTTGAAGTGATGGTACATGAGAAAAATATATATGGGAGGAAAATCATGGTCTACGTGACTTTTCAAAATAGAAAAAGGCAAACTCCATCTTCCAATTTTTGAGGTCCTGTACCAAAGAGAAAAAGGCCTGTTTTGTATTGAGGTCTGTTACATTTTTATATTAAGTAAACAAGCTTATTATTTTCCAGTGGGGAGAGGGAATCTACATTACAACGATGCAAATCCTCTCTAACTTCCTTTGTGTCTGTGATTGAGATTGTTTTTAGGTGTGGGACTCTTCAGTAGGCGGAGATTAGAGGAACCTGAAAATACTATTCTATTTTGTGTTATTACAATCTAGCAAACAAGATTTCTCCCAATAGGGAAGTCAGGAGTGCAGTCTTGGAAAGCTTTTAAGCTTTGGCCACTCAAATACACTGATAAGAAGCCATTACTATAATGGAAGAAAAGGGAAATAGTCATTTTGCTTCCAGTTTTACCTTCATCTTCATCGCTTTATAAGCTTAATCATCTGCATGGGCAAATTGAAAGATTTTATAATTGAGTACTAGGGAATTCTTAACAATTTGTGATTTGTTGGAAGAATAACCTCTACCAGAATAATAACTAGATGCAGTCAGGTTATTAAAGATCAAAATATATATTATATAAAAAGTTTATATAGAACTCATATAAATGTTTTATATGAAAAGAGATATAAAAAGTGTCCACTGCAAACTAAAGTTTGGGCTAGAGAAGATGAAATGATCATGAGGTTGAGTTAAAAGAAAAAATTAAACATGAGGACACCAATTAGTAACTTCTGCTTTGTGTTCTACAAAGTTCAGCATCTGGGGTATATTATTTTTTTTCTGGAGATTTTCCAGCCATGGCACTGTAAACAACATGGACCATCCTTTAAGATTAAAATAAAAACTCAACCCTAGGTCCATTGAGGCATGTTTTACTGTTAATTTACTTGTTTTTACTTGTTATACAATTTTATCAAATGACTTTCCTTTGAACTATATCATCTGACTATGAAATGTATTTGGAGAAGGGCTAATCTTGTGAACTATGGAATTATTTCTCTTTCACTATCATTCCATGCTATCAGGGAGACAGTCATCACTCCACAATATTTCTCATCACTTAGGACAAGAAAGTTTAATCAAAAAAAAATATTGAGTAAGAGTAATTCGTTCTAAGTGTAAGCTAAAATGATCTGGGCACAGCGATGTTATTTATATTGCATTATGTAAGATTATAGTTATAGTATTTATCAGTCACATACACAAATTTTAATTAGAGGAACTATTTTGTGAATGTAAAAATGCTGTCTTCTGTTATATCTTTCAGCAATTATTACAATAAAAAACGCACCTTCAGTGATATTAAATAAAATGTTCTCATGAAGCTTTTCCCTTAACAAAATACTTTATAATGAGCTTTCTACTAATATAGAATAACAGAAGGTATGTGTATTGCATGCACACATGCAAGCACAGGCAACATATGTATGTGTGTACACACATACAGGAATATATTTCCCTTTATATAAAAGTTCCACTGAAATATTTGCCTTGAATAAGATAATTTCAGAACATTAATCAGTTTAATACTATTTTAGTTATTGACACAAATATGAATGCTGTAATTATGAAATAGTTTACACAGCATCAGGTTTCAAGCCATTATGCCAAACATTTCTGATTTACCTTATCTCCAGAATTGTTACAATACTGTTATGAGGTGCGGAAAAAAATCAAGGCAGTGTAAAACTAAAAATTTCAAAAATATTTCTTCATAGAAATTGTAAATCTATAAAAAAAACTATAGTTAACAAGCAAGGCATTCACAAAACACCAGATCTTGAGTGAGATCCAAATGCAGTTTCAGATTCTTACTAGCTATGTGCTCCAGATAATAATCAGTTACTGTCTCATAGCCTTGTTGGGAGGATCAAGCGACTTGATCCCTGAAGCACTTTGCAAACCTTAAATTTTACGTAAATAATAGCTATTATCATTATTATGAATTAATTCCTACTGCTCATACATTTTTCTGCATTTTCACTGTCCATTCTGAAATGACTTTTGCATGTGCTGGAGAGGGGAGTGCATATAGGCAGCAAGAATAATTTAGAAAATATTGCGAAAATACAAGTAAAAATTCATTAAGAGCTGAATTAGGATGGTGGCTCAATGAGTGGAAGAATTAAGGAAGGAGATGTTGTGGACATTAATTGTGTCTTCTCAGAATCAAAAATGACTGTTCTCTTCTTTTGTCATCTTTGTCAATTTAATCAGTATGAGGTGAAACCTCTGGACTATGTTAATTTATATATATGTATATATTTACATATCCTTGTTAATTTACATATCCTTGTTTCATAAATAATTCTCACCCCTAGCCATAGTTGTGAAAGTTACCTTCACTCTTTCCTCTATTTTTAAAATGATGTGACATTTTATATTCAATTTGCATATGTATTTTGAATTTACCAGTTATATGGCACAAATTCTAGCTCTCACTTTGTTTCTACAAAAATCCTTTCCAATCCTATGAGCAGATCCTGTCACGAAAAAAAAAGAGATTCTTTCTTTCAGTAATTTATGTCCTATGATTTATTAAATAAACTGAATAGTATTTTGTTTTGCATTCATTTCTTATATGACCTGTTTTTTGTTTTTAACAATGTCAATTTATTATTTTTTCATTTTTATTTTTTTATTATTATTATTAAAATTTATTTAACTTTTAGCATTCATTTTCACAAAATTTTGGCTTCCAAATTTTCTCCCCATTTCTCCCCTCTCCCCACCTGAAAACGCCAAGCATTCTAAATGCCCCTATCACCAATCTGCCCTCTCTTCTAACATCCTTCCCTTCCCTTCTCCCCATCTTCTTTTTTGACCTGTAGGGCCAGATGACTTTCTATTCCCCATTACCTGTATTTCTTATTTCCTAGGAGCAAGAACAATACTCAATAGTTCCTAAAACTTTGACTTCCAACTTCTCTTCATCCTTCCCTCCCCACCCATTCCCTAAAGGCAAGCAATTTAATATAGGCCATATGTGTGTAGTTTTGCAAATGACTTCCATAATAGTCGGGTTGTTTAATACTAGCTCTATTTCCCTCCATCCTATCCTGCCCCCCATTTCTTCTGTTCTCTCTTTGGAACCTGTACCACCCCAAGAGTGTTGACTTCAAATTGCTCTCTCCTCCCACTGCCCTCTCTACCATCATCCCCCCCCACTCTGCTTATCTATTTCTCCCCCACTTTCCTGTATTGTAAGATAAGTTTTCATACCAAAATGAGTGTGCATTTCATTCCTTCCTTCAGTCGAATGTGATGAGAGTAAGCTTCATGTTTTTTCTCTCACCTCCCCTCTTTTTCCCTCCATTGGAAAGTATTTTGCTTGCTTCTTTTATGAGAGATAATTTGCCCCATTCCATTTCTACCTTTCTCCTCCCAATATATTTCTCTCTCACCATTTAATTTCATTTTTTAAAGATATGATTCCATCATATTCAAATCATTCTGGTGTGTGTGTGTGTGTGTGTAATCCCACCAACTACCCAGATACTGAAAAGTTTCAAAAGTTACAAATATTGTCTTTTCATGTAGAAATGTGAAAAGTTCAACTTTAGTAAGTCCCTTATGACTTCCCTTTGCTGTTTACTATTTCATGCTTTTTCTCATTCTTGTGTTTGAAAGTCAAATTTTCTTTTCAGCTCTGGTCTTTTCATCAAGAATGCTTGAAAGTCCTCTGTTTCATTGAAAGACCATATTTTCCCCTGAAGTACTATACTCAGTTTTGCTGGGTAGGTGATTCTTTGTTTTAGTCCTAGTTCCTTTGACTTCTGGAATATCTTATTCCATGCCCTTCAATCCCTTATTGTAGAAGCTGCTAGATCTTGTGTTATCCTGATTGTATTTCCACAGTACTTGAATTGTTTCTTTCTAGCTGCTTGCAATATTTTCTCCTTGACCTGAAAACTCTGGAATTTGGCCACAATGTTCCTGGGAGTTTCAATTTTTTATCTCTTTCAGGCAGTGATCAGTGGATTCCTTGAATACTTATTTTGCGCTCTGATTCTAGAATATCAGTGCAGTTTTCCTTGATAATTTCATGAAAGAAGATGGCTAGGTTCTTTTTTTGATCATGGCTTTCATGTAGTCCCATAATTTTTAAGTTGTCTCTCCTGGATCTATTTTCCAGGTCAGTTGTTTTTCCAATGAGATATTTCACATTCTCTTCCATATTTTTCATTCTTTTGGTTTTGTTTTGTGATTTCTTGGTTTCTCATAAAGTCATTAGCCTCCATCTATTGCGTTCTAATTTTTAAAGAATTGTTTTCTTCAATGAGCTTTTGAACCTCCTTTTCCATTTGGCTAATGCTGCTTTTTAAAGCATTCTCCTCCTCATTGGCTTTTGAACCTCTTTTGCCAATTGGGTTAGCCTATTTTTCCAGGTGTTATTTTCTTCAGTATTTTTTTGGGTCTCCTTAGGCAAAGTGTTGACCTGCTTTTCATGCTTTTCTTGCATCTCTCTCATTTCTCTTCCCAGTTTTTCCTCCACCTCTCTAACTTGATTTTCAAAATCCTTTTTGAACTCTTCCATGGCCTGAGACCATTGAATATTTATTTTGGATGTTTGGGGTACAGAAGCCTTGACTTTTATGTCTTTCCCTATTGGTAAGCATTGTTCTTCCTCATCCAAAAGGATGGGAGGACATGTCTGTTCACCAAGAAAGTAACCTTCTATGGTCTTATTTTTTTCCCCTTTTTTGGGCATTTTCCCAACCAGTTCCTTGACTTTTGGGTCCTTTCTCAAGAGTAGGTTATACTCTAGGAATGTGTGAGATCTCAGTTCCTCCAAGGTGGCATGATCAGGCATATACTGGTCTGGACACAGACCAGGATTTTTGGGGCGGAGCCAAGATGGCAGAGTAGAAGGACGCACGTTTACGAGCTCCAAAACCAAAAGCCCATAGAATTAATGTAAAAAGAGTCCCCCATAACTTCTGGGTCAATACAAGGTGTGCAGAAGCAGAGTGGAAGAGATTTCCGTTCCAGGGAGCCCTGGAGACCCGTCCCCAGGGTCCGGCGTGCCCCGGAAAGTGGACCCCACCCCCAGCGCTGCCCTGGCCGCGGCCCCAGAGAAGCTGATCAGAGCAGGCTTCAGAGATGGAAGCTCCGGCAGCCAGGAAAGTCCCTCCACCCACAGAAGCTACAGGTCAGTGAGAAAGAAGGCTAGGCTAGAGGAGAGGGGAAGCAGGGCGTCTCCGTTACTCGGGCTCCCTTGGGAGGAAGCGGCAGCAGCAGAGACGGGGGCAGGAAGCGGTGGAGGCAGAGGTGTGGGCGGCGGCTGAGGCGGCAGCGGCCCAGGACTCAGGAATCCCCCAGCAGCAGGCAGGATCTTCATTACGCAAGATTCCCGCATAAAACCTGATTGAGCTGAACCTGGGAGACGGCCCTGCCCCAACCCCGCTCTATTACTGAAGGCTCCTGCTCAAAGCCCCCAAGGGAAATGAGATTGGGAGGCAGGGGGCCCCCCACCCCGCCCCCACCCCACCCCCACCCGCTCCATTCCTGAAAGTCTCTGGATAAAGCCCCCAAGGGATCAGAGTCTGGGAGGCGGCCCTGCCCCCACCCCAGCACCTGAACTAAAGTTCACTGATTGACAGCCGGCAGGAGGAAAGCCCATTTAAATCTCAGAGGCCAAGCACTAGCTGGGCGGATCCAGGCGGGGGTGGAAAGGAATCTCAGAAGTCAAGTAACTGGCTGGGAAAATGCCTAGAAAAGGGAAGAAAAATAAGACTATAGAGAGTTTTTTCCAACAAATGCAAATGATCCCGACCTTTGGATCTGATGACGAGGACATATCCTTGCCATCAGGGAAAGACGTGGAGGGCGGGGCCTCAGTACCCCAGACACCCCAGGGGGGTGGCGAGTGGGCTCAGGCCCTGGAACAGCTCAAAAAGGATTTTGAAAAGCAAGTTAGACAGGTGGAGGAAAAACTGGGAAGAGAAATGAGAGAGAAACAAGAAAAGTATGAAAAACGGGTCAATACCTTGGTAAAGGAGACCCAAAAAAAATGCTGAGGAAATTAACACCTTGAAAAATAGGCTCACTCAATTGGCAAAGGAGGTTCAAAAAAGCCAATGAGGAGAAGAATGCTTTCCAAAGCAGAATGAGCCAAATGGAAAAAGAGGCTCAAAAGCTCACTGAATTTAATAGTTCTCTCAAAATTAGAATGGAACAGATGGAGTCTAATGACTTTACGAGAAACCAAGAAATCACCAAACAAAACCAAAAGGACGAAAAAATGGAAGAGAATGCGAAATATCTCATGGGAAAAAAACTGACCTGGAAAATAGATCCAGGAGAGACAATTTAAAAATTATGGGACTACCTGAATCTCATGATCAAAAAAAGAGCCAAGACACCATCTTCCATGAAATTATCAAGGAAAACTGCCCTGACATTCTAGAACCAGAGGGCAAAATAGTATTGAAAGAATCCATCAATCATCACCTGAAAGAGATCCAAAAAGAGAAACTCCTAGGAACATTGTGGCAAAATGCCAGAACTCCCAGCTCAAGGAAAAAATCTTGCAAGCAGCTAGAAAGAAACAATTCCAGTACTGTGGAAATACAATCAGGATAACCCAAGATCTAGCAGCTTCTACATTAAGGGATCGAAGGGCGTGGAATAGGATATGCCAGAAGGCAAAGGAACTAGGACTCAAACCAAGAATCACCTACCCAGCTAAACTGAGTATAATACTTCAAGGGAAAATATGGTCTTTCAATGAAACAGAGGACTTTCAATCATTGTTAATGAAAAAACCAGAGCTGAAAAGAAAATTTGACTTTCAAACACAAGAATGAGAAGAAGCATGAAAAAGGAAACAGCAAAGAGAAGTCTTAAGGGACTTACCAGAAGTGAACTGTTTACACTCATACAGGGAAAGACAATATTTCTAACTCTTAAAACTTTTCAGTATCTGGGTAGTTGGTGGGCCTACACACACACATGTACACGCATGCACACACATACACACATGCACACACATACAGAGATAGAGAGCACAGATTGAACTGAATAGGATGGGACCATACCTTAAAATAAACTAAGGTAAATGGTGAGAGAGAAATGTAGGGGGAGGAAAGAGAGGGAAAGGGAAGGGGGTAACTATATGTCATTTAAGAGGCAGGTAGGAGGTTTTCTTAGTGGAGGGAAAAAGAGGAGAGCTGAGGAAAAAAAAAAAAAAAACAAGAAGTTTGCCCTCATCACATTTGACTAAACGAAGGAGTGAAATGCACACTCATTTTGGTATGAAAACCTATCTTACAGTATAAGAAAGTGGGGGAGAAGGAGATATTGCAAGGGAGGGGATGATGGAAGGGAGGGCAAAGGGAGGAGGGAGCAATTTGAAGTCAACACTTGGGGAGGGACAGGATCAAGAGACAGAAGAGAAACAATGAGGGGCAGATTAGGAGGGATGGTAATCCAGTTTGTTTTACACAACACGACTATCAGGGAAGTCATTTGCAAAACTACACAGATAGGGCCTAAATTGAATTGCTTGCCATCCCAAAGGGAATGGATGGGGAGGGAGGGATGGGGAGAATTTGGAACTCAAAGTTTTAGGAATAACTGTCTAGTATTGTTGTTGCTACTAGGAAAGAAGACATACAGTTAATGAGGAATAGAAAGTCATCTGGCCCTACAGGAGAAAAGAGAAGATGGAGACAAGGGAAGGGAGGGATGACAGAAGAGAGGACAGATTGGAGATAGGGAAAATTAGATTGCTTGGGGTATTGGGGTGGGGGGAGGGGAGAAAAGGGGAGAAAACTGGGAACCCAAAAATTTGTGAAAATGAGTGTAAAAAATTAAATAAATAAATAAATAGAATAAAATTAAAAAAAGCATATTGGGGAAAAAAAAAAAAAAAAAAACAGACCAGGATTTTTGTGCCCAGAATCTTGCAGTTACCTCTCCACAGTCACCTGGCCTCCAGTTCCTCCAAGTCAGCACTGGAGGATGATTTTCAGATAAGCTGGATGGGCAGGGTTGCCATTCAGTGTGAGACAAATAGCAGCTCACCCAGGGCCTCCACACAGGGCAGAGGCAAGAATCAGCTTCTCTGTGTCCCCAGGCGTTTTTACGCTCCAACAATGGAGCTCCAGTATGGACTGCTGTGCTGCCACTGTGGCTGCTGCCTGCTGCTGGAGCTATGGGAAGGCCCTTCTCCCTTCCCAGACAGCTGAAAACACCCCATCACGGACCTTTGGTGCCTGTGGGTTGAGAGATCTTAGAACCCGCTGCTGCAGCTGGAGATTCTGCCCCCCAGGTGTCCTCCTCCCAAAGTCTAGTCATGCTGCACCTCTTGGGTAAGGCTGGGCTGGGCTCATGCTCAGCTCTATGTCAGGTGCAACCAATGTTTCCCTTGAGTCTTTCAGGTCACTGTAGGCTGGAAATCTCCTCCACTCTGTTGTTCTCCACTTCTGCTGCTCCAAAATTTGTTGAGAGTCCCTCTCTACAAGTATTTTGTGGATTGTGTTGGGAGACCCTGCATAAGTGTGTCTTTCTAGTCTGCCATCTTGGCTCTGTCCTCCTCAATTTATTATTTTAAATAAGGTTATTATTTACTTAATATTAGCATTTTTTAAACTTTGAGTTCTAAATTCTCCTTTTTCTTCTAACTCCTACCCCATTCATTGAGAAGACAAGCAATATATTATCAGGGATACATGTGAAATCATGAAAAGTATATTTAAATATTAGCTGTATAGATAAAGAGTAAGAAAAATAAAGTAAAAAAAATATACTTCTGTCTAAACTCAAAGTTCATCAGTTTTCTGTCTGGAAGTGCATACCATTTTACAGCATGAATTCATCAGAATTATCTTGTATCATGACTTTAATCAGAGACATAAATCTTTCACTGTTGATTATTGTTATAATATTCTTGTTACTGTGAAGAACATTCTCCTGGTTCTATTCAATCTACTTTGTATGAATTCATACCGGTCTTCCCAGGATTTTCTGAAACTGTGTTTCTCCCCTCCAGCATTAATTATTTCTTTTCTTTTTCATCATGTTAGTTGATCTAATAGTTGAGAAGAAATATCTCAGAGTTGTTTCAATTCACATTTCTATTTTGGATAGTGATTTAGAACTTTTAAAAAAAAAAATATGGCTATGGATGGATTTGTTATTTTGTTCTGGAAATTTATCAATTTATCAATGGCTATTTCTTTAAAATAAATTGGACACAGATTTAAAAAATGTATCTGTGATAAATGAGGACTTTATCAGAGACATTTACTGTACAAATTCCCCAGTCTCCCACCCCCAGATTCCTGCTTTCCTTATATTCGTGGTTTTATCAATTTTGTTTGCACAAAATATTTTTAATTTTATGTAATAAAAACTATCCATTGTATTTCTCATGATTCTCTCCATCACCCGTTCGGTAATAAATTCTTAACTTAATTATAGATCAGACAGATATTTTTTTCCATGCTGCCCTAATTTGATTATATTATGCTTTATGTTTAAATCATATACCCATTTTGACCTTATCTTAGAATATGATGTGAGATATTGATCTATTCCTAGTTTCTGGAAAAAATGTCTTTCAGGCTTTCTAGAAAATATCAATGCTGAGTTTTCATGTCAAAAGTTTGGAACTTTGAGTTTTTAAAAACATTATCACTATGATCATTTACCACTGTGTATTGTGTACTTAACATATTCACCTGATCCACCACTCTATTTCTGAACCAGTACCAAATTGTTTTGATGATTACTCTTTGGTAATATAGTTTCAAATCTGGCATTGCTAGAATGTATTCCTTCAAATATTTTTTTTTCATTGATGTACTTGACCTTTTGTTCTTCTGAATGAATTCTGTCATTTTTTATCATTGTAAAAGAATTCTTTGGTACATTGATTTTTATTTCACTAAATTATAAACTTAGAAATGTCACTTTTATTCTCTTAACTCGAGACAACTCATGAGCAATTGACATATCCCCAGTTATTGTAATCTTTCATTATTTGTATGAAAAGTGTTATGTAATTATGCTCCTATAGTCCCTGCATTTTTATTGGGCTTGGCAGTTAGACTCCAAAATATTTTATATTATTTCCTGTTATTTTATATGAAATTACTCTTTCTATTATTTTAAATGTTTTTTCTTATTTGTTAATTTATCTTACTTTAATTTTTTACTTTTACTTACATAAATTTTTAATTTTCCTTCCCCAAGGTGGCATGCAATCTGAAATGTGGCTCTACAGATACATTCGTATCAAACACATTTTCACATTGGTCATGTTGCATAGACGAATAACAATGAATGGGAGAAACCATGAGAAAGAAAACAAAAAAGAAAGCAGTTTGCTTCACTCTACATTCCGACTCCATAGGTCTTTCTCTGGATGTGGAAGGCATTTTGCATCATGAGTCCTTTGCAATTGTTTCAGGTTCTTGCATTGCTGAAAATGGCCAAGTCTATCAAAATTGGTATTTGCACACTGTAGCTATTATTGTATACAATGTTATCATGTTTCTGCTCACTTCACTCAGCATCACTTCATATAAGTCTTTCCAGGTTTTTCTGAAGACCATCAGTTCATCATTTCTTATAGCACAATTCTATTACATTACATTCAGGTACCACAACTTGCTCAGCCATTCCCCAATGGATTCACATTCCCTCAATTTACAGTTCTTGGGCACCACAAAAAGAACTGCTATAAAAATTTCGTATATGTGGCTCCTTTTCCCATTTTTATGATCTCTTTGGGACACAGCCCTAGAAGCAGTATTACTGGATCAAAAGGAATGTATATTTTCACAGCCCTGTGGGCATAGTTTCAAGCATTGTTAGATCAGCTCACAGCTCTACTGACAATTGATTAGTGTTCCACTTTCCCATATGTTCAACATTTATCATTTTCCTGTTTTGTCGTGTTAGTCAATATGATAATTGTCATGAGGTACCTGAGAGTTGTTGTGATTTGCATATCTCTAATCAGTAATGATTTAGAGCATTTATTCAAATGACAATAGGTAACTTTAATTTTTTTTTCCTCTGAAAACAACCTGCTCATATCCTTTGACCATTTATTAATTGGGCAATGACTTATATTCTTATAAATTTGACTCAGCTCTCTATAAATTGTAGAAATGAGGTCTTTGCTAGAGACATTAGATGTAAAACTTCTTTCTCAGTTTTCTGTTTCTTTCCTAATCTTTTTTGCAATGACTTTGTGCAAAACCTTTTCAAGGTAAGGTAATCAAAATTATCCATTTTGCATTTCATAATGTTCTCTATCACTTATTTGGTCATAAATTCCTCCATTCTGCATAAATCTGACAGATAGATTATTCCTTGCTCCCCTAATTTGTTTATAGTATCAGCTTTTATGCTTACACTGCTTATCCATTTGGACTTTATTTTGGTTTAAGTTGTCAGATGCTGTTGCTGCCATGCTGTTTTTGAGTTTTCCAAGCAGCTGTCCTCAAATAGTGACTTCTTATCACAAAAGTTAGATTGTTCAGTTTTATCAAACAGTAGACTGCTATAATCAGTGACTGCTATGTCTTGTATACCTAACGTATTTCACAGATCTCTCCCTCTATTTCTTAGTATCAAGTAGTTTTGATGATTGCTGTTTTATGATGTAATTTAAGATCTGGTATGACTAGGCCACCTTCCCTAGCATTTCTTTTCATTTATTCCCTTGGTATTCTGAACCTTTTGTTCTTCCAGATGAATTTTATAATATTGCTTCTTAGCTCTATAAAATTTTTTTTGGTAGTTTGCTTGGTATGGCACTGAATAAGTACATTAATTGAGATTTAATTTTCATTTTTATTATGTTAGCTCAGCCTACCCATGAACAACTGTTTTTTCTAATTATTTAGATCTGATTTTGTGTGAAAAGTGTTGTATCCTGGTGTTCACATAGACACTGTGTTTATTTTGGCAAGCAGACTCCCAAATATTTTGTAATATCTACAGTAACTTTAAAAGAAATTTGTCTTTCTATCTCTTGCTGTTGGGCTGTGTTAGTAATATGTAGAAATACCAATGATTCTTTCTATCATTTTCTACTGAGATATATTGCTAATATATAGAAATGTCACAATTTATGTGAATTCATTTTATGGACTTCAGCTTTGCTAATTTTATTAAGTTGATTCTCTAGGAACTTGAAATACATAATCATATCTTCTTTAAAGTGTGGTAGATTTTAGAAGCTGATTTTATGAAATAGTAACAAAATAAACCATTGGTTAATCTGATTATAAATAGGCATGAAGAACACCAAATTACCAGTATAAAAAATGAAAGGGTGAATTCAGTACCAATGAAGAAGAAATTTAAAAAAAAAATTGTTAGGAATTTGTTTTGCTCAATTATATGCCACTCAGTTTTACAATCTAAATAAAATTAATTAATATCTACTAAAAATAAAAATTACCCAAATTACTAAAAGAGAAAACAGAATACTTTGATAATCCCATTTTAGAAAAAAAAAATTAAACCAGTCAGTGTACTTCCTAAGAAAAAAATCTTCAGGAAAAGATGGATTTAAAAGTGAATTCTACCAAATATATAAAGAACAATTAATCCTAATATTTTACAAACTATTTGTAAAAGTAGACAAAGAAGGTTTCCTACCAAATTCCTTTTATGGCACAAGTATGGTGCTTATACCTAAAACAAGAAGAGCAAAACAGAGAAAGAAAAATATAGGCCAATTTGCCTAGTCAGTATAAAAATTTTAAATATAATATTATCAAGGTTATCACAAGCATCTTACATTACACTAGGTGGAATTTATGCCAGGAATACAGGACTGGTTCCCATTCAGAAAACTATTAGCATAATCAACCATATCACTAATGAAACTGAAATAAATCATAAGACCATTTCAATAGCTACAAAAAAAATGCCTGTGACAAAATACAACACCCACTGCACTTAAAAGAAAACAAAGGAATAGTGCAAAGGAATAAATGGAGTTTACCTTAAATTGATGATTAATACATATTTAAAACTGTCAGTAAGCATTATCTACAATGGAAATAAGCTAGAAGTTTCCCCCTACAATCAGGGGCAAAGCAAATATGTCCATTATTATGATTACTGTTGAGTATTTTACTGGAAATGCTAGCTATAGCAATAAAAGAAAAAATAAATTGAAGGAATTAGAATAGGCAATGAAGAAATAAAATTAACAATCCTTACAGATGATATTATATTTACATAATCCTAGAAAATCGACAAAAAAGTAGTTGAAACATTTAAAAATGTTGCAGTGATTCTGGATAAAAAATAATCCATATATATCATCAGCCTATCCATATATTGCCAAGAAGTACCCCAGAAAGAGAAAGAAAGAGAAATTAAATTCAAAATAAATCTAGACAATATAAAAATATGTGCATCTACTTGCCAAAACAAATCCAGGAATTATATGAACAGAATTATAAAACACTTCATAAAAATGAAATCATATCTAAACAATTGGAAAAATAGTATTTTTTCATGAATAGGATGACTCAATATAATGAAAAGTACAGTTCTATCTAATGTAATTTATTTATTTAGTGTCATACTAATCAAGCTATGAAATTTATTTTACACATCTTAAAAAATATAAACAACATTCATCTTGAAGAACAAAAGGTCAAGAGTATCAAGGGAACTGATAAGATAAAAGTGGAGGAAGGTGGTCTAATTGTATGCAAATCTCAAACTGTATTAAAAAGCAGACATTTTCAAAACAATTAAAAGTGTGGATCAGTAGAATAGATTAGGGATATAATATATTATAGTTAATGATTATAATAATCTAGTGTTTGAGAAACCCAAAGATCCAAGACTGATAAAAACTCATTATTTTACAAAAATTGCTAGGAAACCTGGAAAACAGTATGGATATATACTATATATCCATATGTATCAAGATTAGGAAAAATTGGGTACATATATCAAGATTAGGAAAAACTGGGTACATGATGTACACATAAACAGTGATACTATAAGCAAATTAGGAAAGCATGGAATAGCTTTTCAGTCAGATCTATGGAGAAGAGAAAGATTTCTGACTAAACAAGACAGAGAGAGCATTACAAAATTCAAAAAAGACAATTTGAATTATATAAAATTTAAAAAGATTTTACCCAAACAAAACCAATGCAACCAAAATTACAAGGAAAGCAGAAAGCTGGAGAACATTTTTTTACAGTCAGTTTCTCTGCTAAAGGCTTCAATTCTCAAATATATAGAGAACTAATTCAGATTTTTAAGAATACAAGTCATTCTTCAACTGATAAATGATCAAACGTTGAACAGGAAATTTTCAGACAATGAAATCAAAACTATAGTCATATAAAAATGCTCTAAATTACTATTAATTAGAGAAAGGCAAACTAAACAACTCTGAGTTAACTCCTTACACCTATCAGATTGACTAACATGACACCAAAAAGTAAAATAATAAATATTGATGGAGATGTGGGAAAACTAGGACATTATATACTGTTGTTAGAATTATGAACTAATGTAAGCATTCTGGAGAGTAATTTGGCACTATGTCCAAAAGGCCATAAAATTGTGCATACCTTTTGATCTAGCAATACCGCTGCTAGGTCTCTATGCTAAAGAGATTTAAAATGGAGGGGAAAGGAAACCTACTTTTAGAAAAATGTTTTTTGGAGCTCCTTTTGTATTGTCTAAGAATTAGAATTTGAGGATGCTCAGTACAATTGGGAAATAACTGAATAAAATGTGGCATATGATTGTGATAGAAACTATTGTGATACAAGAAATGACAGGCAGAATGATTCCAGAAAAAAGCCTGAAAAATATTACATGAATTTATATAAAGTAAAGTGAGCAGAACCCTTTTACTTTAAAAAATATTGATGCTCTACTTTTTGATACACATATAAATAGATACATGCACACATATTTGTATATACACATGCTTATATGTATATACATATGTGTGTAGCATTTATAATATTTCATTGTGTATGGTACCTTTTGACAAAATATATTTTCCTGATTATATCTTTTAATTAGGTCTATTTTAAATTTTCCTTTGTCTGAAATCATGGTTGCTCGTCTCACTTTTTTTTAAACTTCAGTTGAAAGACAATAGATTCCACTTCAGTCCCTTATTTTAGCTCTAATTCTTTCTGCTTCATGTTTCTTATAAACAATATATTGTTAGTTTCTGGTTTCTCATTCATTTTCTAATTTCCATTTTATGGGAGAGTTTATCATGTTCACATTCACGATTATGATTACCTCCATACTATTTTTTTAATTTTATCTTTCTCCATATTTTTGTGCTGTACCTCTTCCAAAGTTTATTTTGATCTTAACCGCTTCTTTTATCTGTCCATTCTTTTATAACCCCCCTTCTCTAATCCCCACTCATCCTACTTCCCTGCTAATAAAGATATATTTCTATACCCATGTGTGTATATACCTATGTATATAAAGATGCACATATCTATAAATACTCAGGAACCCATACATGCAGACATATATGTATCTGTAAGTAGATATATACACATAATTCCATGCCCACTGAGTTTACACATGCACACATATTCAATTGAGTATTGAAATCTATGTTTTTCTCTCTTTTAACTAAATCTGATGAGAGTTAGGTTTAAACATTACCTACCACCCCCATCACAATTTCTTATCAACAACAAAAACCATTCCTCTTTTATGTGCCTCTTTTATGTCAGATAATTTTCCCAATTCTATGTCTCCTTTGTCTTCTGTACCAGTACATTTCTCTCACTCTTCCATTTTTTTGCATCATTCCATTATGATTTACTCACATCCATGCTCTCTCTATGGAGACTCCTTCTAACTACTCAAAGGATGATAAAGTTTTTCACTGTTACATGCATTGTTTTCCTCCATAGGAATGTAAACCTTAGCAATATTCTTATGATTTCTCTTCCATGTTTACCTTTTTATACTTCTCTTGAGACTTTTGCTTGAATGCCAGCTTTTCCATTCAGCTCTGCTCTTTTCTTCAGGAATACTTGGAAGCCCTTTATTTCATTAAATATCCACACACCCTCCAACAAGCATTATACTCAGTTGATTATGCTTGATTTTAATCCTAGTTATTTTTCCTTCAGGAATATCATATTCCATGCCCTCTCTTCATTTAATGTGGAAGCTACTAAATCTTCAGTGACTCTGACTGTGATAGCATGGTATCTCAACAGTTTCTTTCCTACTGTTTGAAGTATTTTCTCTTTAAACTTAATAACTCTGGAATTTGCTTGTAATGTTACTGGGATATTTCATTTTTGGATCTCTTTCAGGAGGTGATGAGTGAATTATTTTAATTTCCTTTTTACTGTATAGTTCTAAGAAATCGGGGCAGTTTTTCTTTACAATAGCATGCAATATGATGTCTATACTCTTTTTCTCATCATGACTTTCAGATAATCTAATATTTCCTTTTTTGTAAAGAAGAAATTTTATGTTCTTTATTTACAATCTCAATGCTAACTCGTTAATATTTTCAAGGCATAGCATAGCAAACATATGAGGTTCACCACTGATAAAAAAATACTGAACAAAAATTTCCTAATTCACAATAATTATAGAATAGGAATTTATAAAAACAACAAAAATACAGTAGCATGGGAAAAGTCAAGATTCACTCTCATTCATATCTTTGTCCAGGTCTTGCTCTTGTCAGCAGTTTGAGTTTGGGCTGATTTGCAGCATCTTCTGGAAAGATGTAATCATGGTACTCTTTCCAGCCAGCATCAAGTCCATCTTCTGCTTGTACTTTTCTTTTCTTCTTAACATTCTCTTGCATGAGTTTGTCCATTATGTGCTTATGAGATTCTGTTCCAAATTAATCTTCAAAGTTTTTCCAGGATTCTAATAACATGACTTTTTTTTTCCCTTCTCTTCACAGTTTCTCATAGTTTTGTTAGCTTCTTTGTAAATTTTTCTGCATTTAGTTAAACTTTCTTCTTTTCCTGCAGACAACTCAGACTGGGCAAAACTGATCCATAATGTAACATGTTGTGTTTGTTGGAGTAACCTCCTGTAAAGCCTTCTTGTTTTTTTTTTCTGATTCTTTTTGTTCAATTTCATAATCAACGTAGGATTTCCAAAGAATCTCTGGTGTGTCTGAATGTGGCTGGTGAATAGCCAACTCATATATTGCCTGCGCTCTCACAACATGTCCAAGAATAGACTCTAACTCAGCAAATTTGATCCATGATGTTCGATTTTCTGGTTCAGATTCCAGGATTTTTTTATAAAGCTTCTGGCACCAGTCAAATTCTTGAAGTTGCAGCTCCAATTCAATGTAGACTTAAAACAATTTGTTTTGGGGGCACTTGCCAGTGGAGGTTCCCAAAGATCTTCTGGCAAATGGTAGATTTTTCTGTCTTATTTCAAACTGGGCCTATAGTACCTATATTTAGGCAACTGTAAATTTTTTGTGAGGAATCAATTTCAAATTTCAAGTGTGATATACCTGTCTGGTCCTCTCTAGATTCTTTGCTTCCAACTCCTTATAAAGCATGTACTTGACCCGAAAGCCTTCCAATGCCTCTTCTCTTGGATTGGTAGCACGATGGCAATGGCTCTTTCGTACACTTCTTGCACAGTGTCTGGTTCTGCATCATTTTCTACCAATTGCAAATAATCAAACCAGCCATCATAATTGTTTGTATTGGCCTTCACTTCCTCTTCATATTGGAATTTCCATTTGCTCACAATGATGTCTTCAATACCTCATCTATCCTCCAACTTTTTTCAAAGATTGTGAAGTTTTTGAAGAGCTCTTGGGCTTTCTGCTTCTAAATTCTATCTAGGGCATATCTGTAGATTTCTGGTACCCTTTCAAATTCTTTCTGATTTTCTTTAAGCTTAGCAAAGCCTACATAGAAATGTTCATTCATATGCTCATCTCAAAGAATTCCACAGCTCTTTCATATATTTTCCTTGCAGGAGCTAAGTAGCCATGTTATTCTTCAAAGTGAGAATACTTTATCCAGTTTTTAACATTGGGGTACAGGAGGACAAATCTTTCATAAATGCAACGTGCCTGATCCACCTCTTGAGGCCTCAGTTCAACGTTGATATAGGAGTGCCAGGCTTGCTCCTCAGGCTACCATTCCATGCAATATTGAAATACTCTAGCAATATTTCCTAACATCTCTTTCATATAAGTGTATTTGTAGGAGAACTGGTTGACCGGGAAAGAGTTATGATGGTCCAATACCACATATTTTCAGCATGATTTACTTGGAAATTCTTCATTTCCATTTCTGCATATTTTAGCCAAAGAGTGATATTTTAATAGTCCACAACTAAGGCATGTTCATATATAGAACAGACCCTTTGAATTTCTTTTAGACCTTCTTCCCACTATGTTCCTTTTATCTAGTTACTAATCACAGATACATTATTCCTTATATTGTCCTCAAAAGTCTTTCTTTTCCTTAGTCTATAATCACTTAATTCTTTTACACCTGTGATCTTGTGTTGAGGAGGTGGTAGCAGAAGCTCAAGCCCTCTTTCTTTAGCTTCCTTCAAAACCTATTCTGTGCTGATCTATACTTCAGCAGGGGCTTTGGTTTTCATCTTAGCCTCTTTGGGTATCTGAGACTTTCTGGCTCCAGTGGAAGCTGCCATATTTTCGAAGGTGGATCTGCTACCCCTTCAGAGCCATCTCTGATCCTTTAGGTTCCCAGAAACCACCCCAAGGCATCTCCATACAGCTCAAGAAGAGCCAGCCAGCAACTCCAAACCGAACAGAAAATGGAACTGTCATTATCTAGATGTGATGCTTCACCTATAGCCATCACGTGATGGGAGGGATGCTGTTTCTATAGTCTGGCTTTGGTGTCCCTCCTGGAGTTACAGCAGAGTGCTGTAGTTCATTGTTGAGATTCAGGGCTGCTGAGGATGCAGATATACTGACAGACTGCATCCTGTTCAAATGAATTCAACTCAAGCCTTCTTCAAGCCAAAGAAAGACAAAGTCTTTTAAAGATTCACCATATTGAGTTTTCTCTTAAGGAGCCTAAGCATTTGTAATGCTTGTATTCACAAGTGGGCCAGATAGAATATCAGCTAGACAGAGTCTGAGCTGAATTGAATCTGAGCCTAATCTACTATTTCTTAAAATAGTTCTCTTCAATCTAATTTCTAGTTGTTTTTTTTAAACACTGGTGAGCATAGGAATAAATGGAGCCTTCCTCAAAATAATAAGTAACATCTACCTAAAGCCATCAACAAAAATTATATGGAATGGGGTGAGGAGGAACAATTTGTGGTAGCTTTGGAAGGAAATCCTACTCTCAATTCCAGGGCAGAAAATGGTGCTTCTGGTTGCTCACAAACCAGAACACAGATCAGGAGAGGAGTCAATACCTCTCCCTTGACTATGCCACTCGGGAGGAACTGAGATCTTACAGGTCTCTACAGATATCTCAGAACAGCTGCATAAAACCTCTGAAGTCTGGTGTAGTATACTCTCCATTTGACAAAGGACTCAAAAGTCAAGTAATTACCTGGAAAATGCCCCAAAGGGGGAAAAAATAAGACTACAGAAAGTAACTTTCTTGATAAAAAGGCAATTCCCTCTATCCTTTCAGATGACAAAGATAAAAACATAAAATCAGAAGAAGGCCAAAGCATACAACCAGAGGAAGAGAGCAAGGTCAAGTCTCCTAAGTCCAAAGCCTCCAAAATAAATATGCAATGATCTCAGACCATGGAAGACCTCAAAAAAGGATTTTCAAAGTCTGATAAGAGAGGTGGAGGAAAAATTGGGAAGATAAGTGAAAGTGATGAAAGATAACCATGAAAAACAATTTAACAGCTTGCTAAATGAGATTTTTAAAATGCTGAAGAAAACAAGACCTTTAAAAATGATCTAATCTAAATGGCAAAAGAAGTATAAAAAGCCAAGGAGGAGAAGAATGCCTTAAAATGCAGAATGTACCAGATGGAAAAAGATGTCCAAAAGTTCATCCAAGAAAATAGTTTTTTTTTTTTTTTAGTTAGAATAGAGCAGATGGAAGCTAATGACTTTATGAGAAATCAAGAAATCATACAACAAAGTCAAAAGAATCAAAAAAATAGACTATGTAAAATATGTCATTGGAAAAACAATTCACCTGGAATATATGTCCAGGAGAGATAATTTTGAAATTATTGGAGTACCTGAAGACCATGATCAAAAAAGAGCCCAGACATCATCTTCCAAGAAATTATCAAGGAAAAAGGCCCTGATATTCCAGAAGCAGTGCGTAAAATAGAAATGGAAAGAATTTACCAATTGGCTTCTGAAAGAGACCCCAAAAGGAAAACCCCCAGGAATATTGTGTGTGTGTGTGTGTGGGTTCATCCTTAGTTGCTGATAGAAGACCATGCCATCAGAGAAATGATGACATGACTTGCACCTGACTTTGTTTTGAGTGAGGGAGGTCTGTGCAGGTCACCAGCCTCACTTCTCCTCTGGAGCCATCTGAATCCAGTGACCAGATATTCATCAGAATGACTAAAAATGACCCAGGATGAGGCAATTGGGTTTAAGTGACTTACTCAAGGTCACACAGCTAGTGAGTGTCAAGTGTCTGAGGTGAGATTTGAACTCAGATTCTTCTGACTCCAGTACTGGTCCTCTATCCACTGCACCACCTAGCTGACCAGTGGTGCAGCAGATAGAGTTCCAGGCCTGGTGTCAGGAAGACTCATCTTTCCTGAGTTCAAATCTAGCCTCCCTGGGCAAGTCATTTAACCATTTGCTTCAATATTCTCTTCTATAAGGTGACCTGGAAAATGAAATGGCAAAAAACTCCAGTATCTTTGCCAAAAAAACTTCAAATGGGCTCACAAAGAGTCCGATGCAACTGAATAACAACAACAACTGTACCATTGGTCATCTTTAAGTCTCCTTCATAACATCATAATCTCTTCTGTGCCCAAGAATCCACCAACTCTATGCTCACAGCTCCAAGAACTTCGGCATTTATATATTCATTTGTCTTAAGATGTACTGGGTTTGGGATGATGAATTTACTCAAGGGCCACCTCCCAGTGATCAACAACAAAACAGAACTGAAGAGGTCACAACATAGTCCAAGGAGGTTCATTAGGAATATTGTAGCCAAATTCTAGAGCTCCCAGGTCAAGGATAAATATTACACGCACCCAAAAAGAAACAATTCAAGTATTGTGCAAATACAATCAGGATAGCACAGGAGTTAGTAGTTTCTAGAGTAAAGTCCTTCAGGTCTTGGAACATGATGTTCCAGAAATTAAAGGAAATAGGATTGAAACCAAGAATCACTTACCCAACAAAACTGAGTATAATACTTCAGGGGAAAAAATGGAACTTCAGTGAAATAGAGGACTTCCAAGCACTCTTGCTGAAAAGTCCAGAGTTGTGTAGAAAATTTGACTCTAAAATACAAGAATCAAGAGAAATATGAAAAGATGAACAGGAAAGAGAATCCATAAGGGACTTACTAAAGTTGAATTGTTTTCATTGCTACATGGAAAGATGATATTTGTGCTTATGAGACCTTTTGCAGTATTAGGATAGTTAGAGGAAATATATATGCACACACACATATATACATACATACACGTATGTGTGTATGTAGGTGTGTATGGGCATATAGGCATGTGTATATTATATTTGTGTAGGTATGCATATGTACATGGATGTATGTATATGTATATACATGTATATATGTATTATGCATGTGCATATATACACATATATTTATATGTGTATGTGTATATATATATATATATATATATATATATATATAGAGAGAGAGAGAGAGAGAGAGAGAGAGAGAGAGAGAGAGAGGGCACAGAGTAAGCTAAATATGAAGGAGAATACCTAAAATGCAAAATTTGCTGTTGAGTGGGATGTACTAGGAGTAAGGGAAATGGAGAGGTAGAATGTAGGAAATCCTCTTACATAAAAGAGGCAAGAAAGAACTTTCACAATGGAGGGAAAGAGGAGGGAATTGAGGGAAAGGGAATGAATGAATCTTCCTCTCGTGGGATTTGGATTAAGAAGGGAATAACACATACTCAAATGGATATGGCCTTCAGAAAGGCCATGGGGAAGGGTATAGGAAAGGAAAGATAATAGTAGGGACAGAAAATTGGGGAAAGGGATAATCAGAAGTAACACTATTGTGGGTGGACAGGTCAAAGGAGAGAATGGAATAAATAGAGGACACGATAGGACAGAGGGAAATGTGCTTAGTCTCTCCCAATATAACTACTATGGACATGTATGACCTACATTGAATTGCTTGCTTTCTCAATGAGGGTAGGTGGGGAGTGAGGAAGGGAGAGAGTATAGAATTCAAAGCTTTAATAATGAATGTTAAAAACTGTCTTTTCATGCAACTGGGAGATAAGATGTACAGGCAATGGGGTATAGAAATCTATTTTGCACTGCAGGAAAACACAGGGGAGGGAGATGGAAGAAGTGGGGGAGTAACAGAAGGGAGGACAGAGTGGAAGAAGGGGTGGTTGGGTTGCATGCTGTCCTAGGGTGAGGGGGGAGGAGATATTTAATTCAAATTCTTGTGGAAGTGAATGTGGAAAAGTAATATATGTATGTGTGTGTGTATGTGTGTGTGTGTATGTGTGTGTATGTATTTAAAAATAAAATACTCCCTCCTGAAATCTATCTTATTTGACACCTCTCATAGAAGACTCTTTCCCCAATTATTAGTACTTAGTACTACATACAAACTATTTAGTTTTAATGGGCAACAAAACATAATAAAGAGTTGGCCCTAGAATCAGAAGATCATCAAATCCTGCCATTGATTCATAGTGACTGTGCAATCCTGGACAATTCATTTATAATCTTCATGCCCCATGCAATTGTCTTCAGAATAAAAAGCCTTTTTAAACATGGATTGTTGCATGGATCTTCTTGGGCATCTGCTGAATCCTAAGGACAACTTTTCAGAATGTTTTAAAATACTGAGAAAATTAAGATTTTGCTCTCACTTAATAATTGATCCTATTTTGTAATCAACTCTTCCCAATTTATCAATCCCCATTTTCTCAGGTAAGAAAATTGGGGGCTCTCCCAATCTAAACTGCCTAAAAGGCATGATTGCCGAAAAATTATGTTATTAGTCTATTTCAACTAGCTTCTGGGACATCTGTTTTGTATTCTTTAAACAGAAATTAATCAGGACCTTTCCCCAAAAGACAATTCTTCTGCCTTTGCCTCTTCTTGTGAAATTAGAGGTGTTTTTTTCTTCCCAAAAGGGAAGAATAATACAGTAGTCCTGATTTGGATAGTTCTGATTTTCAGCCAAGATTATTAGGGCAAGAGAAGTTCATAAAACAATTAATATTCTTTAATTGCTAGAGGGGAACATGATACTCCAGCCTGGAATGCTAACCCACCTTTCCAGGTCAATTGTGATATCTCCCAACTTCCCAGAACTCTTCTTTTCCTGCCACTTATTAAAGAGGGTTTATTTCCCCTTTTCATAGTGGTCCCTGATCTGACTAAGGGGGCAACTTATTAACAACTATATATCACTGTGAATACATTGTTATCATGCTCAGAGAAAACATACCTCATTTCACCTCAGTTTCATTTTACTAGCCACAATGCATAAAACAAAATGCAAAGTATTATAAAAGAAACCAATTATATGGAAATACAGTTATCAAAACAATTTGAAAAACTAAGAACACCTCTTCTAACCTTTTGAGTTACTGGTAATTTGCATGGAATGATAAGAATTTCAATTACAGGAGGAATATTTTATTTATCTATTTATGTACATGTTTGGTTTTCCCCAATTGGAGACGGTAACTTCGTGAGGATAGGAAATGTTTCATTTTTATCTTTCTGTCCCCAGTTACTAATGAAGTGCTTTGCACATAGTAGGCATTTACCGAATTTATGTGGAACTGAATTAAAATGAAAAGGTTGATTATATTTCCAGTTACTTTCCTAGTTCTATGGATGAAGATAGTACTTTTAAACAAACAGCTGCTGCCAGTTAGCTGATTCTACAGTAATCTAAGAAGTTCTAAGGATATCTTTATGATACATCTTATTTTTTTTTAAAGAGCAAGTCACAGGCATTGTTTCATCAGTATCATATAATTGATTTATAGTTAATGCTTTCATGTTCTTGACCCTGCTTGTTTCCTGAGAGGGGCAGAAAAGATTATTTATAGCTATTAGGATGTGATAAAAAAGATCCTGTGGATTTTCTTTGTGGGGCAAAGTAAACTCTACCTCCACATATTCCTTTCTTCTCCTAAGCAATGGTCATTCTTGACAAGTACAATGATTTCAGCTGATCTGTAGCTTTGTCTAAAGTTTCCCCACAGTTTTCCAAAGATAGTAAAGATAACAGAGAAGATGAAAGTGGAAAGAAACCTATAAATTTCTCACCTGACATGTTATAGAGGTTGACTGTGTGCTAGCTCTGATTGAATTATTTTCATGTTGGAGAAGAGAACTCATGTTTGCATTTCTGTAGCAGGCTATGGTTCTCATGATTATAATAACAATGGTGATATGCCCAAGCAGCCATGCTTCTATAAAATTAGTATATGGTGCTCACACATCCAAAGATCTTATGCACTCCTCTCTCATATGGGATTTCCAGGCATCTAAACCCACATTTAAATATTCAGAAGAGAATCATAGGTATAAAGCTAGAAGAGATCTTAGAAGTCATATAAGAATTTTCCCGATAACTCCAAATTACCTACTACATACTTTGTAAATAAGTATATGCATTTACTACCCCCAAGTAAAATGTAAGCTCATTGAAGATAGAATCTTTCGTTTTTGTTCTTTTATCTCCAGTTCCTAGCAGAGTGACTCCAATATAGTACATGCTTAATACTTGTCCACTGATTGATCAGGAGAAATTCCTAAGGCCCAGAGAGGATAATTAATGTATTCAATGTCGCAAAAGTATATAGTGACAGACTGGAGATTTGAACCCAGGTACTTTCATTCTAAATCTAACACTACTATATGACTCTTCTTCTGTGAGAACAAAACAGACCACATGGCACCTTTCCATGGCAATCTTAGTTTACCACTATTCGTCTATACAGGAGAATGAACGTCAACAAGACTGGGGCTAGGCGGAGCCAAGATGGCGGAGTAGAAGAGTGCACATTTACGAGCTCCAAAACCAAAAGCCCATAGAATTAATGTAAAAAGAGTCCCCCATAACTTCTGGGTCAATACAAGGTGTGCAGAAACAGAGTGGAAGAGATTTCCGTTCCAGGGAGCCCTGGAGACCCGTCCCCACAGTCCAGCGCGCCCCGGAAAGTGGACCCCACCTCCAGCACTGCCCTGGCCGTGGCCCCAGAGAAGCTGATCCGAGCAGGCTTCAGAGACGGAAGCTCCGGCAGCCGGGAAAGTCCCTCCACCCACAGAAGCTACAGGTCAGTGAGAGAGAAAGCTGGGCTGGAGGAGAGGGGGAGCAGGGCGTCTCCGTGACTCAGGGGCAACAGAGACAGGGGCAGGAAGCAGCGGAGGCAGAGGTGTGGGCGGCGGCTGAGGTGGCAGCGGACCGGGACTCAGGAATCCCCCAGCAGCAGGCAGGATCTTCATTACGGAAGATTCCTCCATAAAACCTGAGGGAGCCGAGCCTGGGAGACGGCCCTGCCACCACCCCGCTCTATTACTGAAGGCTTCTGCTTAAAGCCCCAAAGAAAGCTGAGATTGAGAGGCAGGCCCCCCACCCCACCCCCACACACTCCATTCCTGAAAGTCTCTACAGAAAGCCCCTGAGGGATCTGAACCTGGGAGACAGCCCTGCCCCCAGCCCAGCACCTGAACTAAAGCTCACTGATTGACAGCCGGCAGGAGGAAAGCAAATTTAAATTTCAGAGGCCAAGCACTAGCTGGGCAGATCCAGGCGGGGGTGGAAAGGAATCTCAGAAGTCAAGTAACTGGCTGGGAAAATGCCTAGAAAAGGGAAGAAAAATAAGACTTTAGAGAGTTTTTTCCAACAAATGCAAATTATCCCGACCTTCGGATCTGATGATGAGGACGTATCCTTGCCATCAGGGAAAGACGTGGAGGGCAGGGCCCAGTACCCCAGACACCCCAGGGGGGGGTGGTGGGTGGGCTCAGGCCCTGGAAGAGCTCAAAAAGGATTTTGAAAAGCAAGTTAGACAGGTGGAGGAAAAACTGGGAAGAGAAATGTCAGAAATGCAAGACATGTATGAAAAACGGGTCAATACCTTGGTAAAGGAGACCCAAAAAAATGCTGAGGAAATTAACACCTTGAAAAATAGGCTCACTCAATTGGCAAAGGAGGTTCAAAAAGCCAATGAGGAGAAGAATGCTTTCAAAAGCAGAATGAGCCAAATGGAAAAAGAGGCTCAAAAGCTCACCGAATTTAATAGTTCTCTCAAAATCAGAATGGAACAGATGGAGTCTAATGACTTTATGAGAAACCAAGAAATCACCAAACAAAACCAAAAGAACGAAAAAATGGAAGAGAATGTGAAATATCTCATGGGAAAAACAACTGACCTGGAAAATAGATCCAGGAGAGACAATTTAAAAATTATGGGACTACCTGAAACCCATGATCAAAAAAAGAGCCTAGACATCATCTTCCATGAAATTATCAAGGAAAACTGCCCTGACATTCTAGAACCAGAGGGCAAAATAAGTATTGAAAGAATCCATCGTTCACCACCTGAAAGAGATCCAAAAAGAGAAACTCCTAGGAACATTGTGGCCAAATTCCAGAACTCCCAGCTCAAGGAGAAAATCTTGCAAGCAGCTAGAAAGAAACAATTCCAGTACTGTGGAAATACAATCAGGATAACCCAAGATGTAGCAGCTTCTACATTAAGGGATCGAAGGGCGTGGAATAGGACTTTCCAGAAGTCAAAGGAACTAGGACTCAAACCAAGAATCACCTACCCAGCTAAACTGAGCATAATACTTCAAGGGAAAATATGGTCTTTCAATGAAACAGAGGACTTTCAATCATTCTTAATGAAAAAAACAGAGCTGAAAAGAAAATTTGACTTTCAAACACAAGAATGAGAAGAAGCATGAAAAAGGAAACAGCAAAGAGAAGTCTTAAGGGACTTACCAGAAGTGAACTGTTTACATTCATACAGGGAAAGACAATATTTCTAACTCTTAAAACTTTTCAGTAACTGGGTAGTTGGTGGGACCACACATACACATGTACACGCATGCACACACATACACACATGCACACACATACAGAGATAGAGAGCATAGATTGAACTGAATAGGATGGGACCATATCTTAAAAGAAACTAAGGTAAATGGTGAGAGAGAAATGTAGGGGGAGGAAAGAGAGGGAAAGGGAAGGGGGTAACTATATGTCATTTAAGAGGCAGGTAGGAGGTTTTCTTAGTGGAGGGAAAAAGAGGAGAGCTGAGAAAAAAAAAAAAACAAGTTTACCCTCATCACATTTGACTAAACGAAGGAGTGAAATGCACACTCATTTTGGTATGAAAACCTATCTTACAGTATAAGAAAGTGGGGAAGAAGGAGATATTGCAAGGGAGGGGATGATGGAGGGGAGGGCAAAGGGAGGAGGGAGCAATTTGAAGTCAACACTTGGGGAGGGACAGGATCAAGAGACAGAAGAGAAACAATGAGGGGCAGGTTAGGAGGGATGGTAATCCAGTTAGTCTTACACAACACGACTATCAGGGAGGTCATTTGCAAAGGGGAGAAAATTTGGAACCCAAAAATTTATGAAAATGAATGTAAAAATTAAATAAATAAATTAAAAAAAAAAGACTGGGAAGGAATTACCATGAAAGTGACTGTAGATACCATGAGTAGTGCACAAGTGTAATGCAAAAATTAGCTATCTCTCTTGGTGTCCTATCACAAATAACTCTATGTGTGTGTGTGCCACACATTTATTCAGAGAGAGAAGAAGAAGAAGAAGAAGAAGAAGAAGAAGAAGAAGAAGAAGAAGGAGGAGGAGGAGGAGGAGGAGGAGGAGGAGGAGGAGGAGGAGGAGGAGGAGGAGGAGGAGAAGTAAAAAGAAAGGCAAAGAAAATTCAAGAAAGAGAGACAAAACCCTAACCCTAAACTTCAGATATGTGTCATGATGGATAAATTACTAAGCCTGGACTCAGGAAGAAAAGAGTTCCTTTGGCACCAACATGAGAACCTGGGTAAATCATTTAATCACTCTTTGTCTTAATTCCCTCAAGGAATGTTGTGATAATCAAATAAGATAACATTTGTAAAACATTTAGTCCAGTGCCTGGCACATGGTAGTTTGCTTGAAATGTTACTCTTCCTTCTCTATTACTTGATAAGCTTTTCATTTTTTTCCTTTTCTCACCCTAAAGAGACTTAAATGGAAGCTTAAAAGGACTCAGGAGTATTGGGACCACCTTAAAACAGATAAAAATACTTGTTTAAAAAAGAATCCCTTTAAAATGACTAATAATAGCAAAATTTTTCAAAATTTGGCAGATGATGACAGACTTGTGTTATTCCAAGAGACAATGGGTCTTTAAAGGACAGGCTCAGAAAAATATCCTGTTTAAAATAACCCACACTCACTTTGCTTCTACAGAAGTGAGGATCATTTACTGGAGAGTGGGGGGATGAATATTCAAAAATCAGACAGCTAGTAAAAAGTCAAGGGTGAGATCAGAGAAAAATCAACAGTTCTATTAGCAATGGCCTAAATAAATAAAACCAAAAAAATCATGCTTCAAAACAACACCTCTGATGCAAAATGGAGCCATGGTCTCTAACAGCAAGATTTTTTTTTCTTTCCTTGGAAATAAATTCTTCTAAAGCTTACTCTTTAAGAGGTCTCAGTGCTTAAGGTTAATATGTAAGCATTACTAATTAAGCACATCATTGTACATCTCTAGTACGTACTTTGGACTTATTTTTCTAATTCTCATTTAGACTGACAGACTGGGTGCCCCAGAGCATATTTGCTATATCTTTTCGAAATTCTAAGGTTAAGGCTGAGGATTTGGGTGTTTCCTCTCCTCCCTAATTCTATAGATTATGAATCTCCACTGGCATATTAACCCAAGTCTTTATTGTTCTTACTGATGTTTTTCTATCATGTCTCTTTGTGATCCCCTTTGGAGTTTTCTTGGCAAAGATACTGGAGTGATTCGACATTTCCTTCTCCAGCTCATTTGACAAATGAGGCAACTGAGGCAAACAGGATTAAGTGACTTGCCAGTGTCTCTGAGCTAGTAAGTGTCTGAAGCCAGATTTGAACTCAGGAAGATGAGTCTTCCTGACTCCAGCCCTGACATTTTATGCACTGCTCCACCTACCAGTCCTAATCTTTATCTGCTGAGATTAATTAGTCAAGCTTTTAGGACTATTTACTGAAGTAATATGGAAAGGACAGTGCAAACAAAATATCCTCCCCCCAAAATTGTGTAATCCACTTTCAATGATAAAATGGAATCAAGCTCTCGAGAGTATTATCAATTGAAATTGTCATTTGTTAAAGAGCATTGTCAATTAACTGCTTATGGTTTCTGTAAGTCATGTTTCCTCCTCCTGGGGAACTTTTGAAATGTCCTCTACACATGCTGTAATTTTTGTGCCAGACTCCTTCAACAGAGTCTTGAATCAGCCTTTCCTTTTCACATTTAGTGTGCCCTTACCACCTGATTCAAATATTCCTTTCAGCTTTTCTGGAGATAGTGTTAGAACACAAATGTAAGATCCAAAATGTCTATGCATCTTTCAAAGTTCTCAAGATCCACTCCCAGTAAGAGAAGTAAGAGGACTATGCCTGAGTCAAGGGTGGAAGAAAGGATGTCTCCTTCATTTTTCTCATTCTGTCAAATATTTCCTTCTCAGGTGCTTGGCTCATGGGAAAGACTTCCACCCTACACTGGCAGATATTCACATGTAAAATCCAACTGAATCTCTGATTTATTACAAGCCTCATATTGTGTAACTAAATTCTTCAACTACTCCGAAGGCGTTACATATATAGAGTAATTTAACTTTATGCAGTGACTTTCAAAGATTTCTAAACTAATCAAGGACTTTTCACAATTATTCTAAAGTCTATTACAGATTGATTTTTAGAACTTGATCACATCTTTGATAGATTGTTCTTACATGACAAAGGCATCTTGACAGCTGTGTGGGGCAAGGTGATTTGATTGACTCAGTCAGCCCTCACCTTTATGTTTGTGTTTTGAAATTTTCTTATGTTTTTTTTATATATCTTTTAAAAAGTAGAATTGAGAATAAGTAGAGCCCAGACCTTTTGAAGAATTCAAGCCACAAACCTCCTGAAATTGGGTAATAATTTTTTAAAAGTCCTAGTAAGCACTTATAATCCTATGGATAAACTGGTTATCATGAGGTTTTGCAAAGACCCAGAGAAGTTCCACTACCTCCTTCAGCTGGGTATGATGAAAGTTATAGCAAGCTCTCTTCAGATTTAGTAAAGGCACAAGGATCAAATAGCCACAGGACATAAAGTCATGTCGTCTCTTCAGAAAGAACAGAGAGGGACTGAAGAATGAGAGCACAGTGCAAATTCTAAGGAAGCAACTTGATACCTTTACTCTAGTGATTCTAAGTTGTCAGCTAAAAGTAGAAACTTCTAGAGTCAGATCACAGAACAAGAGAAAAAGATTTTAGACACTAAGCTATTCTGTAGGACTGAGATTGGTGCCAGAATGGTACTAGACACACTCTTCCCTTCCTCCTCCCCCAAGACTTCTGATTGCTCCTAAAGTTTTGTATTCAGAGGCACACCTGGGTACAGGGGAAAAAATATGAACAATTAGGGGGGTAACGAAGTCTTCTCTAAATACGTTTGGACATTTCAGCAGCAGTGTCCTGTATTCTACAACACCCTGGAGAATATAAAATCTCTCCCTCAGTCAAGGGAGTATTAGTAAGGTAAACTGTTTATAACTGTGGGCTAGATCTAAGACAGAGGACATGGAATGTGAAACTAGTTAAAGCTGCACAGGATTGTTTTACTGAGTTATTGCAATTTTCCTTAATGAGTTGGCAAAATGGATGATGTGGTGCCAGGTACTGAGGAGCTTAGCAGGGGACTGAGGCAACTAAAATAAATGTTTGGTCCTGGAGGTCTTAAACTAAGATGGGGGCTAATAGTACAAAAGCACTAGATGCCTGGTAGTCACAAATGCAAAAACAATAACAAAGGTCAATGCTGCTAGGATAGTAGAATAAAGCATCATAATCTGTTGAATATGCTCAATAGCTTTTCTCTTTTCCTCTTGGAATAACTGGCAGATCCAGAGTTGTGCAATATGCTCAGATCAGAGGCTGTGGGAAAGCTCCAACAAGAGATACAGATACATCCAGACTACTGGAAGGGGAGGTACTAGAAAACATTTAGAGAAATCTCCTAATACAGAATGTATTTGATGGTCAATTAATGACCATTTACTATTATTAAATACTGAATATGTAATATGAACTGTGTTTAGTATCAATGCTGTTGAAGTGATGGTCATTGGTTCCAACAAATTTAATCACCCAATAGAGGAAAGGATCACAGATTCCCTTGTTTAGCTGTAACAATAAAGTAACTTAAAACAATAAGCTGGGTCTTAGATTCATTTCTGTAGCATTATGAAGACCCAGAGATAGAATTTCTTTAAGCTCCATTAAAATGTTTAGTCTCCACTCCTGTCAGATAATCTAATGTGATAGAAAAGAGAAATTATCGATGTGGGAGAAGATGTGGGGAAATTGAAACACGTATGCATTGTTGGTGCAGTTGTGAACTGATCTAACCATTTTGTAAAGAAATTTGGAAAATTGCCTGAAGAACAAGCCAATTGTTCAAACCCTTTGATCCAGCACACCTGGGTACAGAGGAAAAAGTATGAATAATTAGAGGGCTATTGAAGTCTTTCCTAAATATGTTTGGATATTTCAGCAGCAGTGTCCTGGATTCACTACTATGTCTGAATCTCAAAGAGATCATTAAAAAGGGAAAAGGACTGTATATACCATAATATTTATAGCAGCTCTTTTTATGGTGGCAAGGAACTGGATATTAAAGAGATGGCTATCAGCTGAGGTATGACTGAACAAGTAGTGCTATATGAGTATAATGGGATATTATTGTGCTATAAGAAATGATGAGAAGGCAGATTTCAGAAAAACCTGGACTTACATGAACTGATGCTGAAAGAAGTGAGCAGAAAAAGGAGTACATTGTACACAGCAACAGCAACATTGTGCAATGATTAAACATGATAGACGTAGTTCTTCTCAGCAATACAATGATTCAGGATAATTCTAATAGACTAGTGATGGAAAATGCTATCCAAATCTCGAAAAAGAACTATGGAGTCTGGAGGCAAATTAGTTTGTTTTTTTTTTCTTTCTTGTGTTTTTCCCTTTTGTTCTGGTTGTTTCACACAACAACTAATGAGGAAATATCTTCAATGTCACAAACATGTGCATGTATAACCTATATAAGGTTGCTTGTTGTCTTGGGGAAGGGAGAAGGAACAAAAGGAAAGAGAAAAAATGAAACTCAAAATTTTATAAAATTAATTTTGAAAACTATCATTACATATAATTCCAAAAAATGATTTTAAGGAAAAAGAAGAAACGAGGAGCAGATGAATTTCAGGAAAATTTGAAAAGACTTCATTTTTTGTTTTTTTTTAATTTTCAGTGTTCTACAATCACTACCATATAGCTTAGATTTTTATTTTCATTCCTTCATCTCTTTCCCCTCTACTTCCCTCCTCCCTCCTCGAGACAGCATACAATTTTATATAGGTTCTACACATACATTCCTATTAAATATATTTTCACCATAGTTATGTTGCATAGAAGAATTAAAATGAATGGGAGAAATCAGATAACAAACCAAAACGTAATATAAAAAAAAAGTCTTGCTACATTCTGCGATTGAATTTCATGGTTCTTTCTCTGGATGTGGAAGGCATTTTGCTTTAAAAATTCATTGAAAATTATTTAAGTCCTTTCATTGCAGTGAAGTTCTAAGTTTACCAGAAAAAAATCCTCACACACTGTGGTTGTGGCTGTGTACAAAGTTCTCCTGGTTCTGCTCCTTTCACTCAGCATCAGTTCATATAAGTCTTTCCAGATCTCTCTGAAGTCTTCCTGTTCATCATTTCTTATAGTATGATAGTATTCCAGTACATTTATATACCATAATTTATTCTGCAATTGATTGACATCCCCTTGATTTCACCACAAAGAGTGTTGCTATAAATATTTTTGTAAATGTGGGACCCTTTCCCATTTTTATGATTTCTTGGAGATACAGTCTGAGAAGCGGTATTGCTGGGCCGAAGGGTATGCACAATTTTGTAGCCCTTTGGGCATAGTTCCAAATTGCTCCTCAGAATGGTTGGATCAGTTCACAGCTCAGCTAATAATGAATTAGTATTTCAACTCTCCCACATCTTCTCCAACATTTATCATTTTCCTGTTTTGTCATGTTGGTCAATCTGATAGGTGTGATGTGGTATCTCAGAGTTGTTTTGATTTGCATCTCTCTAATCAATAGTGATTTAGAGTATTTTTTCATTTGACTATAGATATCTTTAATTTCTTCCTCTGAAACTGCCTGTTCATATCCTTTGACCATTTATCAATTGGGGAATGCTGTATTCTTGTATACTTGACTCAGTTCTTTATATATTTTAGAAGTTAGGCATTTTTCACAGACACCAGTTGCAAAATTGTTTTCCTGGTTTTCTGTTTCCCTCCTAGTCTTGGTTGCATTGGGTTTGATTGCGCAAAAACTTTTCAGTTCAATGCAATGAAAATTATCTGTTTTGTACTTCATAATGCTTTCTATCTGTTATTTTGTCAAAAATTCTTCCCTTCTCCAAAAATCTGATAAATGCACTATGCCTTGCTCCACTAATTTGCTTGTAGTATCAATCTTTATACCAAGATTATGTACCCTTTTGGACTTTGTTCTTGTGTATGATATCAGGCATTGGTCTATGCCTAGTTTCTTCCACACTGTTATCTAGTTTTCCCAGCAATTTTTGTCAAACAGTGAGTTCTTATCCCAGAGGCTGGGGTCCTTGGGTTTATCATATAGTAGATTGCTATATTCATTGCCTACTGTGTCTTGAGTACCTAGCATATTTCACTCATCTACCTTTCTGTGTCTTAGCTAGTACCAAGTAGTTTTGATAATTGCTGCTTTGTAATGCACTTTGAAATCTGGTAAGGCTAGGGCACCTTCCTTAGCATTTCTTTTCCTTAGCTATTCTGGACCTTTTGCTCTTCCAGATGAATTTTGATATCATTTTTTTCCAGCTCTCAAAAACAATTATCTGATAGATTGTTTGGTATGGCACTAAATAAGTAAATTAAATTAGGTAGAATTGTCATTTTGTTATATTGGCTCAGCCTACCCATGACCAACTGATGTTTTTCCACTTACTTGGATCTGACTTTATTTGTGTGAAAATCGTCTTGTAATTGTGTTCATATAATCCCTGAATTTGTTTTGGCAGGTACACTACCAAATATTTTATAATGTGTGCCCTAGGTTTAAATGGGATTTCTCTTTTATCTCTTGCTGTTGGGCTTTGTTACTAATATATAGGAACGCAGAAGATTTGCGCGGATTTATTTTGTAACCTGCAACTTTGTCAAAGTTGTTTATTATTTTAAGGAGTTATTTATTGAATCTCGGGAATTATCTAAGTATAGCATCATATCATCTGCCAAGAGTGATAACATAGTTTCCTCTTTGCCTATTCTAATTCCTTCAATTTATTTTTCTTCTCTTGTTGCCAGAGCTAACATTTCTACTAACATATTGAATAATAGTGGAATATATCTAGCTTATCTCCATTACATAAAATGCTTGCTGAAGGTTTTAGGTACGTACTGCTTAATATTTTATGGAAAGTTCCATTTATTCCTATGCTCTCCAAGGTTTTTAATAGGAATGGGTGTTGTATTGTGTCAAAAGCTTTTTCTGCATCTATTGAGATAATCATGTGCTTTCTGTTAGGTTTTTTGTTGATACTATCAATAATGCTAATAGTTTTCCTAAAATTGAACCAGTCCTGCATTCCTGGTATGAATCCTACCTGATCATAATGTATTGTTCTTGTGATAAGTTGCTTATTCTTTTTGCTAAATCTTATTTAAAATTTTTGCATCTACATTCATTAGAGAAATTGGTCTGTAATTTTCTTTTTCTGTTTTGTCTCCTCCTGATTTAGGTATCAAAACCGTATTTGCATCATAAAAAGAAATTTGGAGGACTCCTCCTTCCAAAATTTTCTCAAATAGTCTATATGGTATTGAAATTAACTATTCTTTTAATGTTTTATAGAATTCACTTGTAAATCCATCTGGCCCTTTATATTTTTTCCTAGAGAGTTCTTTGAAGGCTTGTTCAATTTCTTTTTCTGACATAGAGTTACTTAAGTATTCAACTTCCTCTTCTGTCAATCTGGGCAATTTATATTTTTAAAGTAATCATCCATCTCATTTAGATTAGACAAAGTAAGTTCTAATTATTGTTTTACTTTCTTCCTCATTGGAGGCGAATTCATCCCTTTCATTTTTATAGTTGTAATTTGTTTTTCTTCCTTTTTTTAATCAGATTCACCAAAGGTTTATTGATTTTACTGCTTTTTTGCTTTTTTTCTTAGTTTTATTTATTTATTTTTTATTATTTTATTATTTAGCTTTTTCTTAGTTTTATTTATTACTTCAATAGTTTTCTTAATTTCAATTTTATTAATCTCTCCTTTGGTTTTCAGTATTTCTAATTTGGTATTTGCTTGGGAATTTTCAATTTGTTCTTCATCAGCTGCACTTCTATGAACTGATGAAAAGTGAGGTGAATAGAACCCAGAGAATATTGTACAGAGTAAGAGCAACGTCTATGATGATCAACTATCAATGAATGAACTACAATCAGCAATTCAGTCACCCAAAACAATTCCGAAGGACTCATGATGAAAAATTCTACCCACCTCCATAAAAGAACTGAGAGAGTCCAAATGCAGATGAAAATGTTATTTTTCACTTTCAGTGTTACTTTGTGTTTTTCCCCTCTTTGGACTTCTTTTATTTCACAACATGACCATTATGGTAATAAGTTTTGCATGATTAAGCATGTGTAAACTATATCAAATTGCTTACTGTGACATAGAGTGGGATGATTTGAGAGAAAATTTGAAACTCATTGCTATAAATGAATATTAAAAGATATCTTTACCTGCTACTTGGAAAATATGAAAAAGAAGTGGAAGCTATATAAAACAATAGAAAAATAAAAATAAAATACAATATAAATTTTAAAAATGCTTAGACTCATTTGTTCAGGAGATATACACCTAGAAATCTGCTTTTCACTTCTCTCATCACCATTTCCCCTTTTGTCTTTCTCTCTGTCTCTGTCTATCTCTTTCTCTGTTTCTTTGCCTGTGTATCTGTCTCTTTCTTTATCTCTGCCTCCTTGTGTGTCCCTGTGTTTGTCTCTCTCTGTATCTCCATCTCTGTTTATTTATGTTCTTCTCTCTCAGTCTGTTTCTGTCTCTCTGTCTCTGTCTCTCTCTTTCTGTGTGTTTTGCTCTGTCTATGTCTGTCTGTCTGTCTCTGTCTCTCTCTCTGTCTCTCTCTGTCTCTCTGTCTCTCTCTCTCTCTCTCTCTCTCTCTCTCTCTCTCTCTCTCTCTCTCTCTCTCTCTCTCTCTCTCTCCTAACAGGAATCTATTTAAAATCAAGCCAATGACACCTAACAAATGAACTGATGGAAAATATAATAATCTCCTAAAATAGGAGCTGTGGGTTTGAGTTCCAGGCAGAACATGACAGTTCACATTTAGTTTAACAAGTTCCTGATCTTGATAAAATGTCTTTATTTTATGAAGTACTATTGCAATTTAATACAAGTGAATGAGTCATAGCCAGAAGAAATGGAACTGAACAGGGTAACCTTTCACACTCAATTGCACATCAGCCCAGACTTTTTTTTTCAAAGTAGATTATCAAATGACTCTGACCTTAAACATTTAAAGATACTTGTAGTTAATATCATACTCAATAAACTAACTCCATTGATTAATATTACATGAAAGAATTCAGGATCTTTTGTTCTTAAAAAATATCTTTACTATGCCAGTCACATCTGAAGGAAGTTAACAGCTGAGTGTGGAGGTGCAAAAAAGCAGCTGCAGACATTGGCCAGGGTAACCCACTAGCCTTTTATTAACTCAGAGGGGAATCAAAACATCTGGGTTACTAGCTGTTAGCCAGCCCATTCCATTTGTATTGCAGAACCTAATTATTTTGGAAAAAAGGAGAAAAAGTTAGCCAATTGAGATGTTTCAATGTGGAACATTGTATCATAGGGATCTATAATTTTCCTGTAGCTTGCTATATGTGTTTAGCGTTCTATTGTGTTGTATGTATCCTCAAAGATGTCCCATGTACCAAAATTTGCTGCAAGTTGCTTAAGAATTTAGGTACTAAAGAAAGAGAGGTAGTGGTTGTTGATGTCAGTCACAAGGCTTCAATAGCATTTCTAGTCTTGACAACTTTCAATGGCTCCTTTATTTTCTAAAGTATGGCTATGATGCATCAGAGGTCAGGTGACCCTTAGCAGCACATATATCATCACAATTTTCTTTTGTTTTTTTTTAACCTAACTTTTATTTCTGAGCATATTCCTTATTCAATAAACCATACTTTATAATAAATGGTTTTTAAAATGTATTTAAAAAAAATTCAGCAAAACCAATGATCTTAAATAAGTTTTGCAAGTATATCTGATATTCTTATTCATAGTACCCCACCTCTTCAAAGAAGTGAAGAAAGCAATTTTTTTCAATGCTTTTCCAGAGCTAAGTTTCTTAGTCATTGTAAATATTCAGTGTTCAGTTTTGTTTTGGTTTTTTTCATCTATGTAGCTGTAGCCCTGTATGTTACTTTCTAGGTTCTTGTTAGAATCTACATTAGTTTAAGTTTTTCCATGCTTCTCTGAATCAACCATACTAATCACTTCTCTTGGTGTGCTAATATGCTTCCATATTCACTATAGTATAGTATATAATATAGTATATTTCTGCCTTTTATCTTCTTGGAAAATGCATCTAGCATAAGAATCACTGCAAATTTCCAAATTAAAGATAATAATTAAAGCTTAGCTATAGTGAGAAGAGGTTATGGCTACCTTTTTTCTGTAATTCATCCCCTTTGGGGGGGAGGGAAAGGGAGGTTTCATATATTTGTGTTTTCAGACGGCAAGAATCAAAAAAGGAAATTTTGATCAAGGTTCTTTTCTTATATCTTCATTTTTCTATTCCCTAATCCCCTTCTTGACAGTAAGGTGCTCATGCTCATAAACTGACATTGATGACTAGTACCTAGATGGAGAAAATGCATGGTTAGCTTTAGCAGCTACATGCTGTCAATCCCATCAGTTAATCTCTTTACTCACATGCCAGTTTAACACTAAACAGGCACTTGAAATCTTCCTGTAAGAGCTTCCTACCTTCATTTCTTGTAACAAGGAAGTAACCTGAGCTTCTCTAGCATTATGCCTTCTTTAATCTCCCTGAGAGTGATGTGACCCACTGTATGGCTTCTCCTTTACTTAATTCAAGAGTTCCAGACAGTATTTAAGAATGTCTGGAATTAAACATTCTCTGTCAATTACAGATGATAGAGTTCTACTCAGATAATGAGAGTTCTACTACAGTGCTAACTTTAATTGGTACATTAGAATCTGCAGACCTGAAAAGCCCCAGAGACTCTGAAACATAAAATCCCATTTAGCTATAGAGGTGTAGAATTCATTATATGATTTCCACATTTTTTTCTTTTAAAGGTAAAGTGAAATAAAAGTGAAATGGAAGGATGACAATGGTCTGGTACTCCTCAACAAAGTTTAACAATTATTTAAAATGTGTACATTGATATGTTAGATGAGAGACCAATTACTAGGAAGAAGAGGGTATCTTCTCTAGCCTTAAAAAATGTATTTGCAAGGAGTAAAAAAATGGAAGTTTTCCTTTTATTTAATAAATCATTCTGCATAATAAAACATTATTCAATAAATACAAAATATATTTTGGCCAGTATTACTCAGATCACTTCTTGAGTACCATGTTCAATTTTGGTTGATCTATTTTAGGAAGGCCATAGATAAACTGCAAAAGGTCCAGAGGAAAGCAAAGAATCTCCAGTTCATATCATAATGACATGTAACAAGAACAGCCTAAAAGCAAGGACTTTCCTGAGCTCTCCCCTAAACTTGTTCAAATGCCTTTAAAAAGTGATGTTAAACAATTTCTAGAGAGGTAAATCTCACAAAAAGACAGAGTGAGGCAGATTTCCAGCCAAAGACAACCTGGAAAGTCAACAGGAAGGGTCAGTCATACCAGGTTATGAGAGGAGGAAAATCTAGCACAGACTGTGCCAGCATAGACTGACACCAGTAAAACAGGAGCAGACCTCAGGGGATTGAATCACTGGCAGCAGTGGCTGTGTCCAGTCTTCTTAACCCACAGACACCAGCAACAACTTAGAAGGTCAGTTGGAGTGATCTGCCAGAACTGCGTGAGAGAGAAGCCCACTCTAGAGTAGGGCAAGCCAATCTAGCCCTAGCCTCAGCCTCAGTAGATCTTAAGAGAGACTGAATTAGCAAGAGACAGAGGCTACTTCTGGAACTAAAGTCCATAGACAGAATATGTGAAAGTCACCTCTTTCAATTTCTGGGAGCCAAGAAGGGAAAGTAAGCAGTAAGTCACTCTCACTTTCCCTTATTGACCTTGAAAAACCCAGAGAATATTCCTGCAGGGAAAATCCTGAGATAGTGGAGCCATTAGAAAAACAAGTTACAGCAGATTTAGCTTGGGAGTCTTGCTGTGACTGAAGGAGACTAGTATAGGATGGGGGTGGGGATACAAGCAAGCCAGCAGCAAATATCACCTTGCTAAATCAGTGGGAGATCCTGAGCCCTAGGGTGATGGGGCAGGCAAGCACCAACACCAGGCACACATCAGCCACCACCCCTTGCTCCAGCTTAGCCCTAGGTAAGCTACCAGCCTCCAGCTGCCAGTGTCTGAGACCCAAGCACAAAACAAACAATAACCTGGCCCTTAGCCCCCAACAGAAGAATCCTGAGACAGTGGCCCCTATGCCCCAGAAACAGAGACCAAATTTAAAAGCCAAAAAAAAAAGCACATATGAGCAAAGAGCAAAAAAAGTAAAACAATGACCATATAGAAGTCTTGGTGACAGGATAGATTAAAATACAAATTCAGGAGAGGACAATATTTCCTATATGCCCATTTCCAAAAACCTCAAAAAAGGATATGAACTGTTCACAAACCCAAAACCTTCTTGGAAGAGCTCAAAGAGGATTTTAAAAATCAAGTAAAACAGGTTTAAAAAATGAAAAATTCCTTTAAAAACACAATTCACAAAATGGGAGTGGGGAGGAAGCGCACTGAAGAAAACAATTCCTTAAAAAGTAGCATCAGACAAATGGAAAAGGAGGTACATAATGACACTTAAATACTGCCTCTACTAGTAGTTGCCAATATGACCTTAGGTAAGTCACTTAACCTTCCTGAGCCTCAGTTTTCTCAAGTATAAAATAAGGAGAGTAGAGTAAATTACTTTTGAGGTCTTTTCTGGCTCTTGATCCTTGATCGCATGAAGTTGTATTTAAAGGGTTTTAACCATTCCTTTCTTTGGGACAATAACACTTAAAAGCGACGTGATAGGTACCTTCAAATATTTCAAGACTGTCTTTTGGAAGAATTAAACTTGTATTTTTTGGCCTTAGAGGATAAACCCAGGACCAATAGGTTGAAACTGAAGGGAGGCAATTTCAGGTGTGATGTTACAGAAAAGTTTCCTATAATGATGTCACCCAAGTGAACAACTGTAAAGGTGAAAAATCTCAGAATATCAGGTATTTAAAAGGCATTTTTTTCAAGTATGTGTTGGCTACCTGTTAAAACTGAGGTCCACTGCAATTCTTATATTTTGCAATTCTATGAAATGTGGTTGATCAAAGCAACCTTTGCTTAGGTTTTTAAGTTTTTCAAAGTATTGTAAATATGTTATCTAATTTGAACTTCACACAACTTGATAAGGTCAGTGCTATTATTACCTGATTTTATAAATAAACTGAGGCAGAGAGTTAAATGACCTAAGGTTAATAAATTTTCCAAGATACCAATTAAACTCATGCTTATTCCAAATCTGTCGTCTGTACCACTAGGCCACCCAGTTGCTTTTCACAAAGTTGTAATATTATAATTAATTTCTTCTCTCTATAACCTTATTTTAACAATAATCATAACAAAAAACAATTTGGAGAATATCATACCCAGAATATAAATTATAGATCAAAATAAGCACACAGAACTCAAAAAAATCAGCTTAAATTCCACACCCTTAAGCAGTATAAACCCCAGTTACATCATATTGTATTCCTCAAACCCACTTAGGCTGTCTTTCAAAGCTGAGAAGGCTGCAATGTTATTGCCAAATCAAAGGCACATAATTTGAGAGATGAAGTAGAGGTCAGCAGTTGTCTAATCCAACACACACACATACAAGAAATTCTAAATTTGCCATGCCTTATACATGGTCATCTATCCTCTCATTCAAAACATATGTGGAAAAACCCACTATCATTTTTGATGACTTATTCCACTTTTGGATAGCTCTAATCTTTAGGTCTTTCACAACATAAAGTTTAATTTTTTCTCTTTATAAATTCTACCCATTGCTCCTGGTTTGGCTCACCTCTTGGACAAAACAGAATAAGGCTTACCCTTTCTCCATGTCACTTTTTTTTAAAGCAATGGAACATATCTATCTTATCTTCCCTGTAATTTCTCTTTCATAAGTTAAAAATATTTCATTTTTTCACCTAACCTCAGTTTAAAAGCTGGAGATGATTGAATCAATCAATTATCCTCTCTCTCTCTCTCTCTCTCTCTCTGTCTCTCTCTGTCTCTCTCTCTCTCTCTCTGTCTCTCTCTCTCTCTCTCGCTCTCTCTCTCTCTCTCTCTCGCTCTCTCTCTCGCTCTCTCTCTCTGTCTCTCTCTCTCTCTCTCTCTCTCTCTCTCTGTCTCTCTGTCTCTCTGTCTCTCTGTCTCTCTCTGTCTCTCTCTCTCTCTCGCTCTCTCTCTCTCTCTCTCGCTCTCTCTCTCGCTCTCTCTCTCTCTGTCTCTCTCTCTCTCTCTGTCTCTCTGTCTCTCTCTCTCTCTCTGTCTCTCTGTCTGTCTGTCTCTCTGTCTCTGTCTCTGTCTCTGTCTCTGTCTCTGTCTCTGTCTCTCTCTCTCTCTCTCTCTCTCTGTCTCTCTGTCTCTCTCTCTCTCTCCACTCCGTACCCCCACTTAGCCTTTGTGTCTTTATCAGGTGAGAACACATCCAAACCAATTCAATCAATGGGTGGTTTCAACTACGTATAAAGGTCTGCACACTTCTATTGATGATCAATTTATCAAAGCATTTTAATTAGGTTTGACAAAAAGTTCCTTCAGATGGATAAAGACTTGATCTTGTGGAGCTTATACAGAATCCTTGAGATTGGTAGGAATTTTACATTTAAGCATGTGTCTGGTTATCACTAGAAACCTTCAGTCAAGTCCCCAAAGCTGGTGGGGAGGATGTTTGATCAGAGGAAGACTCTTGGAACTTCCAAGGGTGAGGAGATTTGGCATAATTCATTAGAATCTTAACAATGCACCCAAAGCAGAACTGGTTAGTTATGGAATCATAATTTAGAGTTTAGGATAAGTTAGAGAAACTGAGGAAAGGCAGTTTTGAGTGTTTGGCAAGAAAGAGCAAAAGAGTCACATGATAACAAAGGGGAACTTCATGTATACCCCACAAAGGGAAGAAAGAACTTCCAACATCCAGGAGGTGTGAATTTTCCTTTTTCTACTATATGTTTTCTAAGTTTCATCCCACCTTTCCTTGGATATTTGTGGGAGTGCAACAGTTATGCCAGGGAGTGGTTTTTATCAACTTTTTAACCATACCATTTTAGTAAATATTTTTCAAAAAATAATTTTTTTCTGATCATTCTTGACAATAACTGAGGGGAATAATGTTAGTGGGAAACAATGAAATACTATTGAGAAATATATTGTTTCTGCTTCTCCACCCCACGCAACATACAGTGCATCACCCTGGTGAATTTGGATCTACTAAAACCACCAGATCTTTTTGAGGAAAATTACTGTCTTTACTTGCTTCCCCCACCTTGTACTAATTATTTTTTAACTAAGCAAGTGGTTTTATATTAAATAATGGCTTTGTATAATTTATCTACTACTCAAGTGTGTAAAGACATTTTGGATTCTGATTATGCAGTTCATTGTTAGCTTCCCCTCTCAGCTTTACATCATCTGAAAATTTGATGACCGTGATATCTCTCCCTTTATTCAAACATTATTTTGCTTTTATTAAGTGTGTTAAAAAGCACAGGGCAAAAGCAGACCTCTGAGGTGTACGGTTGGAGCCCTCACACGATGTTGTTGGTAAACCACTGCAACCTACGGTTCAAGTCAGATCACTCAATCAGCTCTAATACATCAAATTTAATACTCTCTAGTATGTATTGCTCCATAAAAATAAATTTGTAAAAACTTTTCTACAATTCTAATAAAAGCATATCTAGGTCATTGTCCTCAGCCACTAGTCATCAGAAATTGAACTGATTTCCTTCCCTCCCCTGTCCTACATAGTTGCTGCTGCTTGTCCTTCATTCTCAAAGAGGACCCTGACATCAGGAAGGTGATGTCATGGCTTGAAAGTGAATTGTATTTAAGTGAGGGAGTACTGTGCAAAGTCACCAGTCTCACTTTCTCTTCCAGAGACATTTCGGTCCAGTGGCAAGATATAGAACAGGATGACTGGAAATGTTCCTCCCCTGCCCCCTTGATTTTTAAACTAGTGAAGTAGGGAAAATATGACTCTGTATCTTCAACTTCTCTTTCCAGATTTTTTTAGCACCATGTTGCAATTATCCATTCTAAAATTTCCTCAAGAATTAAAGACAAGCTTATTGGCCTATAGTTTTCTGGTTCATTTCCCTCACCCTCTTTTAATAACAGCATATCATTTTCCCATATCCAAAATGGCAGTAACTTTCCTTATCTCCATGATCCTGAAAATATAATTGAGTAGCTCAGCAATTATATCTGCCAGTATCAAAGGACATAACTTCTCTGGACCAGGTGACTTGATTATAACAAAGACAGGTGGGTACTCTGTTGTTATCTCCTTACTTATAGTGTCAACTACATATTAGTTATTTTTATTCTGTCTTCTCCAGTTAAATTCTTTGGCAGAGAAAAAAAGAAGCAAAATACAAACTGAGAAGCTCTAGCTTTTCTCTGTGATAGTTATAATAGATCCATCTACCCAAGCTAATGTCCTGTCATTTTTATTTATAGTATTACCTCCTTCACTGTTGCCATTTCAGCATTAATTTTTAGCACTCCTCATGTTGTTTTAAAGGACTGCCCAGAAAACTGAGCCTTGATAGTGGAGTACAGGCCAGAAGCCTGCTGAACTTTTTCACCATTCCCCTCCAAATTATTTTAGAACAATGCCTAAGGACAGATTTTTGAGCAGCAGAGGCAATAAAAGTGCAGAGGGAGAGATGTTTTCTAGTCCAAGACAACTTAAGAGGTCCACAGGAAAGATCTACAAGCTTGGGGTAGATGCAGGCCTAGAGAATGGCAAGCAGATCAGTGATGGACTTTGGAGGCAGTCATTACGGCAGGAGCAGCAACAGTTTTGGAAACTCTCAGCCCAGAGATGGTAAATGGGTTATCCAAGAGTTCAGAAAAAAATTGAAAGGAACCCTTTGATGGATCCAGGCACTGCTTATGCTGATAGGAAACTCTATCTCTCACAAATAAATCTGGGTCATATTTCTAGGATAGAAAGGAGCACTTGTAATATTTTACCAGACAGCAACATCCCTGGTAACCCTTCCAGGGACAAGAGAAGAGTTAGCACTTGAGACTGCTGGAGACCAAGGGACATGGTTACAATTCCAGGGATAACAGGAGCATTAGTACTTCTGGCTGCAGGTGTGTAAAAGCAAGGACCCTGACATACAGAAGGGGATATGCTATCACTAGTTCTTAGATCTGCTTTTCTAAAAGGAAGGGCAACTTTAATCTAGCACATGTATATTATTTATATATCATTTAGTTCAGGGGAGAAAGTTAGTACCCTGAACTTCAGAGAAAATATGAAGCAATAATAATCAATATACAGGGCTTCCAGTTGCCTGACCATAAGCAATAACTACATTACGGATCAACAGACAGACACCTTTCTAACCTTACATACATAATTAGCAGAGAGAAGCACCAACATCTGGGTTTTCAAAGCCAGGGGACTCCTTAGCAATTTCCCAGAGTCTCATGAGGCCTAACACTTCCAATGAGTAAGTCCCAAAGTAAAATCTCACCTCAGAATATTATACATTTTTCAGAGCCAGAGGGCATCACAGTCCTTGAGAACCAATGCCTCATTAGCAAAAAATGTGGGCCTTCCTACAAATTTCCCCTAATCAAACTCCCCTTAATGGGCAGACCCAATAAAGGGGGGGGAGGTTCTTTAATCCCATTAGCATTCCAATGGGTGAAGGGACCCATCCTAATTAAAGAACAGAACACAGATTAGGAGAGTAGTCACTGTATCTTTCCCTTTGTCATACCACTTAAAAGTACTGAAAATTTGCAGACCCCCCAGAACTAGCTCTCAAAACAGCAGTACAAAAAAAATATATCTTAATCTTGGCACAGTTCCTCTGCACATTCAGTACTAAGATGGTACAGTGAGGCAGGAATTCCCTGGAACCCTTTTAACTTCCCCTTCAATAACCTGAAAGTCACCTCAGATCTGATTTAAGGGCAGGGGATCAGTTTATAAGCTCTGAAGGAAAGGTATGTCTCACTGGAGTGGGAAGGGAGCTAGATCAGAGCCCAGAAAACAGTCTCACAGCATAGATCCTGCATCAAGGCTCCAAGTCTTGGTCAATCCACCACACCAGCAGTCATCTGTGCAGCACAGCAAGCCCCAACCCAACACACAATGCTAGAAAGCTTTATTCCCATGCTGACCAGTAGTGAAGCCCTGCCCTTGTCACATGAAAGCAGAAAGATGTCAGACCTGGGGACTGGCAGAAATAACATCATGCCCCCAGAGGCTACCCAGTGGCATGATTTCTCTCCCAGGGATAAGCAACAGAGAAGTTCTATTTCTGTAACAATTCAACAGCAAGGCTGTGGCCCTGGGGTAAGTCAGCACCAACGAACTGAAGAAAACAATTTGTTAAAAATGAGAATAGGGCATGTAGAATTTAATGACTAAGAGTCATCAAGAATCAAACAAAATCTAAAGAACTAAAAAATAGAATAAGACATAAAATGTCTCAATGGGAACACAACTGACATGAAAATAGGATGAGGAGATGGAATCTAAGAAATGTTGGTCTACCAGAAAGTCATGAAGAAGAAAGAGCCTGGACAGTATCTTCCAAGAAATAAAGGACAACAGTCCTGAGGTCCTAGAACCAGAGAGCAAAATTGCCATTGAAAAAATCCACCAATCACTTCCTGAAAGAGATTCCAAATTTACAATGTCAAGGCATATTGTAGCCAAATTCCAGAATTATCAGGTCAAGGAGAAAATATTGCAAACAGCCAGAAAGAAAAAAATAAATATCATGGAACTACAGTCAGCATCACACAGGACCTAGCTGCTTCCATACTAAAAGGACAGAGGGATTAGAATAAAATATTCCATAAGGCAAAGAAACTGGGACTCTAGCCAAGGATCAACTAAGAACCAAATTAAATGTAATCTTTCAGGCAAGAAGATGGACATTCAAAGAAAAAGGGGATTACCAGACCTTCCTGATGAAAAGGCCAGAACTTGATGGAAAATTTCATCTTCAAACGCAAGACTCAAGAGACATAGAAAGATAAACCAGGGGAACAAAGGGGGAAAAAAAAAAAAACAACTTGTTACTCTACTATTTACATCCTTATATGGAAGGATGAAGCATGTTAATCTTGAGAATTGCATGTTTACTATTACATTTAAAAGGGATATACATAGACAGAGGGTGTGGGTATGAAGTAAGTGATGTGATGATAAAAAAATTAATTAAGAGGTGTGAAGGAAGAAGATGAAAGGAGGAAGGGGTAAAGGGTAAATTACATCACCTGAAGAGGCAAAAAAAAAACATATTACAGTAGAAGGAAAGAAGGGAGATGAGCATTGTTTGAATATTGCTCTCATGAGATTTGGTTCAAGGAGAGAATAACATACCAGTTAAGTATAGAAATTTGTATTGCCTTACAGGCAGTAGGAGGAAAAATGGGAAAGAAAAGGGAGGTGGTGGTAAGAAAGAAGAGAAGAACTAGTAAAGGCAAAGGGAAAGAAAAGGGGGGGGGCTGATAGAAGGGAGGGAAGATTGAGGGAGGTGGTGGTCAAAAGCAAAAATCTTTTCAGGAGGGGAAGGGAGAAATAAAAGTACAAAGGCAAGGAAACAGATGGAAAGACACAGATAGTAATCATACCTGTGAATGGGAAGAACTCTCTCATAAAATGGAACTGAGTAGCAGAGTGGGCGATAATATTTTGTTTACAAGAAACATTTTTGAAACACAATAAATGTGAAAGGTGGGAGCAGAATATATTATGCATCAGTTGAAGTAAAAGAAAACAAAATATCAGGGGTAGCAACCCTAATATCAGACAACAAAAAGCAAAAATAGATCTAATTAAAAGAGATAAGAAAGGAAACTATATCCCACTAAAAGGTGCAGTAGAAAATGAAGTAATATCACTAATAAAAATATATGCACCAAGTGGTACAGCTCCAGATTATTAGAGGAGAAGTTAAGAGAGTTACAGGAATAAATGGATAGCAAAATTATACTAGTGGGGGACCTCAATCTCCCCCTCTCTGAACTTGAAAAATCTAACCTTAAAATAAACAAGAAAAAAGTTAAGGAGGTGAATAGAACTTTACAAAAGGTAGATAAGATAGACCTGTGGAGAAAACTGAATGAGAATAGAAAGGAATATACTTTTTTCTCAGTGATACATGGCACATACACAAAAGCTGACCATGTACTAAGGTATTAAAAATCTCACAATGCAGTGCAGAAAGGCAGAAATAGTCAATACATTCTTTTCAGCTCATGATGACATAAAATGTATATGTAACAAAGAGCCACTGAAAGATAAAAAAAAAATAATCTGCAACTAAATAATGTAATTCTAAGGATGAGTGAATGTGTCACCAAGACAATACTTACAACACCTAGGGTGATTATGAATATGTTGGGGAAGTTCTGAATCACAAAGTATAACAAACTCTTCATGTAGAAGGCAGAAGAAAAAAACATTTATTCAGACAACAGAAAGTTCCAACTTCCAACACCAGAAGGTTAAACCCATCAGAGTAATCAAGAACTCAATATACATTATCATTGCAGGGGACAAAGCCATTCCCAAGTTTCCCCCAACCCACACTGGTGATCTCCCACAAACATTCACAAGACTAAATGTGCTTGCCTGTGTCCTCTCTTCTCCCTGCCTACACACTCCCACCAACTTCCTCCTAGGTCTGCTCCACACTTCCTCTTTCACCTTTTCAACAAGCTCTTCCAAACACATGTGACTTTGGCTTCCTTGTAATTTAAGCAGGTCATGTGGGCCTATTAGTGGATGGGAAAGATCTTCCCATTTAAATCACCTTGACATTCAGCCTCAAGATCTTTTGTATTCATTTCATAGGTTGGTGGAGCAGCTGCTATCCACAGAACTGTAACAGAGATAAGTGAAAATAATATAAAACAATCTCTTAGGCAACTGTTGTCAACAGAACTTTACAACAGTATAGCAGGCATCACACAAAATAAACACATAAAATGGTATCTTAGGGTGGAGCTTGAGCACAAGCCCTCCATCATCCCCCCCGTCAAATGAGGTTTAAAATCTTGGAGTAAGGGGTGAAGGTCTCTTCTTTTATAACTACTACCTGCTGAAATTGGACAGAGCTATCCCTGTCCCAAGAAGTCTCATTTTGAAAGGTCTATTCTTTAGTTGGCATCTGGAGCTTGGTCAACCCCAGGTCCAGGGGTGATATTTCACAGTGATGGATAGGCGGTATATAAGGCAAAGTAAAGTAGAATCTTTTGCTATTTTTATTTTACTAAAAGTGTCTCTGATTGAATAATTTGATTAAGGAAGATCTTCCCCACAAATTGATGGGCCAGTCCATTGAGGGAAGCTTGGTTAGGGGAGTTGTTTTGTAGGGGAGTCCCAAGTACTTTTATTTTCTATTGAGGAACTGGGTCAGAGAGTCATGCCTTCTGGCTCTGAAAAAGTGTATAAATACCCTAAGGGTGAGGTTTTACTTTGGAGGCTTACTGACAGGAAGAGTTGCTTGGCCAAATGAGAACTCTTGGAAACTGTTAAGAGGTTCCTCCCTCCCCCCTCCTCATCCCCAGCTTTGGAAACCCAAATGTTCCTTCTCAATATATGTACGTGTGTATACATACATACATATATATATATACATGTATATATACATACATATCTATGTGTACATATATGTATATATGCATGATGTGTGTGTGTGGTTAGACATTTTGAAAGCATCTATGGTGACTTTTGATTTCTCTGCATTTTCTCTGAATTTCAGGATGCTGACTTTTCCCCCTGAACTAACCAAATGATACATATGCTTGATTAAAATGATTGTTAACTCTTTAAAAGTTGCCTTCCCTTTTATGAATGCAAATCTAAGAACCTTTGATAAAAGCGCTCTCCCCACCTGTGTATGTTGGAGTGCTTTCTGTTACATGGTGACATGATTAGGCATCTGTAGGTGGAAGGTACTAAGCATGTAGGAGACAAATCTAGTGAACAAGTTTAACAGGCAAAATTTCAAAAAGAAGCAAGGGTAGATAGAGGGTCAACTGTGGTTCTGGAGTCCATGAACCCATTGTTACAGCTTCATTCATGGTAGAATATAACTTAAGGGTACAACAGTTATAATATTATCTTTTGCATGTGTTATAATTTCTGCAGTCTTTGGAACATCATCTGGCTTCCATTTTACCTATACTTTAGCTTCCAATTTTATTCTGTCAGTATAACCCAACCCTTCAGTTCCTCTGCTAGTTATTTGGAAGGAGGGTCAGTTTTCAAAAGGGATATTGTTTCACAAGGAATAATAATCACTTGAACTATTCTATCATTTTTACAAAACTGTATAGGTTTTTTCACCTTAATTTTGGAATGTTACAATGATTTCTCCTAGACAATTAGAACCTATCCCTCCAGCCAGTACGTGTATTCTTTCAGCTGCTATTCCTGATGTAGGTAACATCCATCCAAAATGTTTTCTTAGGGATTCTCATGCATATTCCAATGGAGATTTTCTTATTTCTTTTCTATTCAACCAGAAGTCCTCTAAAAAATGCACATCATGTCCTGCTGATCCACGTGTCCCTGGCTATGGTGCTGAGACATCTGGACTTACAGTCAAATATTCAATATTTGGGATCTTGTGTGTTTACTTGTTTGTTTTTCTAGTTTGCAATTATGGGATCATCATTCTGGTTAGGGGTTTACTTCTTCCCAGAGAACTATCATTTAATTTACAAAAAGCAGTGAACAAATTATCTTTGCGATGTTGATATGAATTATTGGATCTTAACTTTTTAAACTGTTCTTTCAGTAATCTGTTCATTCTGTCAATTAACCCAGATATTTGTGGACAATATAGGCTCTATATTGTTTAAAACACAATATGCCTTCATTTCATTACCTTTGAAATGTGAGTCACTGTCACTTTGAATCTGCTTTGGGATTTATAATACAGACTTATGATATCTAGTTTTACAGGGTGTTTTACTAGGTCACATTCTTATAGGGAAAAGCCACCAGTACACCTGAATCAGTGTCAGCATAAGTACATATAAATTTGCATCCTTTCTCTTTGGGTAGGAATCCAATATAATCTATTCGCAAATTGTGCAAAAAATCTATTCGCTGATACTTTTCCCTTTGCTATCTCTCCAATTTCTACATGAGGAACACTTCATTCCTTTACCAATTGACATATACAACATTCCTCTACTATTTGGTTTAATAATTCATGAGAAAAGTCAATACCTCAGTCTTGTCCCCACTGGTGTGTGGCCTGGACCCCTAAATGGCAAACCATTTGATGGTTCCAATATTGCTGATACTAGAACATCAGTTCATATCAGAGTAGGGACAATATGTTGAGTAGCAATCTTTGCTTGTCAATCAGTATATGTATTGTATTCACATTCTGGTCTGGTGAGGATGATGTGAGAATCTACATGAAAAGCTGACAAATTAGTAAACAAAGACATGTCCCATATATCTTCCATGATTCTTTGCTACAGACTCATTTGCCATGAATTGCCGAATTTTGATTTTTCTACATAGGCATTCATGTAGCTAACCCGTTAGTCCATGAACGAGTGAATATTTGACTCTGTCCTCTTTGTTCTATTTTGATAGCTTGATGTACTGCCATAAGTTCAGCACATTGGCTACTTCCACCTAAACCAGTACTTTTCAAAGTCTACCTAACGTATAGCTAAATCAATAATAACTGTGTACCAAGTCCCATCATATTTCTGGATACTTTTTGTTAAGGTAATGGTAAGGTAAGGTAAAGGTAAAAGAATACAAGGGATGAGTCCCCTTATTCAATTATCTATAAACCCCTATCATCCTCTATGTTCAATCTGACTTTCATATGGGCCAGACAGGATAATTCCACAGAGTAGTTGTAGGGACTAACACACTTGCCTCAATATTTTCCCTTTATAGTAATTGGAGATTTCATTTTGCCCACCAGGCACAGGATAGTGCTTTAAAGTAATTACTTGAAAAGTTTCAGGTAAAGTGATTGGGTTAATTTTTATGTTATCCACTAAAAACTGCATTAATTCCTATTTTCCTCACCGTAAATTACTGTCTCCCCTCAGGTAAATTTAAAGTCATTTACTTCTCAATATGTTTATTCCAATGATTTATTCAGAAATGGGTTCAATTATTACAATATGTTCTTTCTTATGCAATTATCCAATTTTCATCAGTAGTTTGATTTTTTTGGATAACATTTTAACCCCTTACAATCCTGTGATGGTGATAATAGTTCCATGTTTAAACTTATCAGGGTTCTCATATATAAGGGAGACCTCCGTTCTAGTATCTACTAATGCCCTAGCTACAATATTTGATCCATTTTTCCAATATATGTTTAAAATGATATGGGGTCTATAATCATGTCTGTATTTCTTTAACCTGAGCTTGAGTTCTACTAATTTCCTATTTTCCCTGAAGGTGTGACAAACTTGGATATAAGGGTTCAGGAAGATCTATAGGGGTAGTTCTAACTTCTCTACTCCATCTAATATCAAGTCCCCTTTCTAGGTACCTTTATATAATTCATTAGTTGGAATACCATCTATGCTACCAAAATCTAGCCCTGTTCTCAACAGAGTAGTAAACAATTCTTTTCTTGTCAATCTACACTAACTTTGAATTCACCTGCTATTCATTCTTCTCTCTCAAGGAATTTTTTTCTTTTTCTCAGTTCCTAAAGTCACTTAATTGAAATCTTGTCTAGCACTTCCAAAAGAGGGTGCCATATTGCCCCAATTATTATAGTCAAAACTAGGTGCTTGCAAATAAGAGAAGCCATCTTCACTATTATATTCTTATGGGAAACTGCAAAGGAAGTATCATGTGTTTCTAATCATTATGGCAGTCTTCAATACTCCTCCTTTAACTTTCTTATACAGTCCATAAGTGAATGCCAAGGTCTATGTCCACTTGACCTCAGAGAATCAGTAGGATACTGTTTACTGCATCCTTCTGCAGCCAAAGCTAACAGATTTGTCATATTGTTATCTCCTTGCATATACTGATCTCTAAAACTTGATGTACAAAAGGATTCTAATATCTAGAAGCTGCAAGCAATCCATCCCATCTATAGATTCTCCTCTAGCCCCTTCATCACTAATTCTCACCATCCAAGAGAGTAATGACTTCCATTCTTTGGGTCGATCAACTCAAAATAGCTGCAACTTCCTGCTGAGTGAAATCCTCAACTATCTATCTAACTACAGTGTTGTCCCCTGGTTCTCTTGTTTTCACCTTGGTATTGGTAGTGCTTCTGCCTGAGACGATTCTCCTTCTAACACTGTTTCATTTTCTTCCTCTGAATTTATTGCATTTTTCTCCCAAGCACTGTCTTGGCAGTCGTCATCATGGAAATTAAGCTGGGTGTGTACAAAGGTTGTAAGCATACTTCTTTTACCAATTCTTCTCTTTTCTGAGCTAAATGAATATTTTTCTGCTGTTATTTGAGTCCCTCCTGCTTGCTCTTTAAAAGTAGAGCCCAAATGCTTAAAATTCCCATACAAACTAGCTCATTTCCATCTATTTTTTTTCTTTTTACTTCAGCAACTTATCTCTGCTTTTAGACATAATATGGTAACCATTTAATGAAATTCAGTCCTTCTACATATCACTGCCTGTTCTTTCCCTGGTTTTATTGGTATTCCTTGCAAAAATATTTCAAAATCTCTAGGTTTCCCCTCCTGTAACTTCAGTTCCAAGTTTTCACAGGGGCCAAGTTCTTTTAGCCCTTTCCCTTGCTAGGGAACAATGAGGTAAATACTCACATCCTGGGATATCCATTTCTTTCTCTATAGTCATTCTACCTCCAAATAGAGATTTTATAGCCAGCAATCCTGTTTGTGATGCCAAACGTATCACCAAGGTGGTATTCACAGAACCAAGAGTGACCATTAGTATGACAGCAAAGTTATGAATCAGAAAGTATAACAAACTTCATATGCAAGACAGGGGAAAATCATTTATTCAGATACCAGAAAGCAAATTTCAACACAAGAAAGTGAAATCTGCCAAAGCAACAAAGAAGGCAATATACATTATCACTAAAAGGGATAAAACCAGTCCCAAGCCTTCCCCCCACCCTCCTTGCTGGGGCCTTACCCAAAACTGAGACTCACAAGACTGGTTGTGCCTGACTGTCTCCTGTCTTCTCTGCTCCTAATTGCTGTCAGCAATTTCCTCCCATTCTGCTCCACATTTCCTGTTGCATCCATTCATCAAGATCCTCCTACAACATGTGACTTAGGTTTACATGTATTTTAAGCAGGTCACATGAGTGTATTATGAATGGGAAAGATCTTTCCATTTAAATAACCATTACAGTGGGTCAAGCAACAAATTATAAAGGCAATCAATAACTTCATTCAAGAGAATCACAATAATAAGACAATATATCAAAACTTACAGGATGCAGCAAAAACAGTTCTTAAAGGGGATTTTTATACTTCTGAATGCTTATAGGAATAAAATAGAGAATGAGGAGATCAATGAATTGGGTATGCAACTGAAAGAAGTTGAAAAAAGAACAAATTGAAAATCCCCAACTAAATATAGAATTAGAAATTCTGAAAACCTAAGGAGAGTACTTAAAATTAAGAAAAGTATTGAACTAATAAACAAAACTAGGAGCTGGTTTTAAGTAGAAAAACAGTAATATTTATAAACCTTTGGTCAATTTGATTAAAAAAAAGAAAAAAGAAAACCAAATAATAAGTATCGAAAATTAAAAGTATAAATTCACTTGTAATGAATAGGAAATTAAAATAATAATTGGAAGTTATTTTTCCAATTATATGCCCATGAATTTGACAATCTTAGTGAAATGGATGAATGTTTTCAAAAGTATAAACTGTCCAGATTAACAGAAGAGGAAGTAAAATACTTAAATAACACTATCTCAGAAAAAGAAATCAAACAATCCAATAAAGGACTCCCTAGGAAAAAATGTCCAGGGCTTGATGGATTTACAAGTGAATTCTTTCAAACATTCAAAGTTAATTCTAATATCATATAGAATATTTAGAAAAATTGGCAAAGAAGGAGTTCTACCAAATTCCTTTTATGACACAAATATCATGCTGATACCTAAACAGGGAAGAACCAAAAGGGAGAAAAAAATTTTGGACTAATTTTGCTAATGAATACAGATGCAAAAAATTTTAAATAAGATATTAGTAAAAAGTTTATAGCAATTGCAATAGCCGTTTGGGAATCTACCATCAAAGATAAGCCCATGAACTATATGAATACAATTAAAAAAACTTTCCATACAAATACATTTATCTCTAAACAATTGGGAAAATGTTAATTGCTCATGGACTGTACAAGTCAATTAAAAGAAACCACTGCTGTACCTAAATTATTCTATATATTCAGTGTCATACCAATTAAACTACAGAAATGAGTATTTTATAAAGTTAGGAAAATAATAACAAAATTCATTAGAAAGAACAACGTGTGTGTGTGTGTGTATGTGTATGTGTGTGTAGGAAATCAATGAGAAAAAAGTGAAGCTAGGTGACCTACCTGTATGCAAATCTCAAAGCATATTAAAACAAGGTAATTATCAATGCAATCTGGTACTGGCTAAGAAATAAAGAGGTGAATCAGTGGAATAGATAAAAACTTAATATATTGTAGCAAATGACCATAGTATTCTGGCATATGATAAACCCAAAGATCTAAACTTTTACAGCAAAAATTCATTGTCTGAGAAAAAAGTTGGGAAAACTGGAAAAAAGGGGAACAGACATTATGTATAGATAGACCAACATCTACCCCATATACCAACATGATTTATACATAAAGTGTAATATCATGGTGAGAATGGGAACATGATTTATACATAAAGTGTAATATCATAAGCAAATTAGAATATCATGGGAAAATTTACCTGTCAGATCCTTGGAAAAAGGAAGAGTTTTGGAGTAAACAAGATGTAGAGAGCAATATGGAAGATAAAATGGATAATTTTGATTTTAAAATGTCATAAAGTTTTTGCATAAATAATAGTAATTCAACCAAGATTAAGAGATCAGAAAAACTGGATGGGGGGGGTGGGAATTTATAGCAAGTTTCTCAGATACAGATCTCATTTCTCAAATATATGGAGAAATGAATCAAATTTGCAAGAATATAAATCATTCACCAGTTGATAAATAGTCAAAGGTAATAAAGAGGCAACTTTCAAACAAAGAAACCAAAGCTTTCTATAACAATTTGAAAAAACATCTCTAAATCATTATTGATTAGAGAAATGCAAAATTAAAACAACTCTGAGATACCAACTCATACTTATCCTATTGGCTAATATGATAAATGAAAGAAAAGTAATAAAGTTCAGAAGGAATACTAATGCCTTGCTAGTGGATCTGTGAAATGATTCAACTATTCTGGAAAAAATATGGGACTATGCCCAAAGTACTCTCCCTTAATAAGTGGAAATACCATTTCTAGGTATACATTTCAAAGAGGTCAAAAAAGGGGAGGACACATTTGTACAAAAATATTTATAATAGCTCTTTCAGTGGAGGTTAAGAACTGGAAATCAATTGGATGTCCATCAATAGGGGAATGACTTAACATGAGGTAATTTTTGTTTCTGATGGAATATTATTGTGCTACAAAAAATGAGAATAGGATGATTTCAGAATAACCTGAAAAGACTTATATGAATTGATGCAAAGTGAAGCTAAGAGAACCAGGAGAACATTGTATAGCAATGCTGTACTATGAAGAACTGTGAATGACTTTGCCATTCTCAGTATTACAACGACCAAAAACAATCCAAAAGGACTCATGATGAAATATGCTATCTGTCTCCAGAGAAAAAATTAATAATGTCCATAAACAGATGGAAGCATACTCTCTCTTTCACTTTCTCCCCCCTTCCTTCTTTCCTTCCTTCCTTCCCCTCTTTCCTGATAGTCTTCTTGTACAAAATGAGTAATATAAAATGCTTTACATTTTGCACATGTATAATCCATATTGGGAAGTACAGCCTATATGGTGGAATAGAAGGAGGGACCTACTCGAGTTCTCCCCTAAAGTCCTCAAAATGCTTGTAAAAAATGCCTGCAAAAAATTCTAGAGCAACACAAGCCACAAGATGACAGAGTGAAACAGATTTCCAGTCCACGATATTCCAGAAGGCTGACAGGAAGGGTATATTGCACCAGGCTCAGACCAGAGTACAGCCCAGTTTGGTCCATGTCAGCACAGATGGGTTTGGAGCAGGCCTCAGGGTGCTGAATCACTGGCAGCTGCAGAAGTTCCCTGACTTTTCAACCCACAAATGTCAGGACCGATTCAAAGTTCAGTGGGAAAGGTCTCCAGGGTGAGAAATGAACAAGGTCTGGCCCCAACTCTAGGGTAGTGGCAGGGGCTACAGAAGAAATAGCTGTTTCTGGAGCTCTCACACAACAGACAGTGGGATAATTGAGTGACTAATCTCGGTCACTCTCCTGGGTGGTGGTACTAAAGTGACAATAACACTGTCAGGGCAGAGCTGGTAGCAATTGTGTAAAAGGAAACCTACACGCAGTTCAGGGCAGAAAAGAGTGCTTGTGGTTGCTCACAGACCACAGTGAAGGTCAGGAGAGGAGTAAATATCTCTCATTTGATCATACCACTTTGAAGTAACTGAGAATTTGCAGGTCCCTAGAAATATCTCGAAAGCAGCTGAACAAAACCTCTGAAACTTGGAAACACCCTCCACTTAACAAAGAGCTCGAAAGTCAAGTAATTGGCTGAGGAAATGACAAAAAAGGGGGAGAAGTCTGTATAAGATTAATTTCTTGATCAAAAGGCATTTTCTAACATCCTTGAGGATGAGGGAGATCAAAGCATACAACCTGAGTAGGAAGGCAAAGGCAAGACTTCCAAATCCAAAGCCTGCAAGAAAATTATGAAATTCCTTCAGGTCATGGAAGAGCTCAAAAAGGATTTTGGAAATCAAGTAAGAGAAGCAGAGGAAAATTTGGGAGGAGAAATGAGAGTAATGTAAGAAAATCATGACAAACAAGTCAACAGCTTGCTAAAAGAGACCCCTCCAAAATGTTGAAGAAAATAACACCTTTAAAATAGACTAACTCAAATGACAAAAGTGGTCCAAAAAGCCAAAGTCCTAAAAGAGGAGAAGAATGCCTTAAAACGCAGAATTTTCCAAATGAAAAAGGAGGTCCAAAAGCTCACTGAAGAAAATAATTCCTTAAAAATTAAAATGGAAAAAATGGAAGCTAATGACTTTATGAGAAATCAAAAAATTATAAAACAAAATCAAAAGGATGGAAAAAATAGAATATGAAGTATCTCAGTGGAAAAACAATTGATTTGGAAAAATAGATCCAGAGAAACAATTTAAAAATTGTTCGTCTGTCTGAAAACCATGATAAAAAAAAAAAGAGCGTAGTCATCTCTCAAGAAATTTTTTCAAAGAAAACTGCCCTGATATTCTACAATCAGAGGGTAAAAAAGAAATGAAAGAAGGCACTGATCACCTCCTGAAAAAGATCCCAAAACAAAAACTTCTAGGAATATTGTAGTGAAATTCCAGATTTCCCAAGTCAAGGAGAAAATATTACAAGCAACCAGAAAGAAGCAATTCAAGTATTGTGGAAACACAAGCAGGATAAAATAAGGGTTAGCAATTTCTCTGCTAAGGGATCAGAAGACTTGGAATATGATATTCCAGAAGTCAAAGGAGGTAGAATTAAACCAAGAATCACCTACCTAGAAAAATTGAGTATAATACCTAAGGGAAAATAGAATTTCAGTGAAATAGAGGACTTCCAAGTAAATATATATATATATATATATATATATATATATATATATATATATATACATATATATGTACATATATATTTATATATATATATATATACACATATATATGTATATATATGTATATATGGAAGTGTTCAGAGGAATGTACTGGGAGAAAAAGAAAGAGAGAGGAAGAATGTAGCAAATCATCTCATATAAAAGAGGAGAGAAAAAGCTTTCACAATGGAGGGAAATAGGGGAAAGGTGAGAGGGATAAATGAGACTTACTCACGTTGGATTTGGCTTAAGGAGGGAATAACACACATTCAACTGGGTATAGAAATCTATCTTACCATGAAAGAAGGCAGAAAGGAAGGGAATAGGAAAGGAAGGATAATAGAAAGGACAGCAGATTGAGGGGAGGGGTAATCAGAAGCAAATACTATTGTGGGGAACTGGACAAGGGAGAAAATGGATGAAATGGAGGGCAGGCCAAGATAGGTTGAAACGTAACTAGTCTTTCACAAAATGACTGTTAATGAAGTGTTTTGCATAACTATACATGTATTACCCATATCAAATTGCTTTCTTTCTCAGTAAGAGTGGATGGGAAGGGAGGGAGGAAGAGAATGTGAAACACAGAACTTTGAAAAAAATGTCAAAAATTGTTTTTCAATGCAACTGGGAAATAATATGTACAGATAATGAGATATAGAAATCTATATTGACCTACAAGCAAACAGAGGGTGGGGAGTGGAAGAAGGGCAGTGATAGTAGGCAGGGCACATTGGGGCATTGAGTATTTGGAGTGCATGCAGTCCTGGGGTGGTGGGAAGGGAGAGAAGATGAGAAAATTTGGAATTCAAATCTCGTAGGATTGAATGTTAGAAATGAAAATAAATTAATTATATAACATCTTTAAAAAGTAATAATAATAATCTATTTTGGATTTCTTACCATTTCAGAGAGTGGGGAAGAGTGGTATGGAAGAAACAATAGCATTTGGGACTCTGAACTTAAAAAAAAAAAACATGTTAAAATTGTATTGACATGTAAGTAGAATGAAATAATTTGTTGCTTGAAAAATTAAAATTTGAAGTGAAAAAAACAGCCTGGGAAATGAACAAAAAACAGCTCTATCATAAAAAGAAACTACAGTGACAGGATAGACCAAGATAATAACTTAGAAAACAATAATGTGATGTGAAAATAGCTACAATCAAAGCTTCAAAGCTAAAAAATATTAATTAAACACAACACCAACATGAATTCCTAGAAGAGTTAAAGAAAGAGATAAAATGTGTAGATAGGAACATTGGGAAAAGAAAAGAGGATAATGCAAGAAACCATGAAATGAGAATAGTTTAGTAAAAGATGCACAAAAAATAGCGAAGAAAAATATCACCTTAAAGAGAATGTCTGATTAAAAAAAAAAAGACACAGAAACTCACTGAAGGAAAGAACCCACTAAAAAGCAGAATTGGAAAAATAAAAAAATGGAGGTACAAAAGCAAGCTGAAGATAATAATTCTATACAAATTAAATTGTGAACTAATGATACCATGAGCCTTCAAGAAACAATAAAACAAAGTCAAAAGAATGAAAAAACAGAAAAAAAATGTGAAATATCTATTTGGAAAAACAACTGTCCTGGAAAATAGATCAAGCAGAAATAATTCAAGAATCACTGGGCAATTTGAAAGTAATGATTAAAAAAGGAGCCTAGATATCATATTTCAAGAAATTACCAAGGAAAAGTTCACTTATGTCATAGAAACTGAAAGTAAAATAGTGAATAAATCCACTGATCATTTGAAAAAAATACCAAAATGAAAACTCACAGTTATATTATGATCAAATTCTAGAGCTCCCAGATAAAGTTGAAAGTTGAAGCAGTCAGAAATAAACAATTAAATTATCACTGATTCGCAGTTAGGATCACACAAAATTTAGCAGATTACATATTAAATGAGGACAAGTCTTGGAATGCTGGAGGGCTAAGAAGCTCGGACTGCTAGCAAAAATAATTTAGCCAGAAATCTCAGTGTGATCCTTCAGGGAGGAAATGGATATTTAATGAAATATTGAAAATAATTCTTCCATAAAAATCATTCTTCTTTAAAGAAAAACAGAAGGAAATAGAAAAATTGACATTAAAATACAAAAGTCAAGAGAAACAAAAAAGAAAGGTAAACATGAAAGAGTAATTATAAGAGACTCAATAGAGTTAAACTATTGAAATTCCTCTAAGTGAAGATAATTGCAGCTTCTAAGAACTTTATCATTATTAGGGCAGTTAGAAGAAATCTGCATAAACAGAGTGTATGGTTGTAAATTAATAACATTCAGATGATCTCCAAGAAAATAATTTTGGGTGAAAAAGAGAGATACATTTGGAGAACAGGAAAGGGAGTTGTAGAATGGGGCAAATCTTCTCACATAGAAGATGTTTGCAAGTAATAGCTTTGAGAGTGGAGGAAAAAATTGTGAGGGATAGCATATAGTTTTATCTCACTCATTGAAATTGATTCAGAGGGAATTGTATGTATGTGCATGTGTATGAACTCTATCTTACCCAGTAAGGAAATAAATGTGGAAGCAGATAAGAGATAGTACATGGGCAATAATAAAAGTGAGAGTAAATTAAAGGAGGCAGTGATCAGAAGAAAATAGACTTTTGAAGAGATTATGACAGAAAAATAGAAAAGAATAAACAAAGAAAAATGAGATTAATGGAAATGTTCAGTTAGCAATGATAACTGTGAATATGACTATAATTAAGTAACCCACAGAATGGAAGCAAATAGTACAGTGAATTGAAAACAGGAATCCAATAATATATTATGTACAAGCGACACACTTGATAAAGAAAGTCACACACAGAGTTGAAAGGAAGGGCTGAAGCAGAGTTTGTTATGCCTTACCTAAAGTGGAGAGGGAAATGATGGTAGTCATGATCCTAGAAAAAGCAAATGTAAGAATAGATCTAATTGAAAGTAATAAAAAGAAAACATTTCACTAAAAATACAATGAAGTGATATAAAACTATTTAACAGGAAGTTACTCTGATAAGCAAAAAACTTATTCAGAACCCCAGGTAACTACAGCAGTCGTTCCTGAGATCAGCTCACAAGTTAAATGTCTGTTAAGTTACCTACTTGAATTTCCAGGATCCAAAATGGCGATCAGAATATGTTATCCCCCACCCAACCTTGTTGACCTTGAAAAACCCGGAGAATATTTCCCCAGATAAAATCCTGGAATAGTGGGATCAGTTGAAGGGGTAAACAGTCTCTGAGCCTGTGAGACTAAGAAATTCACAAAGGGAAGTGCCTCTTGTTGTGGCTGAAGGGGACCAGTGCATGACTGGAGTTGTCCCAGACAGCCCCACCTCAGTGAACCAGGAGGGGATCCTGAGCCCCAGGTGAATGGAGGCAGCAATTGTCAACACCAGGACCCCAGGCATGCCTCAGCACAGCCAGGGCAATCGGGAAGACATAGCACAGACAGTGTTCACCAGGCACTGAGCTTGCCTCTGCTCTAGTTCAGGAAACTAGAACTCTTGTGGCCAGACCACCCCTCCCCCATACATTATGTAGCTAACTCCAGGGTATCTCTGAGGAAACTGAGAAAGATTTCACCTGGTCTCTGCTTTGGCACACCAGGCAGCTCAGCAACAGGTAAGGTGCAGCATTTTAGTTTCCAGTTGAAAGAAACAGAGGCCACAACCCACAGAGCCTCAAGTTCCAAGCACAAGAGCTATGGAACAGAGCCACCTGTGCAAGAGAGGTAGAGATCTACATTAAAAGTCAAGAAAAGGATGATCATTATGAGCAAGAAGCAACCCAGTAAAGAAAAGACTATAGAATCTTTGTATGGGAAGAAAGACCAAAGCACGAATACCAAAGAAGTCAGCATTGAGGCTGTACTCACACCTGAAACTTCTGAAGGGAATATGAACTAATCTCAAGCCCAAAGAGCATTCTTGGAAGAGATCCAGGAGGATTTTAAAAGCCAAATTGGAGAAATAGAAGAAAAACTGGCCAAAAACCATAAAAATACAATAAAATAATTCACTGAAGAGAACAACTGTATTAAAAGAAAAACTGGACAAATGGAAAAGAAAGTATAAAACCTGACTGGAGAAAACAACTTCTTATAAGGAACGACTGGGAAATGGAAAAAGAGGTGGAATAGTTAACTGAAGAAAATTATCTATTAAAAATTAGGATTGGGCAAGTAGAAGATGATGACTGTATAAGACATCAAAAATCAGTCAAACAAAACTAAAGAATGAAAAAGAATAGAAGAAAATCTAAAGTATTTCATTGGATAAACAACTGACCTGGAAAATAAATTCAGGAGATGCAATCTAAGAATTACTGGTCTACTGGAAAGTCATGATGAAAAAAAGAACCTGAACAATATCTTCCAAGAAATCAACAAGGAAAACTGTCCTGAGGTCCTAGATCCAGAGGGCAAAATGGTCATTGAAAAAATCCACCAATCACCTCCTGAAAGAGATTCCAAACTGAAAACACCAAGGTATATTATTGAAAAATTCCAGATGTATTGTTAGGGAAGGGAAGGGAAGGAAAGGGAAAAAGTAGTAGTGGAAAAGGTGAATACAAGAGAGGTGGACTGATAGAAGGGAGGGAAGAGTGAGGGAGGTGGTGGTGAAAAATAAAACACTCATGGAAGAGAAAGGAGAAGGGAGAAATTAAAGTATAAATTGGGGGAAATAGGACAGAGAGAAAGGCACAGATAATCAAAGTTGTAAATGTGAATGGGATAAAATCTCCCATAAAACACAGGCAGGTAGTAGAATGGATTAAAAACCAAAATCCTACATTATGTTCTTTACAAGTAACACACTTGAAAGAAGGGGACACAGACAAGGTAAAGGGAAACACTGGAGATGAATATATCATGTTTCAACTGATGTAAAAAAGGAGGGGTAGCAATGCTAATTTCAGACAAAGAAAAAATACAAATAAATCTAACCAAAAGAGATAAGGAAGGAAACTCTATCATGCTAAAAGGCACCATACATAGTCAAGCAATATCATTACTAAACATATATGCACCAAATGGTATACTATCCAAATTCCTGGGGGAGAAGTTAAGGGAGTTACAGGAAGCAATAGAGAGCAAAACAATACTACTAGGAGAACCCAACTTCACCCTCTATGAACTTGATAAATCTAACTTCAAAATAAACAAGAAAGAAGTTAAGGAGGTGACCAGAACTCTGGATAAGTTTGATAGGATACATTTCTGAAGAAAAATTGAATGGGGATAGAAAGGAATATGACTTTTTCTCAGCAGTACATAGCACACTCTCCAAAACGACCATGTTCTAGGACATAAGCACCTCGCAATGAAGTGCAGAAAGGCAGAGCTAGCAAATGCATCCTTTACAGATCACAATGCAATAAAAATTATATGTAATAAAGAGCCATAGAAAGATGGACCAAAATGTAATTGAAAACTAAATAGTCAAATCCTAAAGAAGGAGTGTATTAAACAAGAAATCAAAGAAACGATCAATAATTTCATTCAAGAGAATACCAATAATAAGACAGCCTACCAAAACTTATGGGATGTTGTAAAACCAGTTCTTAAGGGAATTTTTATTTCATTGAATGCCTATATGAATGAGACAGTGAAGCAGATCAATGCATGGCACATGCAGCTGAAAAAGCTAGAAAAACAACAAATTGAAAATCCCCAAGTAAATACCAAATTAGAAATACTGAAAGCAAAAGGAGAGATTAATAAAATAGAAATTAAGAAAACTATTGAACGAATAAATAAAGCTGCATTGCTTTTATGAAAAAAACAATAAAATTGAGAAAGTTTTTGTCGATTTGATTAGAAAAAAGAAAGAAGAAAAGCAAATTACCAATTTCAAAAATGAAAAGTGTGAATTCCCCTCCAACAAGGAGAAAATTAAAGCAATAAGTAGACATTACTTTGCCCAACTGTATGCCCATAAATTTGACAATCTAAGTGAAATGTATGAATATTTAAAAAATTTAAATTGTCCAGATTAAGAGAAGAGGACATTAAGATATCACTCTTTGCAGATGATATGATGTTGTACTTAGAGAATCCAAGATGATCAGGGAAAAAAACAACTACTTGAAATAATAAGCAATTTTGACAAAGTTGCAGGTTACAAAGTAATCCCATATAAATCATCTGAATTTCTTTATATTACTAAAAAGCCTAACAGCAAGAGATAGAGAGATCCCATTTAAAGTTATGGTAGACACTATAAAATATATGCTAGTCTACCTGCCAAAACAAACCCAAGGACTGTATGAACACAATTACAAAACAGTTTTCAAACAAATGCAAATGAAGTTAGATGTAAGCAACTTGAAAAATATCAGTTGCTTGTGGGTAGAATGAGCTAATATAATAAAAATGATAATTCTATCTAAATTAATTTACTTATTCAGTGACATACCAATCAAACTACCAATAATATTTTCTAGAGGTAGAAAAAAATAGTACTAAATTCATCTGAAATAACAAAAGGTCAGGAATATCAAGGGAATTTATGAAAAAATGCTAGGGAAGGTGGCCTAGCCCTACTATATCTCAAAATGCATTAGTATGCAGCAATCATCATGACCACTTGGTACTGGCTAAGAAACAGAGGGATAATAAATACCAAATGAGAAATACTGAAAACCAAAGGAGAGATTAATAAAATTGAACTTAAGAAAGCTATTGAACTAATATATAAAACAAAGAGTTAGTTTTATTGAAAACCAATAAAATTGATAAACATTTAAGGCTATTTGATTAAAAAAAGAAAGAATAAAACCAAATTACCAATATCAAAAATGAAAAGGATGAACTCACCTCAATGAGGAGGAAATTAAAACAGTAATTGGAAATAACTTTGTCCAACTTTATGCCCACAAATTCGACAGTCTAAATGAGATGAATCATTACTTCAAAAAATATAAATTGTCAAGATTAACAGAAGAAAAAGTTTAATACTTAAACAATTCCATCTCAGAAAAAGAAAATGAAGAAGCCATCAATGAAATCCTTAAGAAAAATTTCCCATGGCAGGATGGATTTACAAGTGAATTCTATCAAACATTTAAAGAACAGTTAATTCCAATAATATACAGACAAATTGGGAAAATGGGGGAAGAAGGATTCCTCCAAAATTCTTTTTATGATACAAATATGGTTTTGATACCTAAACCAGGAAGAGACAAAACAGAAAAAGAAAATTATAGACCAATTTTTCTGATGAATATAGATGCAAAAATTTTAAATAGAATTTTAGCAAAAAGAATACGGCAACTTATCACTAGAATAATACATTATGATCAGATAGGATTCATAACAGGAATGCAAGGCTGGTTCAATATTAGGAAAACTATTAGCATTATTGATCATATCAACAACAAACCTAAAAGAAACTGTGATATTATCTCAACAGAAGCAGAATTTTTTTTTTCTATTTTGTTCAGAAAATACTTCCCACACAAATGAAGTGAGATTTGCATAAGTGGAAAAACATCAGTTGCTCATGGGTAGACTGAACCAATACAATAAAATGACACTTTTACCTAAATTAGTTTACTTATTTAGTGTCATACCAATCAAACTTTCATATAATTATATTCTAGAGTTGGAAAAAATAATATCAAAATTCACCTGGAAGAACAAAAGGTCCAGAATAGCAAGGGAAGTAATGAAAAGAAATGCTAGGGAAGGTAGCCTAGCTCCACCAGATCTGAAATTGCATTATAAAGCAGCAAATATCACAACCATTTGGTACTGGCTAAGAAACAGAAGGGTAGACCAGTGGAAGAGGCTAGATACTTAAGGCACAGTTGGCAATTAATATAACAATCCACTGTTTGATAAACCCAAGGACCCCAGCTTCTGGGATAAAAACTCACTGTTCAACAAAAACTCCTGAGAAAACTGGATAAAAGTGTGACAGAAAGTAGTCAAAGACCACTGCCTGACAGTGTACAGAAGAATAAAGTACAAATGGGTACAGGATCTAGGTATAAAGAACGATGCTATAAACAAATTAGTGGAGCAAGGAATAGTGTATTTATCAGATTTATAAGGAAGGGAAGAATTGTTGATTAAAGAAGAGATAGAAAGCATTATGAAGTGCAAAAGTGATAATTTCGATTACATCAAACTGAAAAGTTTTTGCACAACCAAATTCAATGCAACTAAGATCGGGTGGAAGCAGAAAACTGGGAAAGAATTTTTGCAACCCGTGTCTGTGATAAAGACCTCATTTCTAAAATATAGAGAGAACTGAGTCAAATGTACAAAAATGCAAGTCATTCCCCAATTGATACATGGTCAAAGGATATGAACAGGATGGTTTCAGAGGAAGAAATTAAAAACATCTATAGCCATATGAAACAATGTTCTAAATCACTATTGATTAGAGATATACAAATCAAAATAACTCTGAGATACCACATCACACCAATCAGTTTGGCTAACGTGACAGAACAGGAAGATGATAAATGTTGGAGATGTAGGAGAGTTGGATTACTGATTCATTGTTGGTGAAGCCATGAATTGACCCAACCATTCGGGAGAGCCATTTGTAACTGTGCCCCAAAGGCTACAAAAATATGCACACCCTTTGACTCAGTGTTATCTCTTTCTAGGGCTGTCTGCCAAATAAATTATAAAACTGGGAAAATTTCCTGCATGTACAAAATTATTTGCAGCAGCTCTTTTTGTGGTGGCCAGGAACTAGAAATCAAGGGGATTTCCATCAATTGGGGTATGGTGGAACAAGTTGTGTTATATGAAAATAATGGAATATTATTGTGCCATAATTTCTTACAGCGAAGTCAGACTTCAAAAAAACCTGGACTTATATGAACTGATGCTGAGTAAAATGAGTGGAACGAGGAGAACATTATACACAGTAACAGCCCCTATGTGGGAGGACTGTTTCTGATGAACTAAGTCCTTCACAGCAATGCAAGGACAAAACATTTCCAAAGGACTCTTGAGGCAAAATGCCATCCTCATACAGAGAAAAAAAAACTATGGAATCAAAACACAGAATGAAGCAGATTATTTTCTCTTCTATTGCATTTGTTTTGTTTTTTTTTCCCTCAGGTTTCTCCCATTCGTTGTAATTCTTCTATGCAACATGAATAATGTGAAAATGTGTTTAATTAGAATGTATAAACAGAACCCGTATAAGACTGCAATTGTCACAGGGAGGATGGGGAAAGAGGGGGAGAAAAATTAAGACATATGAAAGTAATTGTTGATGACTGCAAACAAATGAATTAATTATATTTTTAAAACGTCTGACTCAGATGCAGCCGAGGCTTTTCCAATTTAGTGGACTTCTGAAAATCACCAATCACCATACCCTTTTTTGCAGACCCAATGTGTTGCCATATGAAGGTAAGGTGAGGGGTAAGTCTCGAGAAACTAAGAGCATCTATATACTTGTTCTAAATCCTTCCTAAATTAAGGCCAAATAATTTTCATTTTATTTACTGATTCATGATTTTTGAGTGTCACATTTTATCTCACCAACAAAATGGAATTTCCTGATTCCTATTGTTAGGTTTGGATCTCTAACTCTTGAGGAATTAATATTTCTCTAATTTTGTGATCTAATTTTGTAAATAGTACTTTTTTATTAGTAATCATATAGTTCATGCATGTGTTTTGGTAGCTAGACATGCAAGTATTTTATAACTCTATGGTTATTTCGAAAGAAATTTCTTTCAGTATCTCTTATTTGAGTTTGTTTCTATTTTTATCCAGCTATCCAGGATAGCTGATGATATTAGCAGATTAATTTTATGTCCTGCTAGCTTGCCCAAATTACTATAACATTGCATTAGTGTGTTTATAGCTTCTATTTAATTCCTGAATTGTGACTTCTTGTAGAAGTCTGGTATTCTGCTACTGCTTTTGACTTTTACTGGTATCTGAGTTCACAGTGTAATAAGTTTACAGGTCTACCTGCATGTTTTAGGAATAGAATGCTACCTTTTTAAGTCCATTATTCATGGTTCATGTACATACTCCAGTGTATTACAAACTTGCCGAATCCCTAGGTCATGTAGACTGATCGCTGTCATACATATTGGTGATTTTCATTATAACTTTCAGGGTCTTTAATGCCCTGGCATTTCCTCTTTGGAGAGTTCTACATCTCCTTCTCCTATTCCTGGATCCAGTGATAAGAGTATTCTGGCTTCTTGATTGACCTGGCCACCTCTAGTTGAAGTATTCTGGTCTTTGTATTTTTCATCCCATAGTACCATAGGCTCCAGATGTTACAGATGTGTACTGCAGGACTGAGTTCAGTGTTTGACCTCCCCTTCCTGCATGGACCCCTTCCATTTCGTTGTTGTTATTTGTCTCACTTTCAAATCCTGGGATGAAAGATTGTACAGTAATTCTATTTTTGATTTCTTGGACATAATTTGATTTGATTTTTTTAAAAAATTGCTGGAGTACTTGTTTGAGATCATGGACACCCTGTGTCACACTGAGAAAGTAACTTCTCCCTTGTCTGACTCACTGTCCTCATTTTTAAAAGGGAGAAAATAATATCACTTACCTCCCAGGATTATCATGAGGAAATAAAATAAGATAATTTTTGTGAAGTGGCAAACAAATTCCAATTCATACTATTATTCTACTCCTACTTACTCCACAACCTTAATAAGAAGCCCTCTACTGCACCTTTTATCACAATTTCTATGAATTAAACTATAATAAACCTTGCTTTTGCTCTCTAAGGAAGAGCAATTCAAGTTATTGATATTTCTTCTATATTGACTAATCGAGACTGATACGTCTCAGTGGTAATCTCAACTCAGCATCTGAATTAGATTGGAGTGTTTGTTTCAGGATACAACTTTCAATATTGTTTGCTGTATTTCAATATTGTTAGTCATATCTTAAATAGCAACTTAAAAGTCCTACTGAGCACAGAATCCTGTGTCCACAATGATGGAAGGGGGACAAGGCATTTGGACTAAAATGCAAATCTGTATTTTGGCAAAATTATAACCTTCCAACTTCTCTCTATGTCTCTCCAAACCTCAGACTAAACTTCAATATTTCAAAAATTAAGTAAATTTTCTGTAATAAAATCTTACTTTTTAAACCATTCACATCTGGTTTTGATTTACTATCCTCACATAAGTCCGGAATATAAATTCCTTTCCATTGGCATTTCTTTACCACAAACTTAAGCTGTAGCTTGAGAACATAACATGTAGAATGAACACTCTTCATTAAAAAAGGATCTCTAGATTCAAAAAATGCAAACTGTGGACTACAATGCCATCATTTCTCTCTCTATAAGAATATACATGATGTTGGCAAACTATTTTCCTCCTTTCTTCTTGAAGGCTCAATCCCCCACTTATGTGTGTCAACACAATTTTTTGTTTGTTAAAGGTAGAAAGAAAATGTCACTGTCATAAATTGGAATTTAGTTATGTAATAAAATAAACGTTTTTTACATTATACTGGGGAAAAACTTATTTCTAATGTATGTGGATCCAAAAATATTCTAATTTAAACTATTCAAATATCTTGCTATAATTAAAATTATAAATGTAATGCCATATAATTTCACGTGTTAAAGATATTTACATGTTGAATAGTTATAACAATTTATTTGAGTCTCTGAGTGAGATTTTTCTGTAACAACAGAAACAGAAACATTGAGGCATTCAACTGAATTCTGCTTGCTTCAAAAGCATTCAGGAAAAGAGATGCAAGATGAGAGAGAGAGAGACAGAGAGAGAGAGAGAGAGAGAGAGAGAGAGAGAGAGAGAAAGACAGACAGAGAGAGAGAGAGAGAGAGAATTCTTAGAGGCTAGAGAGCTCTGAGTACCAATCTGCATTTGCATATATCCTTTTTAACCCTGAGCCAATACAATAACCCCTTACAACTGCAATTACTCATTTATAAAATGGCATTAATAACTGTTAGAAGCAATATTGATACAATAACAAATAGAGAGCCAATGTTGTAATGAGATAGAACTGGTGTCAATCTTTTTCTCTTACCAATAGTATTTGTGTGACACTGGGTAAATCACTAAGCTGCTTCATGATTCAGGTATCTAAGTAAGACCATATATTTGAGGTGAATTATTCCTCCACATAAGTGGAGGAACTTCCCTCGTGGAAAATCTTCCACATAGCTAAAAATACAAATATGCTTCTCTACCCCCTACACCAAAAAAGTAAACAAAAATAACCAAAATAAATGATAATTCTAAGGTTAAGAAGCTACTATATTAATAAGATGAGAGCTAAGATTTCTGGACTGTGGTTTAAAGTAAAAGTATGAAATTCTCTTGGACAATGATGGAGTGCTCCTAACTGTGACTGTGACATTTCTCTGAAATCGTGGCAAATTTAATTGATAGGATTTTAACTGAAAATAATGCATTAAGGGAAAATCCTTTCTTATTATAATGGCAAGCAAAGTAGGATGTTTTGCTGTTTTTCTGGATTGAGTTTTAGCCACTTGAGTGCCTTTGATTAAATCAATCAAGTGTCTTTGACTAGAAATAGGATATATATATACATATATATATATATATATATGTATATATATATATATATATATATATATATATATAGAGAGAGAGAGAGAGAGAGAGAGAGAGAGAGAGGGGGGGGGGGAGAGAAGAGAGGGAGAGAGAGAGAGGGAGAGTGAGAGAGAGGGAGGGAGAGAGGGAGAGAAGGAGTAGAGAGAGAACCAGGGCTGACAGAGGTGACCATAAACAGCCTAGGGGAACTTTGTTGTGGGGAGGTCTTAGAGAAAGAATACTAGTAATGTCAGCGCTCTGTCTGTTGATCCTGTCTATTGATCTTCATGAATGGATTGAGATTATGGTACTGGTAAGGTGTATAATTATTATATCCCTGTTAAACTTTGCTTTCCTAGAAACAGAAGCACCAAGCAGGGGCCGTGGACCTTGCTACCAGGAAGAAGTAGGAAGAGTTTGGAGTGGAAGAGTCTCTGTGACCTAAGACAAGGAGCAGGAGCAGAGAACTGCTTGTGTGTGAACCCAGGGCAAAACTGGGAGTGGTTGGCCCACAGGGTTTGGAAGTCAACCTCTTGACAAGGTAAGAGAGGACTTTACTTACACACTTTGTATTGATTAAGATTGATTAAGTGACCTAGGAGTGGACAATATGGTATTTTCTGCTACCTCTTAAGGATGTATCGTGCTAGGGAAAACTCTAACCTGGGACCCTCTGACTTTGGGGATACAATGATATACCCTATGCAGTATATGAAATATTGAGTGTCATGAGATACATATATGTATCAGATGACCTGTTTTGCTTAAGGATGTTGTTATGACTGTTATGTTTTACATTGCTGAACAATGTTTATTTTATTACTAAATGGAGAATTTATTATACTATGTAATTGGACCCTTAAAATCATTCACAGCTGCAATGATCAGGTATTCTGCAATGATTTACTTTATAATTTCTTAACATCAGCATACTGGATTGCATAAAATATAGATACAGTTGGTAGGAAGAAAACATCTAAAAATTTATAGAAAATAGAATTGAAAACCCATGTTCTCAGATGTTTAGACAAAAATGCTCAAACTGTGGGTACATTAAACACAAAATGGTGATTTTAACATAAATATCATAATGATAACTTAGAGATTTCACTGAGACTAGATGGGATGGAAACACACTAGAATATGGTCCTAGGCAAGCATATTTCATTCGTAGAGAATATATACATTTTCAAAAAGTAGAATTACACTCTAAAAACATATACTTGTGTGAAGAAAACTTGTAATAAAACTCAGCAAACAATTCTAATAACAAAATAACATGCACCATATGAACAGAAGATGGAGCTACAAAAATATTTTAGGAAAGAGATCACAAACCTGACAATGAGATATGGCAAAGTAGTGATGGATCACTTCAATTATCCAAAATTTCTCTCCCCCTCCCTCTTGGGGGGAAAGCTTTAGCAAGTTCCAGCAAGTCATCCCCTTACTACCCTGACAGGACACTCTTGGCTTGTTTTAATAACAACTTCATACTTAATAAAAGTAGGGGCACCAACAAGGGGAAATGCCCTTCTGGAAATTATTTTTACCAAGCAGAAGAAAATTGACACATTTATGTTAGAATTTCTGATGGACAAAGAAAGAATAGATGGCTAATCTGACATATACTCTACATCTGGGTAGAACAGACAACAAAATGGTTCAGATACATGCTGAACAAGAGCCCATCAATTGATTAAGCAGAAGTCATCAAAGCATGATTGTGAAGTTTTGAACAACATATTTCCAAAGACAAAAATTTATAATATATACAATGAAGATAAAGATGTGTTGTCTAATAAACAAAAATTTATAATATATACAATGAAGATAAAGGTGTGTTGTCTAATAAACAATATGGGTCATCAATTTATTTGATAATCCAAAATGACTTTTTAAAACACATGTACAGAAGATGGAAGTTAGAACAAGTATGGAAGGAAGAATAAAGGTATCAGAAATAGTATAAGAAATTAAGTTCAGAAAAAACTGAGTATGATAAAGAAAGCCAAGTCTTCTTTCCCAGTAGACACCTTTCTGCTACTACAGGAAGCCCCAAAGAAGTGATTTTCCTTCAGTTCATTATTGTACATTTTCCTCCACCCCATTGTTTTAGGGATAAATGTAAGCTCTAAGCCACATGAAACTGTTTCACCAGTGACTATAGTAGATTAAAAGTGCATAGACTTAAGTCATGTGCTTTGACTACTTCTGTTCTTTTGTAACTTATAAAAATTATTACTAAATTCAGAACCATAAAAGTCTCAAACTCAGTCCCTAGCAAGGGAAATCCTAGTCTTCTCAACAAATGTTCATATCCCTGATCTCTTTTAGTTCTGTGCATATATATCTAATAACTGACATTCTCCATTGCATTCTCCTCTGCCCCACTAATAAACAACAAGATTAATTCACTGGTTCAGTTATGACTAATTTAAAATAAGAAGATATAGGGGTGGAGCCAAGATGGTGGAGAAGATACAGAGACTTGCTAGAGCTCTACACCCAAACACAGAAAATTACTGTAAGAAATTATGCTGAACAAATTCTGGAGCAGCAGAACTCACAGAATGATGGAATGAAACAAATCTCCAGCCCAAGACAGCCTGGTAGGTCGCTGGGAAAGGTCTATTGCATCACATTGAAAGTAGAATGCAGTCCACCATGGCCCATGCTGGCACAAATGGGACCTGAGTAGGCCTCAGAGGTACTGAATCTCTGGCACCTGCAGCAGTTTCCATACTTCACAACTCCAAAATTCCAAGGACAACTTGGAAGGTGAAGGGAAAAACACATGTTGGACCTGTGTGAGAAAGCAGAATGGTCAGGTCCCAGGTACCAGGTGTTGGGGGGGGGGGCAGGAACCTGTGGTAGCCACAAATGGAGCAGAGGCAATGGGGCAGTTTCTGGAGATATAGATCCATAGATTGTGGGGGAATAGAGAAACTGACAGTATGTCCCACCTGGAAGCAGAGAAATACCTTGACAAAGAGCTCAAAAATAAAGTAAATGACTGGGGAAATGAGCAAAATTTGAAATAGTATAGCACTACAGAATCTTACTTTGATCACAAGGAAGAGCAAAATATACAAACAGAAGAATACAATAAGGTCAAATTTCCTCCATTCAATGTCTCCAAGAAAAATATGAATTGCTCTCAGGCCATGGAAGAATTCCAAAAGCATTTTGAAAATCAAGCAAGAGAAGTAGAGGAAAAATTGGGAAGAGAAATGAGAATGATTAAAGAAAATCAGGAAAGATGAGTCAACTGCTTGCTAAAGAGAACTCAAAAATGTTGAATAAAATAACAGCTTATAAAATAAGCTAATCCAAATGGAGAAGGAGGTTCAAAAACTCAGTGAAGAAAATAATTCCTGAAAGATTAGAATGGAGCAGATAGAAGCTTATGACCTTATGAAAAATCAAGAAATAATCAAACAAATCAAAGGAATGAAAAAAATAGAAGATAGTGTGAAATATCTCATTAGAAAAACAACTGACCTGGAAAATAAGTCCAGGAGAGATAATTTTAAAATTGTTGGACTACCTGAAATTTGTGATCAAAAAAAGAGCCTAGATATTATCTTTCAAGAAATGATCAATGAAAACTGCCTGATATACTGGAAGTAGAGGATAAAATATTGAAAGAATTCACTGATCACCTTCCAAAAGAGATAGAAAATGAAAACTCCTAGGAATATTGGAGTCAAATTTCAGAGCTCCTAGGTCAAGGAGAAAATATTTCAAGCAGCCCAAAAGAAACAATTCGAGTATTGTGGAAACATAATCAGAACAAGAAAAGATCCAGCAGCTTCTACATTAAGGGATTATGGGGATTGGAATATGACATTCCAGAGGTCTAAGGACCTCAGATTAAAACCAAGAATCACGTACCCAGCAAAACTGAGTAAATTCTTCTGGGGAAAATGGTTATTCAATGAAATAAAGGATTTTCTAGCATTCTTGACTGAAAGACCAGAACTGAAATTTAACTTTTAAACATAAGAATAAAGAGAAGTATGAAAAGGTAAACCAGAAAGAGAAATTATAAGGGAATTACTAAAGTTGAACTGTTCATTCCTGCATGAAAAGATACTTGTAAATCTCAGTATTAGGGTAGTTGGAGGGATTTTGTATGTATAAAATGAGCACAGGGTGAGTTAAATATGAGCACAGGGTGAGTTGAATACGAAAGAGTATCTAAAAATTAAGAGGTGAGAGAGGAATATATTAGGAGAAAGAGAAAGGGACAAATACAATGGGGTAAATTATCTATCACATAAAAGAGGCAAGAAAAAGCTTTTTCAGTGGAGGGGAAAAAGAGGGAGGTGAGAGGGAAAGAGTGAACCTTACTCTCATGGGATATGGCTTAAGGACATACACATTCAATTTCGTATGAAAATCTATCTTACAGTACAGTAAAGTAGGAGGGAAGGGGATAAGTGCAGTGGGAGTGGGGGGACGATAGAAGGGAGGTCAAATGGGAGGAGGGGTTAATTAGAAGTAAATATTTTTGGGTAGGGAAAGGGTCAAAAGAGAATAGAAGAAATGGAGGGGCAGTATAGGATAGAGGAAAACATAGTCTTTAACATCATATCTGTTATTGAAGTGTTTTGCAAGACTATATATATAAAACCTATATCTAATTGCATACCTTCTCAGTGGGGATGGATGGGGAGAGAAGTTGGAGCTCAAAGTTTTAGAAACGAAAGTTAAAAATTGTTTTTTACATGCAACTGGGAAATAAGATACATAGAAAATGGGGTATAGAAATCTATATTGCCCTACAAAAAAATTGAGAGGAAGGAGATGAGAAAAGGGAGAGATGTGATAGCACAGAAGGCAGACTAGGGGAAGGGGGTAATAGGAATGCCCGATCTCTTGGGCTGGGCAGACGGGAGAGACGGAGAGAAAATTTGGGATTAAAAATCTCGTGGAAGTGAATACTGAAAACTAAAAATAAATATATTAAAAAAATAATTTATAAAAGTAATTATTTACGAAAGACAAAATCCTGGTAGTGGAAACAGATTAAAGAAACAGCAAAATTAGTGCAAAATGAGCTCACATGGGATTAGCACTGGGAAAGAAATTAAAATTTTGCTGTCCTCTTGATGATCTCAATAAATGACCACAACCAACAATGTAATTCTAATCCTGACACCCCGCCCCCCCCATCATAGTTCTTAGTTTCATACTGAGAATACTGGAGTAAGCTGCAAAGCCTTCAATATTTGAACTCTAAATTCTGACCTCATATCACAAAATAACTGTATGACTTTCCAGTGTCTATAAACATCATTATATCATAATCCCTGCTTTGTTGCTTCTGTGAGTCTAAACTGTCTATAGTCAGAACTGCTGCCCCAGTACATGCCACCCTTTATGGAGGCTGCCACAACTACCTCCACTCAACCTAACTTCACTACCCCAAAAAGATTTTCTAACTCATTCACTTTCTCAACATCTGCCTTCAGTTAAGCACCTTACATCTTACTTTCCGGATATAATCATGAACATTTGCCATGAGCACCCTCATCTCTCCTTTTTATCTCCAAACCCACTGACACCACTTTCTACTGTCTCATAATGAAGTGCTTCTCCTCCTTGCCAAGGTTCACCAATGCACAGTATACAATACCTTGATTTCATCATCTCTCTTATCCTCCAAGAGATTGTCCTCTCAATCAGCCCCACTTTTTAACAGACTTTTATTCCTGGTTCCTAACTTAATATATTAAAACGTACTCATTCTCCCACACCCATCCAAATCTAAACAACAAACCAAAAACCGTCGTTAGATATTACAATCCCTCAACCACATCCGTTATTCTACTGTATGTAAGTCTCTTTCCTTTCTAAGTCAAATTCCTAGAAAAGCCTGGCAATTGCTTTGACTTCTTTCCCTCCCTCATTTCTCAACTCTGCAATTTGTTGCACATCTTGTCTAAAACTGCTCTTTCCAAAATTACTCGTGATTTCTCAATTCCGAAATAAGTCTTTTTTTCATTTTTCATTTATTTCTGCTTCACAATTTGAGAGTTTTCACCACTGTCTCCTCCTATATGCCATCCTTCTAAATGTTTACAGCATCTTTCTCTCCTGGTGCTCCCTCTATATATTTACCCACTCCTCAGGCTCCTTTGCTGGTTCCTCATTCAAATCATTTCTCTTCATTATAGTTATTCTTCAAGAAACAATTTTATCATAGGCCTGAAATATTCTTTCCTTACATTCTTTTGATGATCTCTTAAGATAGCATGAGATTTTCACCTCTGTGTGACACATACATATATAATTATGTCTTTCCTATGGGTCCATCAACTATCTATATATCTCTATATCTATCTCTGTATCTATCTATCTATCTATCTATCTATCTATCATCTTTCTATCTACCTAGGTCTATTCTCCTTACATAGCTCTAATTACATGAGTTACTTATTATATATTCCAAATTGGATATTATCTTCCCCCAAAACTCATCCCTCTTTCAAACTTATTTCTATGGAAGGCACCACAGTTCTTCCAATCTCTAATTTTATAACCTCAGCATTGTCTTCAACTCCACACTTTTCCTCATATTATGTATACAGTCATTTGCAAATTTTAATGTTTCTGCCTCCAAAACCTCTCTTCATCTGCCCTTGTCTCACTACTTACATGGCTACTAACTTGGTTCAGGTTGTCACTGCCTTTGTCTTCTAAATGATTGCAAGGGCCTGCTTATAGCTTTTCCTTTCTCAATTCTTTCATCACACGAATACATCTCTCATATAGTTGCCACCAGTTAGCTATCCTGGTCTCATTGATATACCTTAAGCAAGATACTTTGTCTTCTGACTCTAGGAATTTGCACTGGCTATCCCTCGATGCCAGGAATTTTCCTTTCTCATTTCCATCTCCTGGTTTTCCTGGCTGAATTCAAAGCTTCCAAAACTCCAGTCTCCTACAAGAAGCCTTCCCCAATCACATTTTGTGCTAATGTCTTCCATCTGATGATCATCTCCAAATTATACACATATATACATATGTATACATATATGTACATACATATATACATTATTTGTCTAATTATATTGTTTATATGTAGCTGTTTACTTGTTATTCCTCCCATTAAAGTGTAAGTAATTTGAGAGTAAGGAGTGATTTTTGTTTATTTTTTCCCTTTCTTATCCAAGGAGAAAGGGATATTGAAGTCTCCTGCTATTATTGCATTACTGGCTGTGTGTTATGGTAGTTCAGATAAAGTTTCTTTTATGAATTTTGATGCTAAGGCATTTAGAGCATATACATTTTTAATAATATTGGTTTACTGTCTATGAGTCCTTTGAGCATAATAAAGTTTCTTTGTTTATTCTCTTTCCCATCCCCTTGAATGTTTATTTTGGATTTGTCAGATAGAATGATAGCAACTCCTGATTTTTTGGATTCATTTAATACATAGTAAAAACATTTTTCCATTTTCTCAATTTCATTTTCTGTTTAAAAAAAATGTTTCTTGTAAGCAACAGATAGTAGACTTTTGTTTTCTTATCAAATTTCTCATTCTTTTTTTTTAATTTTTTGGGTTGTTTTATCTACTCACATTTAATATTGTGAGAGTTAAGTTTATATTTCTCCCATCTGTCTTGAATATTTTTCCAGTTATTATTTTCTCCATTTTATGTTATAAACATGTTTCTCAAAAAAATAAAAAATAAATAAACACATTTCTGTCTTCCTTTACTTACTCTTACTATAATTTTTAAAAGGTGATCCTGTCCCCACTGACTCTATTGTCCTCACCCTTGATCACTTCTCCTTCTCTCTTCTTTCCATTTAGGCTTTATTATGATTATTTCTTCCTTTTATCTCTTGCAGTTATCTTGTTATATTACTCTTTTGCCTCTAAGTCAAGCAGATTCTCCCCTTCTTTTCTTTCCTCTGAACTTGTCCTGCTCATTAGTTTCTTGTTTTTCTATTCATCTTCTCTGTCTACTCAAGATCCTCCCTCATTCTCTGATTTATGACTCTTATAACTATCTCATCTCCCTCTTTTCTTGGTATTCTACATGTAATCAAAGCTTGCAAGGTAGCCACTCCATTTCCTTCCCTTAAGATGGTTCCTGCCACTGCCTTGTAGAGCTTACCATGTGGATTCCTCAATTCCATTTTGCCTCTTTCCCAGAAAAATGGCAACCATTGCAAATGTCAGAGAGGGCAAATATCATGATAAGGCCCCTCCCTCAACATATCTCTGATTTTACAAAATACCATTGCTCTATATCCTCTCCTGAATATGCCCCCAAATATCCCCACCTCAGTCCATGCTCTGCCACTCCTTCCATGTGCCAGTTGCCACCAGAAGGTTCATCTTCTCTCCTTCCAAGGTTGGACAAGTAGAATATTTAGGCACTATGTCCCCCAGGCCAGATCATGTAAAAGGTCTCCCTCTCCCTTCACAGAATGTCTCTCTTCACCTGTAGGATTATTCTTCAGTGGAACCACCCACCACCACCAAAGCAAGGTCTCCTTCTCCACATTCCCCTTTTAAGTCTTTTTCTCATTCTTAAAACCCATTCTTCTGTAGGATCTTTTGCTAGACTGCATGGGTTTCCTTTCCTTGATTTGATCCCAGAACATCACACATTCCCTTCTGTCCTTTGGTTTCCCTTCCCCTTTTATGTACTTTCCCATTTTGTCATGGGGCACTCTACCCCAAAATGGTTCATCTGTAGGCAGAATGTGTCTATTTTAGTCTTAAATGCCATTGCCCACCTGTTCACTACACCTTTCCATCTTTACCTCTGCATCCTTGTTTATATTAAAAAAGAAATTTCTTACTGATCTTTTTGGTGGCACTTTTTTGCTATTTATGTCTCTGGTGACTGTGTTTATTCCATCCTGCATTACTATTGTCTAGGATGTTTTAGATGCAAATCATCTTTTTAGTTCTTTTTTTTTCTAAAAATGTATCAAATATCTCTATTTGTGAATGTCCATCTTTGTTATGTGTGGTCAAGTTCAGATTTGAGGGTAAGTCAACTTGGGCTGCACCTTGAAATTTATTACTCTTTGGAATATGCTATTCCATTTCCTCTATGTTTTATGTTGATGTACTGAATATTCTTGAACATTTGAACTTCCATTCCTTTGTGTTTTAAAAGTCTTTCTTGTCATCATTTTCCTGAACTTCTTGTTTCTGAATTTAATTGTTAGATTTAACCACTATGTTTCAAGGAGTTTATTGCCTCGTAATTTTTTTTTGTCCTATTGGCAGCAAGGTGGCACAGTGGACAGAATGCCAGACTGAGAGTCAGGAAGACTCATATTCCTGAGTTCACATCTGGCCTGAGAAATTTACTAGCAGTATGACTCTGGATAAATCACTTAACCCTGTTTGCCTCAGTTACCTAATCTGTAAATTGAGCTGAATAAAAAAATGGCAAATTACTCCAGTGTCTCTGCCAAGAAAACCCCAAATGACATTTGAAAGTTTCAGACAGGACTGAAAAATATCATTTTTTCTAGAGTTAATCTGTGAATTTTTTGAATTGTTATTTCACTTTCTAAGTTTAAAAGTTTTGGGTACTTCTATTTGATTGTGGTTTTTCTGGGACTTTTAGGTTATTACTATGCATCCTGTCTTCAATATCAGTATATTTTTCTTACACAATTTCATTTAATGTTATTGTTTTTACTTCTTTTTCTAGGCTGTCCTTCACTTCTATGCATTTGCACCTCTGATCTATTGATCTCTTTAAAATTTCTTTGGTGAGGCTTGCCATTACAAACTCAAGTTTTTCTATACTGCTCGTTATTTGCGTACACCATGATTTAAAACTTGTCTCATAGCCCTTGTGAACTACTCAGAAACAGTGAGTTATGGATATATGCTTTCCTCATGTTACACAGGTGTCTTTGTCTCATCAAGTGCTAGATAATTTTGCTTTCTATCATAATATTTACAGATGTCTTAAATTCTTCACTAGATTTGGAGGCCATACTTCCTTATGCTGTAAATCTTTCAACTGTTTTTTTTTTTTAATTTGCTTATGTTCAACGTTTATGAGTTTTAATCATCTTGGGATCTTTGCTACTTTTGGTCTTGTTTTCCACACCAGATTTTCCTTTATCCAATATTTCAGGAGTGGGAAACCTCGGGTCTTGGGGCCACATGTGGCCTTCTAGGTTCTTGGGTGTGCCCCTTTGACTGAATCCAGACTTCAAAGAACAAATCCCCTTAATAAAATAGATTTGTTCTGTAAAATGTGAACTCAGTCAAAAGGCTACACACAAAGAACTGGAAGACCACACGTGGTCTCAAGACCCCAAGTTTCCTACCCTGCATTATCCTGAGAAGGGACAATCCCATAATGATGTTTTCCTTGGGGGCTGGATGTCAAAGTGTTTCAACCTCCTTCAACACTGGAAAATCAATGCTCCACTCAGGACTGTGTTTCAATTGATTTTTGCGTGATCAAGCCTAGTCCCAGCTAAATGCTGATGTTTTCCCTCAGGCTTAAAGGACAGATAACTGATTTCTTGTCCAAAAATTCGCTGTTCATATCGTAACAATTGGGGAATGACTTATATTGTTATAAATTTGACTCGGTTCTCTATATATTTGAGAAATGAGGCCATCAGAGATACTTGCTGGAATTCCTCCCCCTACCCCAATTGTCTTTTATTTCCAATTATCATTGGAAACTTTAAAAACGATAAAAAAATCTTTATCATTTTATATAATCAAATTATCTATTTTCTATTTTATAATGCTCTTTATATTTTGTTGGTCCTAAATTCTTCCCTTTTCCATAGATCTTACCAGTGAATTATTTCATGTTCTCCTAATTTTCTTATGGCATCACTTTTTATGTGTAAATCATATATTTATTCTTTTTTTGGTATATCATATGAGATGTTGCTTTATATCTAGTTTTTGCCATATATTTCCAATTTTCCCAGAAGTTTTTGTAAAATAATATATTTCAATTCCCAAAGCTTAGACATTTGAATTTCTCAAACACAAGCTACTATGGACATTGACTACTGTGTCTTGTGTACCTAATCTATTACAATGATCCACTTCTCTATTTCCAGCCAACCAGAACTACATTGCTTCAATATTTATTGTTTTATAATGCAGTTTGAGAGTTGGTACAGGAGACCACTTTCCATCCTTTTCTCCCCATTGATTGCCCTGATAATCTTGACCTTTAATTCTTCCAGATTAATTTTTTTTATCATTTTTTTTTCTAGCTCTAGAAAATATGTTTGGCAGTTTTATTAGTATGACAATGAATAAATAGATTAATTTAGGTAGAATTATCATTTTTGTGATATTGTCTTGATCTGTCCATGAGCAATTATGTTTTTGTTTTGTTTTGTTTTCCCCGATTGTTTAGAGATGGTGTCATTTGTGTAGAAAGTGTTTTTGAGCTTTGTTCATACAATTCTTGTGTTTATCTTGGCAGGTAGACTCCCATGTACTTTATATTGTCTATAGTTCTTGTGAATTGAATTTGACTATTTGTTGCTACTGAAGATTATTGGTAATATATAAAAATATGGATGATTTGTGTGGATTTATTTTATATCCTGAAACTTTGCTAAAGTTGTTAATTATTTCCACTAGTTTTTTACTTGCTTCTTTAAGTATATCATCATGTCAATTTTAAAAAGTGGGAGTTTTGCTTCCTTTTTGCCTATTCTAATTCCTTCAATTTCTTTTTAGTCTTTTATTGCTATAATTAACATTTCCAGTACAATATTACATAAAGTATTGCTAATGGTTAATCCCGTTGCTGATTGATCTAGAAAAAAATTTTAATTGGTTTTATCATTTTAAAGATGGATCCATTTATCCCATTCTGTCTAGTGTTTTTAAAAGAAGCGGGTGTTATATTTTGTAAAAAGATTTTTCTCCATCTACTCAGGTAATCATGTGAAATTTTTATTCATATAACCAGTTATGCTGACAGTTGTTTCCAATATTGAACCAGCCCTACAGTCCTGCCATGAATCCCACATGACTATAATGTATTGTTCTTAAAATATATTGTTGTAGTATTTTATTGAAAAACTTTGTATAATATTAATTAGGGTAACTGGCACATAGTTTTTTGCTTGTTTGTTTTCACTCTTCCTAGTGTGGATATCTGCAACATATCTGCAACATAAGAGCAATATGGCAGTGCTCATTCACCCATTTTTCCAAATAGTTTATCTAATATTTGAAATAATTGCTCTTTTAATGTTTGTTAGAATTTGCTTGTGAATCCCTCTGACTCTGGGACTTTTCCTTGAGATTTCACTGATGTGTCATTCAATATCTTTTTCTAAGAAAACATTATTTAAGTATGCTATGAATCTGTACAATTTATATTTTTGTAAATATTCATTGGATTCCCTTATTTTATCAGACTTATTGGTATATAATTAGCAAAATATCTTCTAACAATTGTTTTAATTTTCTCTTCATTGGTAATCAATTCATACCTTTCATTTTTTTGATATTGGTAATTGAGTTTTCTTTTTTCCTTTTTCAAAATTGAATTAACCAATGATTTATTTATTTTGCTGCTTCTTTTTCATAAAACCAATTTCTAATGTTATTAGTTCAATGGTTTTCTTTTTTCAATTGCCTTAATCTCACATTTGATTTTAATGATTTCTAATTTGTTGTTTAATTGGGGATTTTTAATTAGTTTCTTTTCTGTTTTTCCAGTTACATGCCTAATTCATTATTCTGTTATTTATTTTATGGATGTAAGTTTTAAGAGATGTATTCTTCCTCTAAATACTGCTTTGGCTGCATTGCATAAATTTTGGCAAGCTATCTCATTGCTGTCATTCCCTTTAGTGAAATTATTGATTCTTTCTCTGATGTGTTCTTTGACCCACTTATTTTTCATGTTGAGATCATTTTTTCTATTTTTTTTAAATTATGAATACTTAAAAGTATTTTATTTCATCAAATGTTCACTTTCCCCCTGACGAATCATACTATGTTTTGCAAGGTAGATGATTCTTGGTTGCATCTCTAACTATTTTGCTTTCCAGGGTATCATATCCCAAGTCCTACAGTTCTTAAAGCTATCCCTGTTTAATCTTGACTGTGGCTCCATGACATGTGAATTGTTTCTTTGTTTTACCTGCGGTGCTTTCTCCCTAATTTGGAAGTTCTGGAATTTGGCTATGATATTCTTGGAAGTTTTCATTTTGGCTTCTCAGGTAGTGATTGATGAACTCTTTCAAATACTATTTTGCCCTCTGTTTCTAGAATGTTAGGGAAATTCTCACTGATAATTTCTTGAAAAGTGTTGCTCAGGGAGGCACCAAGAAGATGGCGGAGTAGAAAGACTCATGTATGCTAGCTCCGAACCCACAGCCCATATATTTCCTGCAAGAACTCCCCACAAATTCTGGAGTACTGCAAGGTGCACAGAAACACAGTGGAAAAGATTTCCATTCCAGAGAGCCTGGAGAGCTGTCCCCAGGGGTCCGTTGCGCCCTGGAAAGCAGAGCCCACCCCTGAGCTGCTCTGGCCGCGCAGCCCTAGAGGAGCAGATCTGAGCAGGCTTCAGGGATGGAACCTCCCCCGGCCGGGAAGGTCCCTCCGCCCACAGATGCTACAGGTAAGTGAGAGAGACATCTGGGCTGGCTAAGAGGGGAGTGGGGTGTCTCCGTGACTCGGGGCCCCTCGGGAGGCAGTGGCAGAGGCAGTGGCATAGGCAGTGGCTGTGGACCCGGAACTCCCTGAGAAGCAGGCAGAAGTTCAGGGCCAGTACCAAAAGTCTCTGCGTAAACACCCTAAAGGAACTGAGCCTGGGAGGCGGCCCTGCCCCCACCCGCTCCATTACTAAAAGTCTCTGCATAAAGCCCCTGAGGGAAGTGAGCCTGGGAGGTGGCCCTGCCCCCACCCCAGCACCAGAACTTAAGCTCTCATTGAATAGCAGCCGCTCCTGTGGATAGCCCTGAGTCTGGGAAGCAGCTTTTGAATCTCAGACCCCAAACACTAGCTGTGCAGATCTAGGCAGGGGTGGAGAGGATTCTCAGAAGTCAGGTAACTGGCTGGGAAAATGCACAGAAAAAGGAAGCAGAATAACACCATTGTGAACTATTTTACTTTGGAAAAGGTGTTCCTTCCCCCCTTCATTTCTGATGAAAAAGTACAATGCCTGCCATCTGAGAAAGATGTAGAGATCGGGGCCTCTCTATCACAGACATCCGAGGGGGATGTCCGGTGGGCTCAGGCCATGGAAGAGCTCAAAAAGATTTTGAAAATCAAGTCAGACGGGTGGAGGAAAAACTGGGAAGAGAAATGAGAGAGATGCAAGAAAAGCATGAAAAACAGGTCAATACCTTGGTAAAAGAGACCCCAAAAAACGCTGAAGAAAATAACACCTTAAAAATAGGCTCACTCAATTGGCAAAAGAGGTTCAAAAAGCCAATGAGGAGAAGAATGCTTTCAAAAGCAGAATTGGCCAAATGGAAAAAGAGGTTCAAAAACTCACTGAAGAGAATAGTTCTCTCAAGACTAGAATGGAACAGATGGAGGCTGATGACTTTCTCAGAAACCAAGAAATCATAAAACAAAACCAAAAAAATGAAAGAATGGAAGAGAATGTGAAATATCTCATTGGAAAAACAACTGACCTGGAAAATAGATCCAGGAGAGACAATTTAAAAATTATGGGACTACCTGAAAGTCATGATCAAAAAAAGACCCTAGCCATCATCTTCCATGAAATTATCGAGGAAAACTGCTCTGATATTCCACAACAAGAGGGCAAAATAAGTATTGAAAGAATCCATCGATCACCGCCTGAAAGAGATCCAAAAAGAGAAACTCCTAGGAACTTTGTGGCCAAATTCCAGAATTCCCATGTCAAGGAGAAAATATTGCAAGCAGCTAGAAAGAAACAATTCCAGTATTGTGGAAATACAATCAGGATAACTCAAGATCTAGCAGCTTCTACATTGAGGGATCAAAGGGCTTGGAATAGGATATTCCAGAAGTCAAAGGAACTAGGACTCAAACCAAGAATCATCCACCCAGCAAAACTGAGTATAACACTTCGGGGACAATATGGTCTTTCAATGAAACAGAGGACTTTCAAGCATTCTTGAAGAAAAGACTAGAGTTGAAAAGAAAATTTGACTTTCAAACACAAGAATGAGAAGAAGCATGAAAAAGTTAACAGCAAATAGAAGTCATAAGGGACTTACCAAAAGTGAACTGTTTACATTCTTACATGGAAAGACAATATTCTTAACTCTTAAAACTTTTCAGTATCTGGGTAGTTGGTGGGACCACACACACACATACACACACATATGTATATGCATACACACACATGTACACGTGTGCATGCACACACACATACACACATGCACACACATACAGAGACAGAGAGCACAGAGTGAATTGAGTAGGATGGGACCATATCTTAAAAGAAATTAAGGTAAATGGTGAGAGAGAAATGTAGTGGGAGGAAAGAGGGTGAAATGGAATGGGGTAAATTATATCTCATTCAAGAGGCAAGCAAGAGACTTTTTAGTGGAGGGAAAAAGAAGAGAGCTGAGAAAAAAACCTGAAGTTTACACTCATCACATTCCACTAAAAGGAGGAATAAAATGCACACTCATTTTGGTATGAAAACCTATCTTACAATACAGGAAAGTGGAGGAGAAGGAGATAAGCAGGGTGGGGGGGATGATGGAAGGGAGGGCAATGGGAGGAGGGAACAATTTGAAGTCAACACTTGGGGAGGGACAGCATCAAAAGACAGAAGAGAAACAATGAGGGGCAGGATAGAATGGAGGGAAATACAGTTCGTCTTACACAACACGACTGTAATCAAAGTCATTTGCAAAACTACACAGATATGGCCTATATTGAATTGCCTGCCTTCCCAAAGGGAATGGGTGGGGAGGGAAGAATGGGGAGAATTTGAAACTTAAAGTTTTAGCAACAACTGTTTAGTAGTGTTCTTGCTACTAGGAAATAAGAAATACAGTTAATGGGGAATAGAAAGTCATCTGGCCCTACAGGACAAAAGAGAAGATGGGGACAAGAGAAGGGAGGGATGATAGAAGAGAGGGCAGATTGGTGATAGGGAAAATTAGAATGCTCAGTGTATTGGGGTGGGGGAAGGGATAAAGGGGGAGAAAATTTGGAACCCAAAGTTTTGTGAAAATGAATGTAAAAAGTTAAATAAATAAATTTTTATTACAAAAAAAATGTTACCCAGTCTCTTTTGTGACCATAGTTTTTAATAATGTTTAATTTACCTATCTTTGATCTATTTTCTAGGTCCCTGCTTTTCTCATTGAGAAATTTCACACTTTATTCTTTTATTTTTATTCTGCTGACTCTCTCTTATTGTTTCTTGATGTATCATGGAGTCATTAGCTTGTACTTTCCAAATTTTAATTTTTAAGGGATTATTTTTCTTCAGTGAACTTTTGTACTTCTTTCTACATTTGATCTATTCACTCTTTTAAGAAGCAATTTTCTTTGGTGAATTTTTGTATATTTTTCCCCTCTTTTTAATGTTTCTTTTAACAAGTTGTTGATTCTTTTATTCATGATTTTCTTGCATTACTCTAATTCATTTCCTAATCTTTCTTCTATTTTTCTTGTTTATTTATAACATCCTTTTTATGTTTTTTCTAAGAGTTCTTTTTCGAGCTGAAATCAATTTGCGTTTTCTTTAATTCTTTGTATGTAGCTGTTTCGATACTGTTGTCTTCTTCTAATTCCATGCATAATAATTTTATATAGAGTAGTTATTTTTAGTTTGCTCATCTTTTCTGCCTAATTTGTGACTTTGCACTTACATGTCAGAGTGGGACTCTGTTCCTGCACTGTCCCAAGTTGCTTCCACCAAGACTTCAGGGTCTTCCTGCCGCTTTTCACTGGGTCTGAGGGTTTAACTGTTGGGTTATGCTGGAGGTGAGGTTTCACTTCTAGTGAGCCAAAGAGGCAGAATTTCATTGATTGCTGGACCCAGGGGTGGGATATCACTTCTGGCTGGCTCTGAAGGCAGGGCCTTACTCCTAGTCAGCACTGTGGATAGGACCTTGCTGGTGGCCTGCACTGGTAGAGGAAGCTCAGGTCTCACTTTACTGCTCTCCTGGGACTGCTGCCTTGCTTCTGGACCTCTGGCTTGCTTGGGGTGGTGGTGCAGCACAGCTTTGCTAGTGGATTGCTCTGGGGCTTGAAAATTCAATGTAGGACAGCAACAACCACAGTGTTCTAGAATTTTTCTAATAAACTTAGGATTTCATTGTAATACAACAATTTAAAAAATTCCCAATGGTCTCTTAAGGCAGAATGTCTTCCACATCCAGAGAAAGAACTATAGAATTCTATTGCAGAGTAAAGCAAATCATTTTCTTTTGTATCATGTTTTGGTTTGTTTTGTGATTTCTCCAATTCATTTTAATTCTTCTATACAACATGACTAAAGTGAAAATGTATTTAATAGGAACGTATGTGTAGAACCTATATAAAATTGTACGCCATATCAGGGAGAGATTGGGGAGGTAGGGGGAAAGATGTGGAGGGAAGGGAAAAAATCTAAGTTATATGATTGTAGAACACTGAAAACAAATAATTTTTTTTTAAATGCATTGTAGGTCCTCTAAGATGTGACCTGCCATTACTGTTCTGTTGTTTTTCTTTTTTACTGAGTTCCTCTCCCTTCCCAGTAAAAGTGATTGTTCCACCTTTGCTGGAAAATTGTTTTCCCACTTCTAAATTGGTTCTGAAGCAATTTTCATGGTTGTTTGAAGATGAATTTCTAAGGGTTCCAGGTTGGTTCTGCAAGGACGAGCATGGCCAACTTTTGCTCTGGAAGGTCTGAATTCCTGCTTGCTGTCTGATACTTCTCAGACAAAATTTTTAAGACTGGATTGAGGGTTTCCAAACCACTAGAAAGACAGAGGAAGGATGGAATTTGGGCATGGATTTTATTATATGTCTGCATTACATCCTAGTTTACAGAGCTTTGCTGCTGGTAGTGTGTGAGGTGGGAGAGGAATGTGGAATGAGCTCTGAGTTAACGAATATCAGTGAATTTTTTTAATCTTTCCTTTTAAATTTTGAATGTCCTAGATCATGAAAATACCTGAAATTGCTTTATTTTGGTTGCATTGATTTCTGTTTTGAAGAACTTTGAAAGGCTATTGGTGTTAGGGAAAAGGTCTAGGTGTTCATTTGACTTGGAAAATTTTGTCTTAATTTCTTTGAAAAATAAATAGATATTGTAGTAGATAAATCATATGCTCTGGAATCAGAAGAGCCTGAGTTCAAACCCAGACTCAGACCTTGGTACTTAGTAGCCATGTGATCTTGTGCAAGTCACTTAACCTTGATTGCTTTGCCGAAAAAAAAGGTATCATATTCAATGACAGTAGCAATTTAGAATAAAAGATTATGTGTAAAATTGTATGAAGGAACATGGTGGAAGTTTATGAACAATATTGCCATGTAAAAGAGTCAAAATCAATCAAATGAATAATATCAATTTATACAAAGCTTGGCAAAATCCAATTTCAAATAAACTAAATCATCATAAAAGCATTTAAAAATTAAACTCAAAGGAGGAGGATGAACTGATATTGAATGGAAAATATCCGAAAAGATTTTTATGGAGTGTGTGGAGCCAAAATGGTAAAGAAAAGTTATTTGAGCTCTCCCCAGTTTCCCTCAAAAGCAACATTAAATCAAGCATTTACATGGATTCTGGAGTGATAGAATCTACAATAAGGTGGAGTGAAACAATTTTTTAGCTTAACATAACTGAGAAGAACTTCAGGAAAAGTCTGTCTCACTTGGATAAAAAGTGAGTGCAGCTTATTGTTGTAGTAACCCAGAAGAAGAATATTAGCCATAGCAGAGATCAGCAGTCAAGGCCACTTGGTTCTAGATCAAGAGACCAGTGGGACATCAGGCCAGCTACGAGGCCTCCATTCCAACAATCAGCTTTGAGAAAGGAAAATTGTTAACCCTGGAAACCAGATCAGAAAATATATGACTAGGTTGGACACCCTCAGCTCAGTGTGCACAGCAGCTAGCACCTGAGGCCCTAGTGTGCAAAGCCAGTGACCAGGCCTCTGACTGGCAAAGAAGCTTGGGACAGTCCTGGCTGTGATTGAGGAATAGTCAACTATAGTTCAAAATACAAACTCAGAAGAGGCCAATATTGTCATAATACCTACAGAGAAATCTTTAGGGGCAATATGAATTGGTCTCAAGCCCCAAAAACCTTCTTAGAAGAGCTCAAAAAGAATTTAAAAATAAAATGAGAGAGGAAGAAAAAAATGGGGAAAGAAATGAAAGGTATGCAGAAAAAAGGCAACAGCTTGGAAAAAGAAGGGAAAATCTAACTTAACAAAAAATACCTTAAAAAATAAAATTGGTCAAAATGGAAAACAAATCCAATGAATAAAACAACTCAATAAAAAATACAATTGGCAAAATGGAAAAAGAGATACAAAATCTAGCTGAAGAAAATAATTCATTAAAAATTATAATTGGTCTGGGGAGGAGCCAAGATGGAGGAGTAGAAAGACTCATGTATGCTAGCTCCAAATTCACAACCCATAAATTTCCTATAAAAAGAACTCCCCACAAATTCTGGAGCAGTGCAAGCCGGGCAGCAATGCAGTGGAGGAGATTTCCGTTCCAGAGAGCCCTGAAAAACCAGTACCAAAGGTGCATTCTACACCAGACGGCCCCGAGAGAAGCAGATCTGAGGAGGCTTCAGGGACGGAACCTCTGGTGGCCGTGAAGGTTCCTCCACCCACAGGCGCTACAGGTCAGTGAGAGAGACTTCTGGGCTGGCCGAGAGGGGAGCAAGGTGTTTCCATATCTCAGGTCCCTTCAGGAGGAAGTGGCAGAGGCAGTGGCAGATGCAGCGGTGCTCCCTGAGCAGACAGGAGCTCAGATCCATTACTGAAGGTCTTCCCATAAAACCCCTAAGAGAACTGAGCCTGGGAGGCAGCCCTGCCCCAACCTGAGCACCAGAACTTAAGCTCACATTGAATAGCAACCGCTCCCACCACAGAAAACCCATTTGAATCTCAGACCCCAAGCATTAGATGGGCTGATCTGGGCGGGGGAGGACAGGAATCTCACAAGTCAAGAAACTGGCTGGGAAAATGCCCATAAAAGGGAAAAAAAAAATAAGACCATAGAAGGGTACTCTCTTGGGGAACAGATGTTTCCACCTTTCATTTCTGAGGAAGAGGAACAATGCTTACCATCAGGAAAAGACATAGAAGTCAAGACCTCTGTACTCCAAACATCTGAAATAGATATCCAATGGGCTCAGGCCATGGAAGAGCTCAAAAAGGATTTTGAAAAGCAAGTTAGACAGGTGGAGGAAAAACTGGGAAGAGAAATGAGAGAGATGCAAGAAAAGCATGAAAAATGGGTCAATACCTTGCTAAAGGACACCCAAAAAAATGCTGAAGAAATTAACACCTTGAAAAATAGGCTCACTCAATTGGCAAAAGAGGTTCAAAGAGCCAATGAGGAGAAGAATGCTTTCAAAAGCCGAATTAGCCAAATGGAAAAAGAGGTTCAAAAGCTCACTGAAGAGAATAGTTCTCTCAAAATTAGAATGGAACAGATGGAGGCTAATGATTTTATGAGAAACCAAGAAACCACCAAACAAAACCAAATGAATGAAAAAATGGAAGATAATGTGAAATATCTCATGGGAAAAACAACTGACCTGGAAAATAGATCCAGGAGAGACAATTTAAAAATTATGGGACTACTTCAAAGCCATGATCAAAAAAAGAGCCTAGACGTCATCTTTCATGAAATTATCAAGGAAAACTGCCCTGAGATTCTAGAACCAGAGGGCAAAATAAGTATTGAAGGAATCCATCGATCACCACCTGAAAGAGATCCAAAGAGAAACTCCTAGGAATATTGTGGCCAAATTCCAGAGTTCCCGGGTCAAGGAGAAAATATTTCAAGCAGCTAGAAAGAAACGATTCCAGTCTTGTGGAAATACAATCAGGATAACACAAGATTGAGCAGCTTCTACATTAAGGGATTGAAGGATGTGGAATAAGATATTCCAGAAGTCAAAGGAACTAGGACTCAAACCAAGAATCACCTACCCAGCAAAAATGAGTATAATACTTCAGGGGAAAATATGGTCTTTCAATGAAATAGAGGACTTTCAATCATTCTTGATGAAAAGACCAGAGCTGAAAAGAAAATTTGACTTTCAAACACAAAAATGAGAAGAAGCATGAAAAAGTAAACAGCAAAGAGAAGTCATAACGGACTTACCAAAGGTGAACTGTTTACATTTCTACATGGAAAGACAATATTTGTAACTCTTAAAACTTTTCAGTATCTGGGTATTTGGTAGGACCACACACACACATACACACACACATGTACATGCGTGCGTGCACACATACAAAGACAGAGAGCAGAGAGTGAATTGAATAGGATGGGACCATATCTTAAAGAAATGAAGGTAAAAGGTGAGAGACAAATGTAGTGAGAGGAGAGAGGGTGAAATGGAATGGGGTAAATTATATCTCATTCAAGAGGCAAGCAGGAGACTTTTTAGTGGAGGGAAAAAGAGGAGAGCTGAGAAAAAAAATATGAAGTTTAATCTCATCGCAATTGACTAAAGGAAGGAATAAAATGCACACTCATTTTGGTATGAAAACCTATCTTATAATACAGGAAAGTGGGAGAGAAGGAGATAAGCAGGGTGGGGGGGATGATGGAAGGGAGGGCAATGGGAGGAGGGAACAATTTGAAGTCAGCACTCAGTGAGGGACAAGATCAAAAGACAGAATAGAAACAATGGGGGGCAGGATAAGATGGAGGGAAATATAGTTAGACTTCCACAACACTACTATTATGGAAGTCATTTGCAAAACTACACAGATATGGCCTATGTTGAATTGCGTGCCTTCCCGAAGGGAGGCATGGGGAGAATTTGGGACTCAAAGTTTTAGGAACAACTGTTGAGAATTGTTCTTGCCACTAGGAAATAAGTAATATAGTTAACGGGGAATAAAAAGTCATCTGACCCTACAGGACAAAAGAGAAGATGGGGACAAGAGAAGAGAGGGAGGATAGAAGAGAGGGCAGGTTGGTGATAGGGAAAATTAGAATGCTCAGTGTATTGGCGTGGGGGGAGGGGACAAATGGGGAGAAAATTTGGAGCCCAAAATTTTGTGAAAATCAGTGTAAAATGCTAAATAAGTAAATTTATATTAAAGAAAAAATTATAATTGGTGAAGTGGAGGCTAATGACTCTATGGGACATCAAAAAATCATTAAACAAAAACAGCAAAAGAATGAACAAAATAGAAGAAAATGGTGAATATTTCATTTGAAGGTGTCCTAAACATACCAGATCTAGAACTATATCATAAAGTAATACTCATCAAAATTATTTGATATTGGCTAGGAAATAGAGTGGTGGATCAGTGAAATAGGTTAGGTACACAAAACACAGTAGTCAATGACTATTGTAGTCTACTGTTTAATAAATCCAGAGACTCCAGCTTCTGGGATAACAGCTCACTATTTAACGAAAACTACTAGGAAACCTGGAAAAATAGTATGGCAGAAACTAGGTATAGACCAACATCCCACATCCTATATGGTCAAAATGAGTACATAATTTAGACATAAAGGTAATGCCATAAGTAAATTTGAAAAGGGAAGAATTGTCTACTTGTCAGTCTATGGGGAAAGGAATTCGTGACCAAACCAGTGATGGAAATAATTATAAACTGCAAAAGACATAGTTCTGATTATATTAAATTAGAAGATTTTGCACAAAGTAAGGGAATGCAACCAAGATTAGAAGAAAAGCAAAAAAGCTGGAAAATAATTTGGACTTGAAGTGTTTCAGATAAAGGCTTAATTTTTCAAATATATATGGAACTGAGTCAGATTTATAAGAATACAAGTCATTTCTCAATTGAAAAATATTGAAAGGGTATGAAAACAGGCAGTTTTAAGAGAAAGGAATTAAAGCTTTCTATAGTCATATGAAAAAAATGCTCCAAATCACTATTGATTAGAGAAATGCAAACTAAAACAATTATGAAGTACCATGTCACATCTATCAGATTGTCAAAATGACAGAAAAGGAAAATGACAAATGTTGAAGGAGATGTGAGAAAATTGGAACACTTGCATTGTTAATGGAATTGTAAACTGATCTGACCATTCTGGAGAACAATTTGGTACTATGCTCAAAAGGCTGTAACACTGTGCCTATCCTTTGATGCAGCTATACCACTACCAGCTTTGTATCCCAAAAAGATCATAAAAAACGGAAAAGGTTCCACATATACCAAAAATATTTATAGCGGCTCTTTTTTGTTGTGGCAAAGAATTGACGAAGAGGCAGATTTCAGAAAAACTGAGAAATAGTCACATGAATTGATGCTGAGAGAAAAAAACAACCAGGAATTCAGCCGGAATAACACCAGTATTGTGTGATAATCAACTTAATAGACTTAGTTCTTCTCAGCAATGCAATGATCTAAGATGATTCCAAGACTGCTGATGGAAAATGCTACCCACATCCAGAGAAAGAACTATGGAATCTGAATGCAGATCAAAGCATACTATTTCAATTTTTTTTCTTGCTTGTGGTTTTCCCGTTTGTTATTACTCTTCATTCACAATATGACTAACATGGAAATATGTTTAAAAATATTTCTATAGCATCCAGGTCACATCATTGATAACGTAGTCATCACCTTTACAATCTAATATATAGTACATAAGGAGGTAAAGGAGCAGGAAAAATAGGTCAAGAGCAGCTGGATTCAACTGTATGGAAGTCCATGGTGGAAGTTACTCAATTTTGTGGACACTCAGGTATTAATTCTTAAGCTTTCTGAAAAGGCATCTGTTGGTAAATACTTGGTACTGGGTAAAAATCACTCACCTAGTCATTACTCAAAAATCATCTCCCAAGAAAAGATCCATAACAAATGAATTATGTATTTATTTTCTTTTATCTACACAATCTAAATCAGAATATTCTATGTATGCATTTGATGGTATGTTTGATTAAAGTTTAAGAAAGAAAGCTTTTCCAAATGATGCATATGGGCATATAACATATTTATAGTCATAGATTTGACTAAGGGAAGAGAATATATAACATTCCTTTATATCTATTACTTTTTGACAATTAAAAATAGAAACAAAACAGAACATTGATTTGGTAGAGTAAAATAATACCTTACAAGTATCTGCCATGTATTTTTAAAAATCTTATAGGATTCCCTGAGTCAATCAAACTATGGAGAAAACTTTGACAACCTTGTAGTCAGTAAAGATTGAGGCTGAAAAATTGCGAGATGTGTGTTCACAAAAGACATTTACCAATATAAAGCATATATAGTGCAGAGTCTAAAAGTATAGTGATTTCCTATAGGAAGTGAATGATTTTAAATACTACTTCTTGAAGATAATATTGCGTTGATTATATTTAGCTCTGGAATGTTTCAAAATGAAAATCCTAAATGAAAATCATAATTGCTCCAAAGAATTTAGCCAAAGTGTCCACAAGGGGAAAAAAGTCAACAATTAGGATCTATTGTTCATATGACATGCAATTGAATAGACAGACCAGAAAACTGATTCTCTGGTGTACACACACATGCACATACATGCACACACAAATCTGTCATATTTGGATTTATGTACATATCTACACATATATACCCATATGTTTACACACATTTGTATATGTATACAACCATATATTACATATACTTTTATATATGTAAGTCATTAAAGTCATTAAATACTACAGTCTCTGAAGAATTAAAGTTGAGAGTTAGCTAAAGAAAAATGGAGAGGTTTTTACATGGAGAGTGTACTTTGACTGCCACATATTGGTGTGAATAGTTGTCTAGGAGAAACAACATCAAGGACTCTTTCTTTAAAAAAAAAAAATCAATGGCATTTTGTATTTTTCCAATGACACTTCATTAGAGAAATATGTGGAGAGCAAAACTGAATTTAAACTTTTTATTTATATTTTGTTTGTGGGTGTGTGTGCATACATTCTTGTGATTTCATTTCTCAAGGGAATTCTCAGTGTGGAAAATACGTGCTGATACAGAGCAGCAATTCTTTTATAAGCCATTTATGTAAAACTCAGAGAGAAATAGGGACACTACGTATATATAAAAATCCCTATGAAAAAGGTATTGATTTGGAAAACCACATATTAATATCATCTATGTTCAATTGTATTTTACTTTATTAAACATTTCCCAATTACATTTTAAGTTGGATTAAGTTGCATTCAGTGTGTTTGACATTTGTTATATAAAAAATACATATATTTTAAAGTTTTTCCCAAAGTATAGAAAAGTTACGTTAACTGCAACTAGTCACAAAGTAGTATGGTTTGAGGACAGGAATTGAATCCAGGGCATCTCAATTCCAGTGTATGAAATTCTCTGCATACTTTACACCATGCAGTATATACTGCCACTTTGTTACTGCCAATAAAATAGGACAAAAGTTGTCACCTCCACTAAGTCCTTTTCATTTATGTTCCTTTGTTGAGATGTACATACTTAGATCACAATTGTTATCATGGAAGTAGAAAGAAATTGAAAAAGATTTTATTACACTATATCAAGGGAATTAAAAGGTAGATTTAAATATGTAAGGGATTCTCTAGCTAGACAGCTGAGACTGACTGGAATTATATAAAATAAGGTTAAAAATAAGATTAATTTTGGGTATATGATTTAAAAGAGACAAATTAAGTTCAACTTCTTAGGGGAAAAAATCTCAGAACTCTTCCATATGAGGCCCTTTCATTGCAGAGATGCTCTGCAGAGATATCCCAAAAGACAATCACAGAACAGACCAGTGAAGATTCTAGAAGGCAGCAGCACAGAAGGGAAAAGATGTCAATAACAGATCTCAGAATACAAAGAAACAGCACATGGTATCTGCAGAGTTCATGGGAAGCACAGTTGGAAGAGGGTAGACTATCAAGATATCAGAAATAAAGTAGATTTCAAAGGGGACAATATATTAGGAGCATGAATTGTGTTTTTCTGGATCACTCATATTTCACATATGTAATCCCCTATGCATCTATGCCCCTCCTACATGCGTGTTTCCTAAAAACAAGTATCTGTGTTCCACTGGCAATATGTTACCATATAAAAGAAATAGAGCCCCATGTGCATGCAGTATCATTTCTTATCACTTGTTCAATTTAAACTGTTTAAATAAATATATTTTCCCCTTTGAACTAGAAGTCATTGGCCAATTTGTTAAAAAAAAAAAAAATCACCTTATAAGTAATAGTGGTGGCTGTGTTATTGGTAGGATTTTGACTAGACCTAAAGTTGAGTCAGGCTTTAAAGAACTTGAAAGTACCTAAACAAAAGTGCCAGATAACCTAATTCCATTAACGTACGTTGAGGGAATTCCCTACGAAGGCCTTCAAAAAGATACGGAAAAGAGGTAAATGGCATGAGTGGAAATGGATGGCTGAAACCACGATGTCAGGAGTAAGCACATTGAACATGACAGATTAATCAAAGAACCATAGCAGAGGAGCCAAAGCTAGAAGAAACTCTCTGAACTGTGGATGCTAATCTGAGCATTTAGAAGTTAACAAACTGACATAGTTTGACTTTTTATACTATTAAATGGTAGAGTTATCTCTCTCTCTCTCTCTCTCTCTCTCTCTCTCTCTCTCTCTCTCTCTCTCTCTCTCTCTCTCTCTCTCTCTCTCTCTCATTCTCTTTCCCTCTCTCTGTCTCCATACATAAATATTTATATATTTATGTGCACATATGCATACATACAGGTTTATGTATTTATACCTTATATATAATTTTGCTGTGGGAATTAAATAAAAATACTTAGAAAATACAATGTATTTACTCTATGTTATAGATAATTAAATCTAATCAGTTTATAAAATGAACATTTATTCCTTGTCACCTAATTTTTCATTTCCCTTTTTTGTGCAATTAAAAAGAAAGCTCTGTAAACCATTTGCTGTGAAAGGCATTACCTGAGAGGCTATAACATCTGTGTATATATGCATATATACACATATAATATATGCAGTATAGATATGAATATGATATATATGTGAATATGTGATGATATGAATATTGAGCACATGTATGTGTCATATGTATAATTTAACAGTTGAAAAAATTTTTGACAGTACTATTTTTATTTTCATACAATGATCACATTTCTTACAAGAAAGGGGAAAAAGAACATTGACACAAAGCTGCGCATCACTTTGGCACACCAAGGCATGTTCTTCTAGGATAACATTGAGGCAATGCTGGCTCTTGGCTAATACAGTACTTTAACATCAGCACATTGCTGTGTCTTGTTCTTTTTACACTAGTGATTAGGTTCCATTGCAAAAAATTCTCAGATCAACCACAATTAAATGTTATTCAAGCTGACGGACAATTTGATCTCTCTGTATAACTATTTTATCTGGTACGTTACATGTCCCTTTTCAAGAAATATCTTAGCAAAATTATTCTAATTAAATCAGTGAAGAAAAATAGCAAATTGAAGACTAACTTATTCTCATGTTCTCTCATTTCTTTCGGTCTAGACCAATTGCTTCATTTAGTGTAGGTTCATGTCCTATGATGTGTGAAATGAGTTCTTTGCAAAAAGGTATAAGACTGCTTACTCATTATCCATAGTTATTTTTTAATGCTCAGTATCATTTAGAGGAATGAAAAGAATTTTTTTTTATATTTAATATTTATTTATTTATTTAACTTTTAACATTCATTTTCACAAAATTTTGGGTTCCAAATTTTCTCCCCATTTATCCATTCCCCACACCCCAATACACCAAACATTCTAATTTTCCCTATCACCAATCTGCCCTCTCTTCTGTCATCCCTCCCTTCTCTTGTCCCCATCTTCTCTTTTGTCCTGTAGGGCCAGATGACTTTCTATTCCCCATTAACTGTATTTCTCATTTCCTAGTAGCAAGAACAATACTCAACAATTGTCCTAAAACTTTGAGTTCCAAATTCTCCCCATCCCTCCCTCCCCACCCATTCCCTTTGGGAAGGCAGGCAATTCAATATAGGCCATATCTGTGTAGTTTTGCAAATGACTTCGATAACAGTCGTGTTGTATAAGACTAACTGTATTTCCCTCCATCCTATTCTGCTCCCCATTGTTTCTATTCTGTCTTTTGATCCTGTCCCTCCCCAAGAGTGTTGACCTCAAATTGCTCCCTTCTTCCATTTCCCTCCCATCCATCATCCCTCCCTCCCTGCTTATCTCCTTCTTCCCCATTTTTCTGTTCTGTAAGATAGGTTTTCATACCAAAATGAGTGTGCATTTTACTCCTTCCTTTGGTCGATTGTGATGAGGGTAAACTTCATGTTTTTTTCTCAGCTCTCCTCTTTTTCCCTCCACTAAAAAGTCTCCTGCTTGCCTCTTGAATGAGATATAATTAACCCCATTCCATCTCACCCTCTCTCCTCCCACTACATTTCTCTATCGTCATTTACCTTAATTTCTTTTAAGATATGGTCCCACCCTATTAAATTCAGTCTGTGCTCTCTGTCTCTGTGTGTGCATGCATGTGTGTATGTGTTTGTGCATGCACGCATGTGCATGTGTGTGTGTGTGTACATCGGTGTGTGGTCCCACCAACTACCCAGATACTGAAATGTTTTAATAGTTACAAATATTGTCTTTCCATGTAGGAATGTAAACAGTTCACCTTTGGTAAGTCCCTTATGATTTCCTTTGCTGTTTATTATTTCATGCTTTTTCTCATTCTTGTGCTTGAAAGTCTAATTTTATTTTCAGCTCTGGTCTTTTCATCAAGAATGCTTGAAAGTCCTCTATTTCATTGAAAGACCATATTTTCCCCTGAAGTACTATACTCAGTTTTGCTGGATAGGTGATTCTTGGTTTGAGTCCTAGTTCCTTTGACTTCTGGAATATCCTGTTCCACACGCTTCGATCCCTTAATGTAGAAGCTGCTAGATCTTGTGTTATCCTGATTGTATTTCCACAAGACTGGAATCGTTTCTTTCTAGCTGTTTGCAATATTTTCTCCTTGACCTGGGAACTCTGGAATTTGGCCACAATGTTCCTAGGAGTTTCTCTTTTTGGATCTCTTTCAGGCGGTGATCGATGGATTCCTTCAATACTTATTTTGCCCTCTGGTTGTAGAATATCAGGGCAGTTTTCCTTGATAATTTCATGAAAGATGATGTCTAGGCTCTTTTTTTGATCATGACTTTGAAGTAGTCCCATGATTTTTAAATTGTCTCTCCTGGATCTATTTTCCAGGTCACTTGTTTTTCCCATGAGATATTTCACATTCTCTTCCATTTTTTTCATTCTTTTGGTTTTGTTTTATGATTTCTTGGTTTCTCAGAAAGTCATCAGCCTCCATGTGTTCGATTCTAGTCTTGAGAGAACTATTCTTCAGTGAGCTTTTGAACCTCTTTTTCCATTTGGCTAATTCTGCTTTTGAAAGCATTCTTCTCCTCATTGGCTTTTTGAACCACTTTTGCCAATTGAGTGAGCCTATTTTTCAAGGTGTTATTTTCTTCAGCATTTTTTGGGGTCTCCTTTACCAAGGTATTGACTTGTTTTTCATACTTTTCTTGCATCTCTCTCATTTCTCTTCCCACTTTTTCCTCCACCTGTCTAACTTGATTTTCAAAATCCTTTTTGAATTCTTCCATGGCCTGAGCCCACTGGACATCCACCTCGGATGTCTGGGATAGAGAGGCCCCGACCTGCCCATCTTTCTCAGATGGCAGGCATTGTACTTAGTCATCAGAAATGAAGGGGGGAAGTAATACCTTTTCCACAATAAAGTTGTTCTCAATGGTTTTATTCTGCTTTCTTTTTCTGGGCATTTTCCCAGCCAGTTACCTGACTTCTGAGATTCCTCTCCACCCTTGCCTAGATCTTCCCAGCTAGTGCTTGGGGTCTGAGATTCAAAAGCTGATTCCCAGTCTCATCGCTATCCGCGGTGGGAGTGACTGCTATTCAATGTGAGCTTAAGTTCTGGTGCTGGGGTGGGGGCAGGGCCGCCTCCCAGGCTCAGTTCCCTCAGGGGGTTTATGCAGAGACTTCAGCTTCTGCCTGCTGTTTGGGGAGTCCCAGGCCGCTGCTGCATCTGCTGCTGCCCCAGCCTCTGCCTCCGCCACTTCCTCCCAAGGGGGCCCGATCCACAGAGACACCCCGCTCCCCTCTCAGCCAGCCCAGAAGTCTCTCTCACTGACCTGTAGTGTCTGTGGGCAGAGGGACCTTCCCAGCAGCCGGAGGTTCTGTCCCTGAAGCCTGCTCGGATCTGCTCCTCTGAGGCTGCAGCCAGGGCAGCACAGGGGTGGGCTCCACTTTCCGGAGCACGATGGACCCTGGGGAGAGCTCTCCAGGGCTCTCTGGAATGGAAATCTCTTCCACTCTGTTTCTGCGCACCTTGCAGTGATCCAGAATTTGTGGGGAGTTCTTCTTATGGGCTGTGGATTCGGAGCTGGCATATGTGAGTCTTTCTTCTCTGCCATCTTGGCTCCTCCCCCACAGAATGAAAAGAATTTCAGGTTTATATTTCATTATCATTTGATCATAATTCTACAATCTGAATCGTGAAGGATAATAAAAATAAAGGCTCACGTTTACATAGCTTTGTAATTACAAAGCACTATATCTATACATTATCTTGTGAGATAACTATTGGATGTATTATCAGCCACATTTTACTTAATGATGATGCTAAAATACAAAAGAATTAAATGATATGCTTAAGGACATAAAACAAGCAAGTGGCCAGTTGGAGCTTGAACTAAATTATCGGATTACTGCTTCTGCGCTTTTTTCCCCATTTTTTTCCTTGTTCTATATATGACCCAAATCATAATGAGAGATGGGTAATAGTGTTTGAATATATCTTCCATGCTGTTGAAAACCCAAATTTTCACAGAGGACAAAATCAAGAAATGAATCAGGAATAGTCATGGTCTCAAATGTTTATACAGAGGTGTCTAATGTTTAGGCAAATAAATAAAGGAAAAAAGAAGAAAAAAATAACAAAAAGAAGGAAGGGAAGGAAGGAAGGAAGGAAGGAAGGAAGGAAGGAAGGAAGGAAGGAAGGAAGGAAGGAAGGAAGGAAGGAAGGAAGGAAGGAAGGAAAGAAGGAAGGAAGGAAAGAGGGAAGGAAGGAAGGAAGGAAGGAAGGAAGGAAGGAAGGAAGGAAGGAAGGAAAGAGGGAAGGAAGGAAGGAAGGAAGGAAGGAAGGAAGGAAGGAAGGAAGGAGGGAAGGAAGGAGGGAAGGAAAGAAGGAGGGAAGGAAGGAAGGAAGGAGGGAAGGAAAGAAGGAAGGAAGGAAGGAGGGAAGGAAGGAAGGAGGGAAGGAAGGAAGGAGGGAAGGAAGGAAGGAGGGAAGGAAGGAAGGAAGGAGGGAAGGAAGGAAGGAAGGAAGGAAGGAAGGAAGGAAGGAAGGAAGGAGGGAAGGAGGGAAGGAAGGAAGGAGGGGAGGGAAGGAAGGAAGGAAGGAAGGAAAGAGGGAAGGAAGGAAGGAAGGAAGGAAGGAAGGAGGGAAGGAAAGAAGGAGGGAAGGAAGGAAGGAGGGAAGGAAGGAAGGAAGGAGGGAAGGAAGGAAGGAAGGAAGGAAGGAAGGAAGGAGGGAGGGAAGGAAGGAAGGAGGGAGGGAAGGAAGGAAGGAAGGAAGGAGGGAAGGAAGGAAGGAAGGAAGGAAGGAAGGAGGGAAGGAAGGAGGGAAGGAAGGAGGGAGGGAAGGAAGGAAGGAAGGAAGGAAGGAAGGAAGGAAGGAAGGAAGGAAGGAAGGAAGGAAGGAAGGAAGGAAGGAAGGAAGGAAGGAAAGAGGGAAGGAAGGAGGGAAGGAAGGAAGGAAAGAGGGAAGGAAGAAAAAGAAAGCAAGGAAGAGAGAAAGAAAGAGAAAAAGAAGGAAGGAAACAAGGAAAAGGAAGGAAAGACTAGAGTCAGAAGCAGAGATTAACGAGGCATATTATTAAGGAATAATCATTTAATGAAATCCGTGAAACACAGGGAAGCATTATACAGTTTATTTGAGTTAAAGCCACTGGAAGGAAAATAATTTTCATGGTAGGAAAATATTGGAAATTGAGGGGATGACCATTAAATGGGGAATGGGTGAACAAACTGTGGTATATGAATGCAAAGAAATACTATTGTGCAATAAGAAATGATGAACAGGCAGATTTCAGAAAAAAAAAAAAACCCTACAAAGGCTTGTACACAGATGCAAAGTGAAATGAACAGAACTAGCTCACTATGCTACAGACAGTTTTATATCAACTTTCTCTCATCCTCTCCAAGATTGGTCATTTTTCTTAAGTGTAAGGTGGTATCTCAGAGTCATTTTAATTTCCCATTCTCTAGTGCATTTTTTCATATGACTATATCTAGCTTTAATTTCTTCTTCTGAAAATTGCCTCTTCATATGCTGTACCAGCAAGCACACTGACACATCCAGGATGATCTGATAGTACAAGTTCTTAGATATGCTTTTCTGAAAGGAAAGCAATTATTGAGGGGTCAACAATCTACTTTATTTGCATTCACCAACAGAGATAATACAAGAAGAAAAATAAAGACCACTACAAAGGACTTCTAATTGTCTGACCATAAGCAATACTTACATCACAGATCAACAGACAGATTCAACCTCCTGACCATTACATACATACATGGTTACAAGAGAGAGGCAGCAGCATGTGGGTTTTCAAAGCTGGGAGTGGGGGTTGGAGGTCTCCTTAAAGGCTACCCTGCGTCTTATCTGGCCTATCATCCTTCTTCCAAACAGTAAGCCCCCAAAGCAAAACCTCACCTCAGAGTATATATACACTTTTCAGTACCAGAGGGTACTACCCTCTTGACCCAGTACCTCATTAGCAATTAACAAAAGATGTGGGCCTTCCTAAAAAGCAAGCCTCCATTAATCAAGCTCTCCTTAATGGGCTCCACCTAAGGCCCATAAATTAGCAGGGAAGATCTTTCAACTCCAATTAATATTACATTAATAGTACATATCCTTTGACCATTTATCAGTTGTGGAATGTCTTTTATTTTTGTAAATTGGATTCAGTGAACTATATATTTGCAAAATAAGTTTTTTATTAATGTATTTATTTTCAGTTTTCTACAATCACTTCCAAATATTTTACAATTTTCCCCTTCCTCTCCTTCTTTCCCCCCTCCCTCCCCAAGACACCACACAGTCTTATATAGGTTCTACACAAGTATTCTTATTACAAACATTTTCACCTAAGCCATGTTGCATAGGAGAATTAAAATGAATGGGAGAAACAATAAAAACAAGACAAAACATAACACAAGAGGAAATGGTCTGCTTCATTCTGATTCAATTCCATAGTACTTTCTCTGGATGTGGAAGGCATTTTGCCTTTAGAGTACACTGGGAATTTTTTAGGTCCTTGAATTGTTGTGTGGGGCTAAGTCTGCCAGATAAATTCCTAGCACACTATGGTTATTGCTGTGTACAAAATTCTTCTGGTTCAACTCCTTTCACTTAACATCAGTTGATGTAAGTCCTTCCATGCCTCTCTGAAGTCTTCCTGTTCATCATTTCTTATAGCACAATAGTATTCCATTACATTCATATATCAAAACTTGTTCAGTCATTATCCAATTGATGGGCATTCTCTTGATTTCAGTTCTTGGTCAACACAAAAAAAAGCTGCTATAGATATTTTTGCACATGTGGGATCCTTTCCTACTTTTATGATCTCCTTGGGATACAATTCTATAAGTGATATTGCTGGGTCAAAGGGTGTGCACATTTTTGTAGCCCTTAGAGCATAGTTCCAAATTGTTCTCCAGAATGGTTGAATCACCTCACAGTTCCACCAACAATGAATTAGTGTTCCAGCTCTCCCACATCTACTCCAACATTTACCATTTTCCTGTTTTGTCATGTTAACCAATCTGATAGCTATGATGCGGTACCTGAGAGTTGTTTTGATTTGTATCCTCTAATCAATAGAGATTTAGAGCATTTTTGCGTATGACTACAGATAGCTTTAATTTCTTTCTCTGAAAACTACCTGTTCTTGTTCTTTAACCATTTATCAAGTGGGGAATGACTTGTATTCTTGTATATTTGACTCAATTCTCTATATATTTTAGGAATGAGGCCTTTATCACAGACACGAGTTAGAAAAACTCTTTCCCAGATTTTTGCTTCTCTTTTAATCTTGTTTACATTGGGTTTGTTTCTGCAAAAACTTTTCAATTCAATGTAATCAAAATTATCCATTTTGTACTTCATAATTTTCGCTGTCTCTTGTTTGGTCAAAAACTTCTCCATTCTACATAAATCTGACAAATACACTATTCCTTGCTCCCCTAATTTTTGTTTTTAGTATAATTCTTTATACCGAGAGCATTTATCCATTTGGACTTCATTTTTATGTATGGTATCAGGCACTGGTCTATGCCCAGTTTCCACCACACTGTTATCAAGTTTTCCCAGAAATTTTTGTCGAACAGTGTGTTCTTATCCCAGAAACAGGGGTCCTTCATTTATCAAATAAAATCATTAACTACAGTGTCTTGAGTACCTAACCTTTTCCACTAGTATACCCTTCTTTTTCTTAGCCAGTACCAAGTTGTTTTGATGATTGTTGCTTTATAATACAATTTGACATCTGGTAGGTAAATTTGTTTTCATTAGTTCTCTTGATATTTTGGACCTTTCGGTCTTTCACATGAATTTAGATATTATTTTTTTCATCCTTAGAAAATACTATTCTGGCAATTTGATTGGCACAGCACTGAATAAGTAGATTAATTTAGGTGGAATTGTCATTTTTTTTTCTATATTAGCTTGACCTTTTCATGGGCAACTGATATTTTTCCTCAGAGAAACTGCTGTTTCTAATTTCCTTGGGGTTGCCGTGAAGCTCACTGAATGAGGTGTGGGGAAGGAGTTGCCTGGATGCAGAAGGTCATCTCCTCCCCTGAGCTACAGCACAGAGAAGTTTCGGTCTGGTGAAACCCCTTCTTTATTGGTATCTGCCCAATTCCCTTGTCTGTGCTAAAGCATGCCTGGGGTCCTAGTGTTGGTGCTTATTGGCTCCACCCTTCTGGGACTCAGGATCTCCTCCTGGTTTGCTGAAATGAGGCTGTTGGGGACAGCTCATGTCTTGCATTTCTCCTTTCAGCAACAGCAAGAGGGACTCTCTTTCACGATCTTCCTAGACTCTGGAGATGAGATACTGGTTTACCCCTTCAGCTGAACCCACCATTCTAGCATTTTTCCTAGGGCAGTATTCTGGATTTTTCAAAGTCAGCAAGGGGAGGGTGAGACATTTGGAACTCAAAAGTGAAAAGTTGATTTAGTAGAATAAGTTAAATTTACAATATCACAAAAGCAAATTAATGTTATAATACAGTGTTAAACTAGACCAAAGTCCCAAACAAATGGCATAAGAACACAGCATTTGAGAAAAAAATTTTGGAAAAACTGAAAAACAGTCAGAGTGAAGTTATTTTAAAATCTGCAACTCATACCATGTAACACAATAAAACACAAATGGTTATGTGACTTAGATATTAGATATGCAGGGTTACAACACATATGTTTGTGTGTTTATGTGCATATGTATGCACATATATGTGTGTGTATGTTTGTGCAATAGAAGGGAAGGAGATACCTTTGAGAAATATGGAAAAGAAATGATTATTGACCAGGCAATGGAAAGGGAGACTTATAGATGCAAAATTTTGATTATACAAAGATACAAAGCTTCTGCACAAACTGGATCAGTGAAGTTTGCATTGATTGGGAAAATATTTGTAATAAATTTTTTCTAGATAAAAGTCTGATATCAAATACATGTATACATTCTTATTCAAATATATGTGAATACAAGTCATTTCCAATAGATCAAAAATCAAAAGTCATGACCAAGAACTTCTCACATGAAGGAAAAAAATTCATTAATAATGATATGAAAAAGACTTCAAATAAGTAATTATAAGAGAAATTCAAGTTAAGATTACTGTGATCCTCCACCTTGTAGGAATCAGGTTAGTAAATATGGCTTAAACAAGATCCTAATCAGTCGCCCCTCTCCCATCATTCATGATGTAATTTAGGTTATTCTTGTTTTCCAAAAATTATTTCATCAAGAATGCTTGAAAGCTGTCTATTACACTGAAATTCCTTTTTTCTCCTGAAGTATGATACTCAGTTTTTCTGCATAGGTGATTTCTGGATTTTAATCCTAGCTCTTCTGACCTCCAAAATATCCTATTCCAAGCACTTCAATCCCTTAATGTAGAAACTGCTGCATCTTGTGTTATATTGATTCTACTTATACAATAATTGAATTGTGTCTTTCTAGTTGCTTCCAATATTTTTTCCTTGACCTGGAAACTCTGGAATTTGGCCACAATATTCCTAGGAGTTTTCCTTTTGGGATGTCTCTCATGAGGTAATTGATGGATTCTTTCCATTTCTATTTTGCCCTCTGGTTCCAGAATAACATGGCAGTTATTCTTGATAATTTCTTGAAAGATGATGCCATCTTGTGCTTGTCTGCTCTTCCACCCTGGTGCTCAGGAACTCCTGCTAGTCCTCTGAGGTGGGGCTTGCTGCTAGTTTGCTGGGATGCCTCCTTCTCTGTTTTTGTCTCCTTCAGCCACAGCAATAGGGAGTGTTCCCATTAATCCTCCTAGTCACCCAAGCTAAAAGACGGCTGTACCCTGTCTTTTTTGCTGGCTTCACAATTTTAGGATTTTTCCTGGGGCATTATTCTCTGGGTTTTTCAAAGTACATAAGGGAGGGTGAGAGCAACTTATCGCTTACTCTGCCATCTTTGATCCAGGAATTTTAAATAGGTGACATGCGAACATTCAGCCTGTGGGCTAATAGCCCCAGAAGGAGTTGCTGCAGCTGCTGCTGGTCCTTCACAGGACTGTGTTTCTCTGTTTCTCTCACATCCAGTTCTGACAGACCCTCCTCAGGATCTGAGAGATCTACTTCTAGTAATTCAGCCTCCTGGTGTCTGATCTGGCTTTGCTATGGTAGAGTCTGTGCTGGTGCAACATGTGTGCTCAATTGTGCTCTTCTCCCAGAAGTGCATAAAACCTTCTCATTGACCCTTTACGTTGTCTTGGGCTAGAAGTCTGCCACACTGTCTTCTTGTGGATTCTACTGCTCTAGAATTTGATCAGATTCACTTTCCAGAGATATTAGAAGGACTCTGTGGGAGAGCTCATGTGAGTCCGTGATTTCACTCCACCTTCTTGGTTCTGCCCTTAAAATAATTCAATTTTAAAGTACATGTTTTAAAGAGTTTTTGAGAGAATTGTCTTAGTGTATTCTAATTTCTTGAATTTATTTTAGTTATTATATATGATTTATATATAACCAAATATGTTAGTAATTTTATTGATTTCTTCACACATTTTTTAGTATATTCAAGTGCCTCGGACTGAATAAAGGCCTCTCCACTTCTTTTGCTAATGAGGCATTGGTAATTGAGGATTGTGGTGCCCTCTGACTCTGGAAAGTATATAAATACTCTGAGGTGAGGTTTTATTTTGGGGCTTAGTTTTTGGAAGAAATTTTACATGCCAGGTGAGACTCTGGGAAGCTGCTAAGCAGTACCTCAGCTTTGAAAACCCAGATGTTGGTGCTTGTCTCTCTGGTAACTATGTATGTATAGTTAGAAAATTGTCTGTCTGTTGATTTGTGATGGATGTATTGCTTACTGTCGGACATTTGGAAGCTGTGCCTGTTGATTTTGATTTCTCTGTATTATCTCTGCGGTTCATTGTGCTGACTTTTTCCCCCTGAACTTAGCAAATGATACATATTCTTGATTAAAGTGGTTGTTGGCCCCCTCAACAGTTATCTTTCATTTTAGAAAAGTAGATTGAAGCACCTGTTCAGGAGTCCCCTCTGCCCCACTATATGCCAGGATCCTTGCATTATAGTAAAAAAAAAAAGTATATTTTATGTTCCCTAGAAAGAGCTAAGTATAAAGGTTTAAAAGGTCAAATTAAAAGAGGTTTCATAATTATATGAGTATATGTGCTCACACATATGCACACACACATATTCATACTCATATGTATACATCTTTTATGAAAGAATAGGTAGAGCTAATTTTTTTTTTAAATTTCCTTGCTTTCTTCAAAAGGACTATACAAAATTTTATTTGTTTATTTTTTATGGGATTCCTTAAAAATGAGTAGACATTTGTTATTCAAAAACATCAATAGAATTTTAGTGAAGTGATCCCATGAAAAATAGATTTCAATTTTATCATAGTAAAATTTGTCAGAAAACTTTACACCTTGCAAAGTTCCAAGAAAGGAAGAAATATAGCTCATTTAAGTGTATTCATTTTGTTCTAGATCATAAACAGTAGCCTTCCCTCAAATATTTAACAAATCTCCTACTTTAAATATATCCACACATATATGTATGTATATAGGTACACATACATATATACACATGCAAAAAGACAAGAGAAAGTTCTTTTTTTAGGTGATGACCTCTATATAAAACACCTATTAAAAATATTATTTTGTCAATAGATCAGTGAGTTGTCTCCTTAGGCAAGTGTCATTATATTACCATCATCTCATGTGGATTTTTATGAATGTGTGAAAATATGCTCAATGTATTTTAGATCATTTTCTAAGATAGGAACTCTATGTTCAGAAAAGTAAGGATATTACCTGAAAAAAGTAAAAATGTAGCCGATTTTTCATATTTTTTTAAAAAGCTTGAATCTCTCTATATATTTTGCATTACATTAACCTTACATTTCTATGTTGTTGTTGTTGTGTGTGTGTGTGTGTTTTTAATTTGGAAAACTGGGTCTTCATTTTCCTTTGCTTCTATAAATTAGTATATAAATGGGAAATCAGTAATAGTCCCTTTTAGAGAAACAACATTAATAGCCAACAAATGGTTGTCTCTGTATTGTGAATATTCACTATATCCTACACATTGCATATGCATGTATTTACCTCAGACAGTCATTACGACAATCTTAATCAAACTTTTCCATTTAGAGGTAGCATCAGTAGTAAATCCTCTTCTAGTGCATTAATGGCATTGGCTGGAACCTTAGAAATGAAATGTGAAAACAAAACAGCCTTTGGCAGGCATTCTGAAACTAAAACAACGTGGAATACCAGAGTAGAAATGATGAGCTTTGTGTATGAATGTCAGTGCTAAAATCTTGGACATTAAGTAATGATTCTTCTTTAGAAATAATAACCTAGGCCACCTATCTTCTATAACACTCCAATATACAAATGTACCCACATCAATTAATTACTTATCCTGAGATCAGGCAATTATGCACATTTTATTCTTTCAAAAGTCATGGTTTCCTAAAAGACCAACAAGCTATTTTATTATGTAACCTGAGCAAATAAATGTACAATAACATGTCAGCATTTTTCTAGTACTTTCAAGAAAATAAAGGCAGGGATTCACATGCGTTTTATGTTGGCATTGGGAAATACCAATCAGCTATGAAAATTCTTTTAAATAAGATTTATGATGGAAAAAGTTGTGATATGATCTCTGGATATCAATATATGTTATTGCAAATGATAACAAGGTCCTCAGTACCCCACAGGGAAAGTACGTTAGAAAATCTATAGCATGACATAAAGAGAATTTTAATGAACTACACATTTTGTATACTCACATTAGTATTCTCTTTGATGCCTTGTTTGGAGTGCCATAATTTCCAGATTATTAACTTAATTATTTAAAAAGAACTTTTCATAGTGTTAATCCCATTTAAATCTAAAGAAACACCAAGTGAAAAAGAAAAGCTCGATTAACCGCACAATGTGAAACAAATAGAAGCACAGAACGCAGCCCAGACAAAATGGAAAGCAACTCAAATTTTCCATAGGCATTATTAGCCAATGAAGACTCAGCAAATAGGGAATTTACATTGAGGACTTTCTTGACATGACTCTACTACTAATAGAGTTCAGTTTATTCATGTTTCATTAAGTGCCTAATTGAGAGAAAGGAAGTTATATACAGAACCCTTTAATGAGGGGTGGGGATGATAAGAGATCTTATATTACATAGATTAAAGGAGCATGTTAAAAAAACACAAAATGATGATAATAACCATAACAATAATAAATAATTCATTGAATTGCAATCAGGCTAATGTCAGTGTAATGGGACAATGCGCTAATAGGGGCGCAGTCTTTTGAGTATGAATATTGAACACTGTCTGGATCACTCCCTGTGGAAACTTAGTGTACCTTCTTCCAGAATTGCATGATGGAGGGAAGGCCCTTTATGTCTCCACTTCAGATCATGTATAAGCATTCTCTTACTTTTTCTTGTTTACTATGTGCTGTGTGAAAGACTTTTAATTGATTGAGGCAGTCACTGTATGACTGAAGATATGAATTTCTGAAATAGATGAATGAAACTTGAAATCTCTCTCTCTCTCTCTCTCTCTCTCTCTCTCTCTCTCTCTCTCTCCCTGCCCCCCCCCCCCATTTCTTTCTCTCTGTCACTGAAAATTCTGAAGTAGAATTTCAACCACTGGAAGCTGTGTCAAAGGGCTTGATAGCCTGGGCACACCTGATGAGGTACTAGTTTTACCTACCTTTAGCTAGAGCAGAAGGATTATGCAATCTTTCAAAATTTCTTTCATCCTACAAGGCGGCTGAGTATAGGGAAATCTGAGTATGAATCTTGCCTCAAACATTTACTTGCTATGTGACATAACTCAACCTCTTTCAGCTCATTTTTTCATCGATAAAATGGGGATAATAATAGCATCTACCTGAGTCGTTGGGAGGATCAAGTGAAAAAAATGAAATAATATATGTAATGTACAAAACTTAGAGTATTTATTCTTATCATTGTCATAATTTCAGCATGAGACATGAGGCCACAGAGAAGGAAATTCTGTACTCAGGAGAGGGAGAAACTGAATAGTTTTGTATTTACTGTTACATATGTACAATGAATTTTCTGGATGAAGGCAATGTTTTGCCAGCATTCCCTGCTTTTCCAATTTCCTGATGTAGTGGCAGGTTATATTGACAACCCTGTACCAATATGCACATACTTCCTTTCTTTTCTTCTTTCTTTCTCTTGTCTTCTAGATCAGGAGATGCCAATTTTCCTGCTTTTAGGAAAGTTATGACATGAAAGTTTTATTCCTAGAGTGAGACAGCAAGGACTTAGCTGATTTGAGGGGTAAAAAGAAACAGTTAAACTTGGGGATGAGGTAAGTCATATAACAAAGAGAGTTCCAAAAACGAATTTCTTTTTTTAATCATACTTTTCATTTTTAAAATGCCCTTTTCACATGGTTCCTACTTTTTTTTCTCATTAATTATTGAAAGCTTTAGGAAGGAATAGCTCTTGTTAGTTATAGCATGGTGCCATATATACAAGCACCTAGAATTTTCTTGATTGAATTAAATCTATCTCTGTAGATGTATTTAAGATCCATTGACAGATGTTAAGACACTGTCAGAAAAAAATAATGTGCCACAGTTTCCCTTGTGTCTCTTTGATGAACTCTTTGCTGAGGCTAATGCTGTATATGAAAATCTTCATTCAATTTACAGATAAATTTGATCAAAGATTTCATTCAAAGTTTAGAGATCCCATGACAATTTATGACTGGGAAGTCATATTATCTAAGATAAATTCTTAGTTATTTAAAGACTTTAATATATATGGACATATTTATATAATAAATGTACTTACTAATAATTGTTATCAATAAGATAAACACCAAATGGACCTTTGTAATTCATTTTTATTCCATCTACACATTTTAGTCAATATCAACCCAACATTTCCTTTTTGCATCATTTAAGACACTTTTACTAAGTATTTCTTCACCACAGCTAGCTTCCGAGGGTATACATTAGATTTTTATCTGCATTGATAGACAATAGATTACAGGATCTGAAATTGAAAGAGATCTTAACAGTCATACAGTTTAATTCTACCATTTTACATTGGAGAAAACTGAAATCCAAAGAATAGGTAGCTCATGCAATGTCACACAATTAGCTAAGGACTGAGCTTGGATAAGAAACCAGTTTCCCTGATGAATAATCTCAAATTTTTGTGTTATTCTTTATTTTCTCTACACTACATTACAATTCTTTCTATGTCCCTCCTCTTTCCATCAGAATTCTGGCCTTGTGCTTGCTAATATTTATTCCCTTAACTTCCACACAGACTCTTGAATAAGATTGGTAGAAAAAAAAATGAAAAAGGAAATCAACAAATTATGTCAAGGTACTGACTTGCCTGTTGTCCTTTTACTCCCTCTGAGGGATATCTATTAACCTTTAAAATGTATTTGGGTTGGGCATGATGGCATAAATCTATAATTCCTGCTTCTACAGGCAGAGACTGAAGGATTTCCTGAGCTCAGGAGTTCTGAGTTGCAGGGTGCTAAGATGACCAGTGTCCACACTAAGACTCAACCGAATTAAGGTGAATCCTGAGAGCAAGCAGAAGGAGAGAACAAGTCTGGCTGCCTAAAGCAGACAAACAGCCCTAAGTGTGAAAAGGAGGATATGGACATTTTTCTTTATTTGTTTTTTGTATTTTCCTTTTCGTTTTGCTTTTTTTGTGCTGGCTTTTTTGTGGGATCAAGCATGAACGGTCACTAAACTTCCAGTTAGTGTAAAATAGGGAAACCCATCATCACAAACAAAATGGAAGAATAAAAATGTATTTTGCACCAAGGATATTTAAGTTCTTACTAACTACAAAGAGAACAGATTATAGGCCCTTGAGAATGACCTCATTTCACTGTACAATAGCTACTCTATTATCAAAAATACAAATAAACAGGTTCAATAGATAGCATTTATTTCTCTTGAAAGCTGATCCAACATCTAATGAGCCATGTAGCTTTTTATTACACACTTTTAGGGCACTATTTGTATACTGTTGTGGTTTTCCCTAATACATACGTTGTCCTTCCTTATCTAAATGAAATTTTTCTTGGGTTTTCTGTAAGATTAAGCTTTGAACTGCAGTCAAGTGTTACTCATTGTAATGATTATTATTTTCTGAGACACATTCTCCATAGAAGACAAAAGAAATTTACTGAATCCAATTACTTCAATATATCTCTTTCTGTGACATAAGCTCCCAAGGCAGTCCTACTATTATTGCTGCATTTAATATGATCCCTAAAATTGTAGGAAAGGTCATACAAAGAAAAAGAACTGTCAGTGAATGACTAATTGGAAAAAGTATGCCATCACTCAAACAAGAAATGTCACTGTGAGCATGTGGAGTGCATGGCATATGTCTATCTCCATCCCTATGGTCAAATAAGCCCTTGTTCATCTTTCATGGCTCTGGTTTACAGATCTCCAGACTGCCTGACTGTCAATATTTGTTCCAGACAATTCTTTGCTTTCTCTATACTAAAACCTACCACCATTTTTTCCCCTCCTTTTCCTCCAGGATATAAAGGAAATTTTCTAAAAACACTACTATTTTGAACATCTAACTACACAACAAATGAAACAATCAAATACAGTGCAATGAATTTAAATGGTATTTTTTCTATTTAATAGACTTTTAAAAAATAACTTGACAAACTTTTACCTTTCTTAATATAAATGAGTACTCTCCCATATAAAATGCACAAATATTTCTATTTCATGTTGCACATGGAAAATTTCCTACCATATTGTCCAAAAGAAACATATTTCATTTTCAGAAAAATCAAATATATACATATATATATATATATATATATATATATGTGGTAAGAGTTTACATAAATGTAACTTTTGATAGACTTTTCTTTTAGTGCTTTCATCTGTACCCAGAAGTTGTTAAGCTTATATAATTACCAATCTTGTCATTTATGTAGACGCTATAAAGCAACCATTAATTGTAGAGAAGCTTATTATAGCATAGATCACTTTCTACAATATGTGAGAGATGGAAAGAACCTCTGTAAATAACTAATTCTCAAAAGGAATGCAGTACAACATACCTGACGGTACACATTCAATGCTTAGAAACCACTAAAGATGAGGTAAAATGACAACACTTGAGGAAAACCATTCCATTTCAGTAGAGTTTTCATCTTTAGGAAGTTTTTCTGACATAGAGCCTAAATATACCCCATTGGAAAGAACAAATTTAATCATCCAGCACATCTTTCCAATACTTAACACAGCTGTTATGTCTCCCTGAGTCTTATCTTTTCCTGGTTAAAAAAGACCTATTCCTTCAAATATTCCTCATACAACCTGAATTCAAGATCCTTCACCATCCTAGTTAGGCTCTTGTAAGCACTCTTTAATTTGTCAATGTCACATTTAAAACTGTGATTCCAAGAACTGACAAAATGCTCTCTGTTAAGTCTTACAAGATCAGAGTGGGGAAGAATCTTCACCTCCTCATTTCTTAAAGCTATTCCTCTCAAGGAAACCCAAGAGCATACCGACTTTTTCACGACTATGTCATACTACTTATCTATAATAGAAGTTCAGTTCACTAACATGCCTAGATGCTTTCCCAATAAAGTGAAACCCAAATAGACCTCTGCCATCTTATATTAATGAAATTAAATATGTGTCCTGAAGTGTATGATGGTGCACCTATCTCAATTGATTTTCATCTTATTAGATTAAACCCAATGACTGCCAAGGTTTTTTAGATACTTATCTTTTGTATTAGCTATTCCACCTGATAGGTTATTTGCAAATTGCATAAGCAATATATATATTCAAGTCAGTGATAATAATGTAAAATAGCACATGACATAGCTCCATGGGGTCCAATGTTGAGATTAAAAAAGAGCGCGAACTAGAAGATATATTGTGTATGACTAAGTTCCAGGTAATAATTCCAGGTCAGAAAGAAAAAAAAAAAACATTTTTCACACATACACACAAAATCAATACATTGAAAATTAAAAGAGAAAAAGGAAACTAGAAAAAAATATCTTTCCTTGAAGAAGTTTCTCTCTCTCTCTCTCTCTCTCTCTCTCTCTCTCTCTCTCTCTCTCTCTCTCTCTCTCTCTCTCTCTCTCTCTCCGTCTGTCTGTCTCTCTGTCTCTGTCTCTGTCTCTGTCTCTCTCTCTCTCTCTCTCTCTCTCTCTCTCTCTCTCTCTCTCTCTCTCCAAATGTGTGTGTGTGTATGTGTGTGAAATAAAATATATAGGGGAATGAGTCAAATCTACAAGAACAAGAATGATTTGGGGTGGAGCCAAGATGGAGGAGTAGAAAGACTCAGGTATGCTAGCTCTGAACCCACAGCCCATATATTTCCTGCAAGAAGAACTCCCCACAAATTCTGGAGCACTGCAAGGCATGTAGAAACACAGTGGAAAAGATTTCCGTTCCAGAGAGCCGTGGAGAGCCATCCTAAGGGGTCCGTTGTGCTCCAGACAGCAGAGTCCACCCCTGCGCTGCCCTGGCCACGCGGTCCCAGAGGAGCAGATCCCAGCAGGCTTCAGGGACGGAATCTCCGGCGGCCAGGAAAGTCCCTTCACCCACAGGCGCTACAGGTCAGTGAGAGAGACGTCTGGACTGGCCAAGAGGGGAGCTGGGTTTCTCTGTGACTCAGGCCCCCTCGGGAGGCAGCAGCAGAGGCAGTGGCAGCAACCCAAGACTCCCCAAGCAGGCAGAAGTTCAGGGCCATTACCTAAAGGCTCTGCATAAACCGTCTGAGGGAGCTGAGCCTGAGAGACAGCCCTGCCCCACCCACCCCAATATTGAAGGTCTCTGCATAAAGCCCCAGAGGGAACTGAGCTTAGGAGGTGGTCCTGCCCCGACCCAAGCACCAGAACTTAAGCTTACATTGAATAACCGCTGCTCCCACCATGGAAAGCCCATTTGAATCTCAGACCCCAAGCACTAGCTGGGCAGATCTAGGCTGGGGTGGACAGGAATCTCAGAAGTCAAGTAACTGGCTGGGAAAATGCCCAGAAAAGGGAAGAAAAATAAGACTATAGAGAGCTTCTTTGAGCAGGTGCAAATGTTTCCGCCTTTCAATTCTGATGACGAGGAACTATTCTTACCATCAGGGAAAGACGTGGAGGGCAGGGCCTCTGTATCCCAGACATCCCAGGGGGATGTCTGGTGGGCTCAGGCCATGGAATAGCTCAAAAAGGATTTCGAAAATCAAGTTAGACAGGTGGAGGCAAAACTGGGAAGAGACATGAGAGAGATGCAAGAAAAGCATGAAAAACGGGTCAATATCTTGCTAACGGAGACCCAAAAAAATGCTGAAAAAATTAACACCTTGAAAAATAGGCTCACTCAATTGGCAAAAGAGGTTCAAAAAGCCAATGAGGAGAAGAATGCTTTCCAAAGCAGAATTAGCCAAATGGAAAAAGAGGTTCAAAAGCTCACTGAAGAAAATAATTCTCTCAAAATTAGAATGGAACAGATGGAGGCTAATGACTTTCTCAGAAACCAAGAAATCATAAAACAAAACCAAAAGAATGAAAAAAATGGAAGAGAATGTGAAATATCTCATTGGAAAAACAACTGACCTGGTAAATAGATCCAGGAGAGACAATCTAAAAATTATGGGACTACCTGAAAGCCATGATCAAAAATAGAGCCTATATATCATCTTCCATGAAATTATCAAGGAAAACTGCCCTGATATTCTAGAACCAGAGGGCAAAATAAGTATTGAAAGAATCCATCGATCACCACCTGAAAGAGATCCAAAAAGAGAAACTCCTAGGAACATTGTGGCCAAATTCCAGAATTCCCATGTCAAGGAGAAAACATTGCAAGCAGCTAGAAAGAAACAATTCCAGCATTGTGGAAATACAATCAGGATAACTCAAGATCTAGCAGCTTCTACATTAAGGGATCAAAGAGCATGGAATAGGATATTCCAGAAGTCAAAGGAACTAGGACTCCAACCAAGAATCACCTACCCAGAAAACTGAGTATAATACTTCAGGGGAAAATATAGTCTTTCAATGAAACAGAGGACTTTCAAGCATTCTTGATGAAAAGACCAGAGCTGAAAAGAAAGCATGACTTTCAACCACAAGAATGAGAAGAAGCATGAAAAAGTAAACAGCAAAGAGAAGTCATAAAGGAGTTACCAAAAGTGAACTGTTTACATTCCTACATGGAAAGACAATATTTGTAACTCTTAAAACTTTTCAGTGTCTGGGTAGTTGGTGGGACCACACACACACATACACACACACACACACGTACATGCATGCATGCACACACACATAGACACATTCATGCGCATATAGAAACAGAGAGCACAGAGTGAATTGAATAGGATGGGACCATATCTTAAAAGAAATTAAGGTAAATGGTGAGAGATAAATGTAGTGGGAGGAAAGAGGGTGAAATGGAATGGGGAAAATTATATCTCATTCAAGAGGCAAGCAGAAGACTTTTTAGTGGAGGGAAAAAGAGGAGAGCTGAGAAAAAAACAAGAAGTTTACACTCATCACATTCAACTAAAGGAGGGAATGAAATGCACACTCATTTTGGTATGAAAACCTATCTTACAATACAGGAAAGTGGAAGAGAAGGAGATAAGCAGGGTGGGGGATAATGGAAGGGAGGGCAATGGGAGGAGGGAACAATTTGAAGTCAACACTCGGGGAGGGACAGGATCAAAAGACAGAATAGAAACAATGGGGGGCAGGATAAGCTGGAGGGAAATACAGTTAGTCTTACACAACACGACTGTTATCGAAGTCATTTGCAAAACTACACAGATAGGGCCTATATTGAATTGCCTGCCTTCCCAAAGGGAATGGGTGGGGAGGGAGGGATGGGGAGAAGTTATAACTCAAAGTTTAGGAACAACTGTTGAGTATTTTTGTTGCTACTAGGAAATAAGGAATACAGTTAATGGGGAATAGAAAGTCATCTGGCCCTAAAGGACAAAAGAGAAGATGGGGACAAGAGAAGGGAGGGATGATAAAGGAGAGGGCAGATTGGTGATAGTGAAATTTAGATTGCTTGCTGTATTGGGGTGGGGGGAGGGGATAAAAGGGGAGAAAGTTTGGAACCTAAAATTTTGTGAAAATGAATGTAAAAAGTTAAATAAATTTTTATTAAAAAAAAGAATAAGAATGATTCCCCAATTAATTAATTTATAAAATGTTCAAATGATGTGAAGAGGTAATTTTCAGAGGAGAATATCACTTGTCCCTAGTAATTAGGAAAATCCAACTTAAAACTTTGAGGTACCATGTCACATTGCTGAAAATGACAAATATGGAATTAAATGTAGAAAAACAGGTATATAAATGCATTGTTGGTGGTATTATGAACTAATTTTACTATCCCAGAAGACAATTTGGAACAGTGTTCTAAAAGCCATTGATCTGTGCATATTCTTTATTAATATTAAATCTATACTCCAAAGATATCAGAGAAAATATTAACGGACCAAAATAAACAAAAACATTTAGAACATTTCATTTTGAAGTGACAAAGAATAGGAAACATAGCTCATAAGGGCAATGACTGAATGTGTTATGTTACATGAATGTGATGTAATACTCTTCTGTTCTAAGAGATAATGAAGAGGGTATTTTCAGGAAAAAAATAAAACAAACCTTGAAAGACAAATATTAACTAATGTAAAATAAATTGAACAGAACTAGAAAAAAATTTATATTGCTACAGCAATTTTGTAAAAATAACTGTAAAAGACAGTAACTCTGACCCATTACTGTTCAAAGGACTCATGGTAAAATATGCTATCCATATCCAGATAGAGAAATGACAGTCTCAGAGTGCAGATTAAAGCATTTTTCCCTCTTTCTTTTTCTCTTACTTTTTAAAAAAAAAAAAAGATGGTGAATGTGAAAATGACTTTTCTTGTATCCAACGTATTTTATTTTTTTTATCTTTTTAATGTATAGGAGGGGAGAGAATTTGGTATTTTCAAAAATTAAAAATCCTTGCGAAAAAGTTAAATATAGAAAAGTATGGAAAGATCCATGTGAATTGATGCAAAAAGAAATAAGTATAGCCAAGAAAACAAATTACATGGTAACTACAACAATGTAGATGGAAAGAACACACACATGCATCAAATATATATAGAAAAATTATAAAGATCTAGCTATACAAAAAAAAAGCAAGTAAAATTTGGCCCCCAGGCTGTAGTTTGTTGAACCTTAGTCTATGCCACATTTTTCCATCTTACCCACAAGAATAATATAAGATAATTTATTAAAAGCATTGATAAAATCTAGGTGCATTATACTTACAACATTCCCATTATATGCTAGTTTAGCAATTCTAGTAAAAAATGAAAATGAATAAAATTATTCAGGTATGATCCATTTTTCATTAAGTCATGTTGGTTCTTTATAATCATAACTTTTCATTTTAGATCTTTGCCAAGCATCATTTGAATGATCCATTCTATAGTTTTCCCAAGAGTTAAAGTCAATCTCATTGGTCTCCTCTCTTTTAAAAAAAATCACCATAATATTCCGCCTTCTCAAATCTTGTGATATTTCTTTTGTTTTCCATGATTTTTAAATATTTTTGACAGTGTTCCTGTTATCACATTTGCCTGTTCCTTCTGCATTAAATGATCTAGTTCAAATGAACCAGGTGACATGAATTATATTGTACAATTAAATGTGCTCTATTATTTTACTTATCCTTATTATCAATGTCCAATTAATCACTCTTATTTTGTCATTTTCAGTGTAAATGCCATTCTCAACAGAGAAAATCAAAGCAAAAGAAAATATATGAAGTTTGCCTTCTCACTATTGAAAGTTATCATCATCCCCAAATCCCATGGAATCTCCCATCTTTTATTTATCTTTTCACTTCACATAGTTAAAATAACAAACAAGCAAAACAAAAAAATCCACAACTCTTTGTTGTTCTTAACTTCCCTCCATCATCCCTGTTTTCTTCTGAATTTTAGCATTCTTGACATTATGAATGTATGTAAAATTTTTATTCATCTGCTCATACTTGTACTTGTTTCATTGCTCCCTGTATCTTTCATTAAAATCTATATTGGTCCATGAATTCCTTTTGATATATTGATCTCGGCAAATTCTATATTTTTCTGCCCTGATTGAGCCATCCAGTTCCAAAAGTTTTTGTCCTATGCACTATACCATTCCTAATCTCCCTAAGAAAGCCATTTACAATTATTATCTCCATTTTCCTTTCCTTTCACTCATTTCTAAACTCTGTTGTCTGGCTGCACACCTCATTTTTCATCCAAGACTCTCCCTTAATTGCCAGTTCTAATGATAATTTTTCAGTTCTTATCCTTCTTGGCCTCTAACATTATAACATTATAGATCTTAAACATTAACATAACATTAACATAGCCTTTAATATTATAGATCTCCCTCTTCTTGAAATTCTCTCTTTTTTGGGTGTTTGTGACACTGCTATTTCCTTTTTGTCCTTCCTTCTGACTGTTGTATCTCAGTCTACTTTGGCAGGATCTTCATAAAGATTGTATATACTAATTTTGGGTGTCTCACCAGACTCTGTCCTGAGCTCTCTTCTCCTCTCCTTCTACATTGTTTTACCTAATGATCCCATCAGCTCCCTTAAATTCAAATGTTATATCTTCACTAATGATTCTTAGATTTATTAATTCAGCCCAAAGCTCTCTGCTGACCTTCAATCGCACATCTCCATCTGCTTATTGGACATCTCAAACTTGATTTCCTGCAAGCATATTAAATTCAACGTGTCTAAAAATGAATTTATTATCTTCCCTCTCCCAATTCTCTCTTCTTCGAAAATTTTCTATTATTGCCAAGGGCACCACTATCCTCCCAGTTACTCAAATACACAACATGTATCTTCCACCAAATTTTCTCACCTCCCTTGATCGATCAATTGTCAAATTCTATTGAATTCACATTCATATCATCTTGTAGAGGTTCCATTCTCTCATACTGCTACTACATAGACTATTTCAATTGTCTTCTGGTTTGTCTCCCTGGCTCAACTCTTCTTACTGTAGTCTATTTTCCACTCAGTAGTCAAGTTCCTAAAATGTTGATCTGACCATGCCAACTCTCTTCCCTCCATTCAACAAATCCCAGGCTTCCATGTCACCTTTAGGATCAAATATAAGATTCCCTACTTGGTATTTAAAGTTTTTCATAAAGAGAAACCCTCCTATCATTTCAGTCTTTATTCCATACAGCTCACATTCAAGTATTCAGCAATCCAAGGATATTAGGTTCCATTTTCCTCACACAAGACGCACCATTCCCTAACTTCTTAGATTTTTCCTAAATGTCCCACATGACTGGAATTCTTCTGCCCCATTTCTGCCTCTTGGATCCCCTGGAGTATTTCAGTTTCTGCTTAAATTCCTTCTGCAGGAAGCTTTGTCCATTCCTCTTCAATACCTAGGGTTTCTCTCTGAGATTACATCCAGTCTACAATGTATATGTGAGTAAGGTATAACCATCCAAAGTTGAATGTGCTTGCATAAATATTTTCTCTTCTATCAAACTGTAAGTTCTGTAAGTCAAAGGACTTTCTTTGCATCTCCAGTATTTAACATAGCACCTAGCTCTTAGCTGACACTTAAATTCTTGTAGACTGGCTGAGATTTTCCTTTTGAATTGAAATTGTTTGTGTCTTCAGAATTTTATTCTTGGACATTTCCTAAGAGCTTTGGGCTGAATTTACCTGTAGAATTTTACTCTACATGGAATTCTAAGAACTCTTAAAGTGTATGTTTTCAAACTTTAGGGTGCATTTCATACTATACCTGAATTCTCACTGCTCTATCGCAAACTCTCCATGAAAAAGGCCCCTTGTATCCAAGGTTATTACCATTCTTATTCTAGCAAGCACTTCATCCCTGATAGTGGAGACTCAGAACTAGAATATCATTTCTCCATTTTCTTTCCTCCATCTTTTGTACAATAAAATTATCTTTAAAGCAAATAAAGAAACTATCAACTATTCTGCTTTTGACTGAAAAACAACTCAGTAGATGCCTGGTTGAATGGAGTCCATCACTACTTTACCCCAGGTAAGTCAGTTATCCTCTCTGAGTTTAAGATTTCTCAATCCTAAAATGAGAGGTTTTGACTAATTCTTGGCCCCTAAGGTCTTTTCCAGCTCTAAATCTGTGATGTTAAGATCCTTTATTGTGTGCTTTGATGCTAGGCTTTGATGCTTTCCGAATGAATCCTCTAATGTTTCTTTTTGGGTAGTCAGTGGGATATTCTAAGGACAAAACATCTTTTGCTTCTCCCTCCATTGACATTTACTCAAATGTTCAAAATTCTTGCCTCTTCTGTTTCCTTGTCTCACATCAATAGAACTTTAAAAGAAAATTTAAAACTATCTTCACTTAAGCCCTTTTTATCTATTCTTTTTTTTTTCTTTTTAATATGGCATAACCATCTAAAGTCATATTTCATTCAAGTGTCTCATCCCCACAATTTTCACTAATGCTTATATGGTAAAATTTCCGTCTTTGTGTTACAACCTGTAATTGCTCTTTTTTTCCTTAGATTATAGAAGTTGAGGCCAGGGATTCCTTTTTTTGAAGTCCTTTCTGGGACTTTATTTTCTGTGAAATTCTGGGTATTAAAACTGCTATTTATACTTCATTGTGGATACTCCATGTGGTTTCTAGTTGGGAGTTGTGCATAGGAATTAATCCATTTTAGTTTAAATTCTTTTACATTGGATTTTCAAAACACTGGACAAAAATCGTATTCTTGTTTTAATCATACTGCATCTTTTGCCACATTTGGCCAGTTAATTGCCATCTTTAAATTTTAAGTTAGGTTTGCAAGTTTGCTATTCTCAGATTTCACTTTCTTAGCTTCTCAAAGAACTCTTTTGCCTCTTTTGTATCCCTTATGTTTAAATCTATGGCCATGGCTTTCAGGTTTTTTCCCCAAGGCTTTATAACCATTTTAGGTTCCTTCTGGAAGTGTTACTTGTGTCCACAGGAACCACTAAAATACTCACTGACCATTTTGATAAGACTCAAGAGGTTTTCTCCGATGTCCTGGATGTATCCAACATGAGTCCTGATTGTTGTGCTAGGAAAAACATCATTGTTCTCTACTTTTAAATCAGTTTGACAGATAATTCTTTCAGTATCCTTGAGCAGATAATCCTCATCTATTACTACCAGTGTCTTATTCCCTACTATTTTATTGGGTGGCCTTTGTATTTATGGGATCTGTGGCTCCATTATATCATTCATTGAAGGACAAGCAGTTTTTTCCTCTTCAGAACATCCAAATTCTTCCTCTTAAGTACAGGTCTCCAATATTAATTCTGTTAGTACAACTATCTTTCATTCCCCTCCCATTTTCCTCTTTTTAACATGCTTGCACTCTCTAATCTCCTAACAAGGATCAAGTCTGCTCTGCTGTACTTCAGACAGCTTTTCAACAACATAAAACCTTGGTTCATTTTCTTTGTGAACATTTCCTTGTCCCTCACCATTTGATATGTGGAAAAAACATTCCTCAAATACGTTCATTTCTTTTTTCCCGGAGGGAGAGTACCTTATGCACAGAAAACTAATGTATTAGATAAAAAGTTCCCTTTAAAAAATAATTAATTCATGTAAGAACGTAGTTTGTTTTGTTGAGGTGCCAAAGAGGGTGATTGTTATTAAAGCGTTTCCAAGATTCCTCAGACATCAAATGAGATTAACCTTTTATTAAAGGCCTGCTTTTGTCTCAAATATTTAGCAATATTTGGTCAAGCTCTTTAATTATACCTTATGATCATATGCTCTTCTATTTACTGGAAATCTCAATGCAATAATTCCATACCCCTCTCCTTCCTTCAGTTAAAATTATTACAAAAAGGAAGAAGAAAAAAATGTCTCCCATCCCTTTTAAATTGCCAAAGATTTCTCGAATTTCTATCCATAATGGAATAAATCACATAACTAGAATTTAAGTGGCCATTAAAAGCTGTGATGAGGAAGGTTATAGTCAGGAAGTAAACAATGTAGGTAAATCTTGAATGACTACCTGTGACTAGTAGACAGGAAAATTTACCCTCTATCACTCCTATCTGAACTATATCTGAATCCTATTCTCCTATCTCTTCCCTGAACTGAGCAGGAAAAAAGTTGGAGCTAGTTGTAAACATTCCACAGTGCAGCTGGGAATAAAGAGGATATCCTCCTCAGAAGACACCAATATTCCAGTCAATTCTTATCCATCTGTCTTTCCCATCAGTTCCTATTCACCACCCAATAGCAACTGCCAGTCAGAGCCATAGAGTAAGCAGGCCAAAGGGTCAATCATTCAGAGATAGAAGCATACTCTCAACTCCATCCACCACCTTACTGAGTGTAAGGTGAATTTTTCCAGCCTATTATTTTCATGACTTTCTTTGCCAAGTTAAAAAAATCAGCAACTGGTGAATTCTGGAACAGACACTGTCTAGCCATTTCCAGTGTGACATCTCTATGGCAACACTCACCAGGCAATGGATTGGGATCTGAAGAATTACACAGAAACAGACATTAGGCTGCGGCAAAGAAATAAACATCATACATTAAATGCAAGTTGTTGCACAATTATCCCTATTCTTTATACTAGATCTTTTTTGTTTAATTCTTTGTTCTTCTTATATCAATTCTCAGTTTTTCAAAAATGTATTATCTGAATAAATAGCAGGATTTGTTTCTATGTACTCCATGACTCCCTACAGTCAAACTATGGATTTCTCAAAAAGCTACTATATGATTATTTTATAACATAAAAAGTTTTAAAATCCAGAAATATGGTAACAGTTTAAAAATACTATCTCATTAGACCATCCAGAAAAAATAATGTATAAATAGATTTTTCCCATGTTTAAACTGTTAAGGGCTAATATTCAAAAAAGGATTTTACAATTTTTGTAGCTGTTTCACTCATTTCTGTAACCAAAATTGAATCTTTTACTAAAACATTATGCCAACGAAGTTAGATAATTTTCAATTTGGAAGTAGAAAAGAACATATAGTGTGTCTGTCCCTTCTCCACAATTAGTCAATATTTACACAGACATAATTCATAGCCTTACATAAAACACTGTGTAAGAAACATGGTCTCTATACTTATGGATAAACATAAAATATATACCATATGTTAGAAAAACATACACATATAAAAACACAGCAATTCAAAATTTAAGTTGTGAATAATTCATGCATTTCTGCCAAGTAAATTAATAATTATACATCTACATAGTTAATATTACAGTGCTCCTACTTATCAATAAAAAGTTATGGGCTAGATTGTCTCAAGAAGAAAGAATGAATACCATCCTCAGGTAGCAGTACAAATGAATCACAGGACTTACTTTCATCAGGTACCTTAGTTTTTAATAAAGCAAGCAAACAAAAACAGGTCTTACATTCAGATTTCGGCCTCCAGTTAAATGTTGATTTGGAAGTTGCAGAATCAAAGTTCAGGTCACAGTGGGATAAGTCAAACTGTATTAGTAGCTGGAGTCCAATAAAGTGGGCCATAATTGGAACTCTGAACTTGTAGCAACTCTTGTTAGAGTTTAATATACTGGCAAGGTCAAGAGCTTTCATGATACAAAAAGAATTTGCTGCCCGGAAGTTTAGCGAACTCAGTGACATTTCTTTATGCCCCCAAAACAGTGTTTAGAGCATCTGGAGCTTGTTGTTACAGTAATTGTGTCTTTTGTGGGGAGGGCATCATAGGAGGAATGCGGTGGGGGGACATCTTTATGTTATTAATTCTATCAACCTTGCTTTCAAGAGAAAACATGAAAACAAATACCATTTACCTACCACACATCCCCACAGGTAATGGTGACTTAACAGCTTACATAATTAGCAGAGGTGTGGAGTGAAAATTGCAAGAATGGCCCTATGGAAAAAGAAAGTTTATTACCACATACCTAGCTCACAGTCGGAATGAATATTCATCCTTTAATTATTTGCTAAATATATGCAGGTTTTTTTCCTATACACTGAGTTCCCATTTAAGAAACTTTCCAACAAATCTAAATGAATTATTTTTAACCTAGAAAAAATGCTGGACTTTAAGTCAGAAGACCAGGTTTTGAACACTAACTCATAAAATTTGGAAAAGTGATCCACTTTCTGAGATTCAATTTCTTCATCTGTGAAATGCAGATTATTATACAAGGTTGTTGTAATGAATTTATATGAGACATTTTTAAATCATTATATAGTGGGATGTACTATTATCATAAAATATAATTAAGTGTGTTTATGGTAAAGCAAGTTTAGGATTTCCTGTTCTCTTGTACAAACAAAAATAATTGATATATCTGTTTATTAAACAAAATATCATAATGTAGAGTGATAAAAAGGTCAACCACGGAAATAAAATATTTCAATGGTATGTTTCCTATGCCTGTGAGAGTAGACATGTTCATTTCTGGCCGCAGGTGGAAAAGGATGTGAGGGACATTATTTGGGTTTCACAGTTAGTTGAAGAAGTGAGCACAGTTGTGGGAAAGAACAAAAGAGGAATCCTCTTGTCATTGATTCTATCATCTTTGTTTCACTGAGATGGTTGCTGGCTTTATATCTCATTAACCAATTGATTCAGAATCATTAGGGCTAGAGGGCTAATGAATACTCCTCTTTGTCTTACGTTATCTATTAAAGCAGTAGACAAATCTTTAATGTGGTGTAACTTCCAATTAATTTTTTAGGATGAGATTGTCACATTGTACACAGCAATGAATATTGTCAGATACATGAGCCTGAGGTACAAGACTCAGAAGTGTATACTTTTAACCATTTCATTTAACATCCTGAGGAATGGAATAGTTTTGCAGTGACATCACTGTAAACATCTGTTTTTTTGAGTTGTCTCAATAAATTATATATAAATAAATGAAAATTATAATATACATATATATATACACATGCATATATATACACATACATATGCAAATGTGTGTACATATATATATATATATATATATACATATGCATACATGTATTTTATGGAAGGTAATTTCTCTAGTAATCTCAATTATATCTAAGCTTGGCATTTTAGGTAATACAACAAACTAGTGTTGGAAAAAGAAAAATCTATTTTCAAATTTCATCTCTAACATGTGCTAAAATGACTCTGGCAACTCTCTATTTCCTTAACTTGTGAAGAAGGGCCCTATCTGAATTAGTGAGGGCAGGGAGGGTCATCATCCAGGACTTCTCAGAACCAGTGAAATCATAGTTCAGTTACTATCCCTTTAGTCTGTATGCATAGGACTGGTCAATGGGAATCTGGATCCCGGAACACTCACAAGGTGTACTATTTACAAATCAACACGTGGGAGTAGCTTGATAAGCCTACTTTTAGACATATATGAGTAACCAGACCCTAGAGTTTCAAACTTATCTTGGGCTTTGCTGAGTTTAACAGCAAAGGAGCCCCATTGAGACTGGACAGAGACTCTGAAGAAACAAAAGAATAAAGGGTATATATATTTAGCCACAAAGGAGAGGGTAGACTTCAGGCAAAAAGAGATTGGGAGGGAATATTTCAAGAGCTGGTTGACTGGATAAACATCTTGGCCTAAATGACTAAGCAGATTCTTGAAACTAGGGAATTTTGAAGTCTCCCTAAATGGATATTATCACACTGGATGTTCTTCTACAGGAGTATTTGAGGTGGGGAGCATGGCAAGGGAGTCCTTTAAGTGATGAGCTGATTTTTAAGACAAAATAGAGGGCGCTGTGCACAGTTCACTAAGATAGAAGCAGTTGTGCTCATTTATGATCCAATCATGTAATGGAGACAGTCTCCCCTCTATTCAGCATATGTTCAGGTATTCTGTAATCTCTCTACTCATTGCATGACTACTGAGTAGGAAATGAGAGTACATATAAAAGGCTCCAACAGAGCAATTCATCCTCTCCCTTTTCTGGTGGCAATCAAAGTGAGAAATCTTATTTATATTTAAGTGAATGTATTTGTTTTCAGTTTTCAACTATCACTTCCATAAGTTTAAAATTTTTTCCCCTTCCTCCTCCCTCCCTTCCTCCCTCCCTAGGATGGCATGGAATCTTATATAGGTTCTACACATACAATCTTATTAACCACATATTCACATTAGTCATGTGGCACAGAAAGATTAAAATGAATGAGAGAAATCATGAGAAAAATAAAACCAAAACAAAGCATAAGAGAAAATAGTCTGCTGCTTTCTGCATTCAGTTCCATAGTTCTTTCTCAGAAGTGGATGGCATTTTGCCTCAAGAGTAATTTGGGAATGTTTTAGGTTCTTGTCTTGCTCTGAAGGACTGTTGATCAAAAATAACCCTCACACAATGTGGCTGTCACTGTGTATAATATTCTCCTGGTTCTGCTCACTTCATTCAGCATCAGTTCATATAAATCAATCCAGGTATTTCTGAAGTTTGCCTGTTCATCCTTTCTTATATCACAATAGTATTCCATTACATTCATCTACCACAACTTGCTCAGCCATTTCCCAATTGATGTGCATTTCCTCAATTCTTGGCCACCACAAAAAGAGCTGCTATAAATATTTTGGTACTTGGGACACTTTCCCATTTTTATGATCTCCTTGGGATACAGTCCTAGAAGTGATATTGCTAGGTCAAAGGATATGCACATTATTGTAGTCCTTTGAGCATAATTCCAAATTGCTCTCCAGAATGGTTGGATCATCTCACAGTTCCACGAACAAGGAATTAGTGTTCCAACTCACCCACATCTTCTCCAACATTTATCATCTGCCTGTTTTGTCATGTTAGACAATCTAATAGGCATGATGTGGTACCTCAGAGTTGTTTTGATTTGTATCTCTCTAATCAACAGTGACTTAGAGTATTTTTTCATATGACTATAGATAGCCTTAATTTTTTCCTCTGTGCCTGTTCATATCCTTTGACTATCCATTGGGGAATGATTTAAACTGTAAATTTGACTCAGTTCTCTACATATTCTAGAAATGAGGCCTTTATCACTGACACTAGTTGCAAAAATTCTTTCCCATTTTTCTGCTTCTTTCCTAATATTAGTGGCATTGGGTTTCTTTGCACAATAACTTTTCAATTTAATGTAATCAAAATTATCCATTTTGCACTTCATAATGTTCTCTATTTCTTATTTGGTCATAAATTTCTCCATTCTCCATAAATCTGATAAATACATTATTCCTTTTTCCCCTAATTTTTTTATAGTATCAGTCTTTATAATTAGATCATGTATCCATTTAGATTTTGTTTTTGTGTATGGTATCAGGCATTGATTTTTGTCCAGTTTCTACCACACTGTTATCCAGACTTCCCAGCAGTTTTTGTCAAAGAGTGAGTTCTTACCCCAGAAGCTACCATCCTTGGGTTGATCAAACTGAAGATTGCTATATCCATTGACGATAAGTTAGTACTATTCCTAACCTATTCCACTGTTCTATCCTTCTATTTCTTAGCCAGTAACAAGTGATTTTCATGATTGGTCCTTTATAATACAATAAGAGATCTAGTAAGGCTAGGACACCTTCCCTGGTATTTCTTTTCATTAATTCCCTAGATATTCTGAACCTTTTGTTCATGCAGATGAATTTTGATATTATTGTTTCTACTTCTAGCAAACAATTTTTTGGTTATTTAGTTGGTATAGCATTGAATAAGTAAATTAATTTAGGTCGAATTGTCATTTTTATTACATTAGCTTGGCCTTCCCAGCAGTAACTGATGTTTTCCCATTTATTTAGATCTAACTTTATTTGTGTGAGAAGTGTTTTGTAATTGTGTCTATCTAGTCCCTTGGTTTCTTTTGGCACATAGATTCTCAGATATTTGATAGTGTCTAGTTTTCAATGGGATTTCTCTTTCTACTTCTTGCTGTTAGACTTTATTAGTAATATATAGAATAGCAGATGATTTATGTGGACTTATTTTGTAACCTGCAACTTTTCCAAAGTTGTTTATTATTTCAAGTAGTTTTTTTTTTACTTGATTCTCAAGGATTCTCTAAGTATATCATCATATCATCTTCAAAGAGTGATAATATAGTTTCTTCTTTGCTATTATAAATAGTTCAATTTTTTTTTCTTCTCTTATTGATAAAGCTAACCAGGATGAAACAGACAGCAAAACTACACTAGTGAGGGACCTCAACGTCCCCTTCTCTGAACGTGATATATCTAACCTCAAAATAAATAAGGATAAAGTTAAAGAGGTGAATAGAACCCTGGATAAGTTAGATATGGTAGATTTCTGGAGAAAATTGAATATAGGTAGAGAAAGGAATATACCTTTTTCTCAGTGGTACATGGCACATATAAAAAATTGACCATGTCCCAGGACATAAAAACTGCACACTTCAGCACAGAAAAGCAGAGATAGTCAATGCATTGTTCTCAGACCATAATGCAATAAAAATATATGTAATAAAAGGTCATAGAAAGATAGACTAAAATTAATTGATAGCTAAATAAGCTAATCTTAAAGAATTAGTGGGTCAAACAGCAAAGGATGGGAACAATCAGTAACTTCATTCAAAAGAATGACAATGATGAGATAACCTCCTAAAACTACTGGGATGCTGTAAAAGCAGTTCTTAGAGGAAATTTTATATCTTTGAACACCTACATGAATAAAACAGAGAAAGAGGAGATCAATGAATTGGGCATGCAGCTGAAAAACTAGAAAAAGAACAAATTGAAAATCCCCAAGTAAATACCAAATTAGAAATACTGAAAATCAAAGGAAAGATTAATAAAATTGAAATTTAGAAAACTATTGAACTAATAAATAAAACTAAGAGGTGGTTTTGTAAAAATACAAAACAAAACAAAACAGTAACATTGATAAATCTTTGGTCACTTTGATTTAAAAAAGAAAGAAGAAAAACCAAATTACCAACATCAAAGATGACAAGGGTGATCTAACCTCCAACAAAGTGGAAATCAAAACAATAATTAGAAATAACTTTGCCTAACTGTATGCCCATAAATTTGACAATCTATGTGAAGTGGATGAATATTTGAAAAATATAAATTGCCCAGATTAACTGAAGAGGAATTGAACAAGTCATCAATAAACTCCCTAGGAAAAAAAATCTCCATAACTGGATGGATTTACAAGTGAATTCTATCAAACATTAAAAGAATAGTTAATTCCAATACTATATTAGAGTACTGAGGAAAATTGATGAAGACAAGTCCTATCAGATTATTTTTTATAATACAGATATGGTTCTGATACCTAAACCATAAAGAGTCAAAAGCAGAAAAAAAAATTATAGACCAATTTCTCTAATGAATATAGATGCAAAAATTTTGAATAAGATATTAGCAAAAATAATACATCAACTTATCATGAAAATAATACACTATGATCAGGTAAGATTTATACCAGGAATTCAGGTCTAGTTCAATGTAAGGAAAACTGTCAGCGTTATTGATCATACCAACAACAAAAGTAACAGAAACCATATGATTATCTCAATAGACGCAGAAAAAAGCTTTGGACAGAACACAACACCCATTTTTATTGAAAACATGGAAAGCATGGGAACAAATGTAGCCTTCCTTAAAATAATAAACCATCAGCAAGCATTATATACAATGGGGATATGCTAGATGCATTTCCAATAAGATCAAGGATGAAACAAGGATGTCCATTATCATCACTGTTACTTAATATGGGATGGAATTTTATAAACCCCGTATTTGGGGAAGAAGCACTCTTCTGACTTCGTCCAACACATAATCACGATTATAAAATGTCTGCATTTTTAATCTCTTTCTCTCTGTTCTTTCTAGCTCTTGAGTGAATGAATATTGAGACAGAATAGACAAGACTACACTCTTGTGTGCTTCAAAAGATTAGATGAACCACTAGAGTTCCAGTGGCTAATTCTGGGAAAGAATCAGCCCTAAGCAGTGACCTGTTGGACCAAACAATGGCTTAACTTGGCATTTGGAATGACATTTCTCTAAGCAAAGGAGAAATGCATCCATTTGCATCTCCACATGCCATTTGGAAGTGAATTCAATGATGGGAAGAATGTTTTAGCACTTCAATTTTAAGCCCACCCTCTTTGGAAACCCAAGTGTAAATAGAAGGATGTTCCATGGTTGGTGGGGGGGAGCATTTTTATACCAGGGTTCTTTCTTGCTATAGTATTATACACACATGTACACGTGTGTGTATATATATGTATATGTACATATGTAGATAGGCAGATATGGTTATATGTGTCTATATGCATACTCATACATATAAACACACATATATACTATATGTGCACAAATGTGTGTAAGTATATGTGTATATATATTTATATATACATAAACATATGTATATAAAATACTACATGGTAAAAACTGATTGGCTGAACTAATCAATATTGAGGAGGAAAAACACCTGATTAAATGGGGCACTAATCCCTGAAATCAATGATAATGAAAGGATATTTACTGATATTACACAACTGACATAGGAGATATGGAATACAGTATTAATACAACCCCACTTTCCCTTAGGATATCTTAAGAACATTGGTAGAGAAATGCATCCAACCTCATTCTGGGGAACCAAACTGCTGGTGTACCTTTGGTTTGGGGGAGTCTTAAATCAGCATGCACTTATTAAGCACCTGTTATATGCCAGGCACTACGATAAACACTGGGGATACAAAGAACAAAGATACATTGTAGATAATCTCAGAAGGAAGTCATTAATATTTAAGAAAAACAGGAAATATGAAATTATAGCTGAAGGTAAAATTTATAGAAGGTCAAATTTTAGCTAAGAATTAAAGGAAATCAGGGAAGACTTAAAATGAGAATGAAGAGAAAGAGAACTGACATTACACACATTACTAGGTCAGACCAATGAGGAAGAGCTGGGCCCAAGGTTTTTCTCATGTCTAGAGGCTTACAAGTTAAGTCTACGTAACAATAAACATTTATTAAATGCCTACTTGTTCCAGGGACTGTGCCAGCCTCAGGGGATTTAAGGGAAGGCAAAACACGTTCTCTAACATCCAAAAACTCAGAGTTTAATTAAGGACAGAACATGCACATAATTGTTTACAAACAAGGTATATACAGATCAGGTTGGAGACCTGATCTCAAGAGGAAATTACCAAGATTAAGGACTGGAAAAAGATTTTCTGAAAGGTGAGATTTTAGCAGAGATTTGAAAGAAATCAGGGAAATGAGGAAGCAGAACTGAGAAGAGAAAAACTTCCATGCATGTGGCAAGTGAATGAAAATGCCCAGAGTTGGCAGAGATGGATTGTTCTGTGCAAAAAACAGTAAGGAGGCCAGTGTCTCCATGTCCTCTGAGAACAAAACCCCCGTTGACCAGTCTCTCATTATATGTAGTGTAAATGCCCTCTGTCTGTACTTGTACACACACACACACACACACACACACGTGTGTGTGTATACATACATATATTTAAATGAACAGATGACATGATGTACATTTATTCAATATCTCCAATTTTGAAACTCAAAGTTCCCCAGATATGGGTCTTGCTACATATCCTTTCTTAGATCTATCAGTCCTGGGGTTAGACCCATCACCTCCCTTCTTTGCTTATTGCTATCATTATTTCTTCTTAGGTACCATTGAGATTCAAACATTTTCCAGTCAGGAATCAACCTTTCCTACATCATACCTTAAAAAAAATTTTCTCTTGGGAATTTAGGCATTTCAGAGTATTCCCAGTTCAATGATTCTGACTCATAAATGCCTAAATCTCTTGATCCTTTCCTTTTTTGCTCTGATTTATTTGTTTCAAGCAATTTTCCCAGATTATTGTTAAGGTCAATCCTTTTACAAATAATCTTGTTATATACCAACTTTTAAGTCAACCTGAACTTCTTTTCCTCTGGCTTTAAGCTAGTATCTAGTTTTAATTTCTTTTGTAGGTTATGTATCTTCATGGCAACCATCTTTGGGAAGCAATCTGACTCCTACATGGCCACTTTCCATAAGCATCTTTCTCAGACTTATTTTGCCCGAGGTATGACCCATGTTATTGAGCTGGATTGTATATTTCAATCAGAAGGACAATCTTAATTCTAACACCTCATTTACAGAACAGAGAATGCATTGTTCTTGCATTCAATGAACACTCAAGACGTTCCAGAACTCATAGCTCTAACCACTTTTCTCAGGCCCTCAGGTACCCCTTCCTACCCTACTTAGATAAGTTTTCTTCCAGAAACCTACTCTTTCAATTAAATGAAATCAAAGTTTTTTTAAACATCCCCACTACTAGCAAGATAAGAATAATTTCCCTAACATTATTGGGTTATTGACAATTGTATATCAGCAAGGACACTGGCATACATAGGAAAGCATGCTGTGCAGGTTAGATCTGCTTTTCTAAAAGGAAAGCAACTTTTGAGGGGTCAACGATCTACTGTAATCAATACGCATATCATTCACTTAGTTCATGGGAAAAGTCAGCACCCTGAACTTTAGAGAAAATACAAGTAGTCTGGCCATAGACAATACATACATCATTACCAGAGAAAGAGGGACCAGCATTTGGGTTTTCAAACCTGGGGGGCCGCTTAGCTGCCTCCTGAATCTCATCTGACACACAAAGCTTTTTCCAAAAAATAAGCCATGAAGTAAAACCTCACCTCAGAGTATATATATTCTTTTCAGGGCTGGAGGGCATGACCCTCATGACCCTGTGTCTCATTAAAAATTAAGAAGATGTCTGAGCCTATTAATGTGCAGAGAAGATCTTTAAGTCTTCCCCCTACCCACCACAAATCTTACATTAACCTGACAAATCTACATATAGTTATTTTTAAGGAAAACATTGCTTCTTACTTTGGATATTTAAGAGTAAATATCTTGGACCCCTGAAAAATATTAATGATACAGTGGGAATTTTGGAAAAATTATTAATAAATTTGAAAAGGTATATATCTACTTTTTTCTTTAAACTTAGAATCTCAAAAAGAAAAATAACAGAGTGCCACTTCATTTTTATATGTCTCCAATTTTTCAAGGTGACTGACATGAAAGATGAACTCCTTAATAGTATACAGAATGTCATAGTGACCCATGAAAATACATTATCAGACTAACTCAGTTCAATCTCTTCCTTGAATTAAATACTTCAGAAGTGAATTAGATTATTGAGAAATCATGCTTAGAAAAATATGGTTGAGATGAAAACCACTAAAATGATCAGAAAGGTACTTTTTATCAGAGTTTCTATAGTAAGATACTTTCAAAAATGCATACACATTTGTTTACCTTTTGTATAGACTTTAACAGATTAAATTTATTAATGTAGTTCTACAATGTAATTAAAAATATTTCAACGAATAAGATTTTTCCACAACAATGATTAAAATAGTTAGAAGAGTTGTACAATGACTGCAATTATGACCATGATTTGAAGACTGTATATTTCTTTATTTAATGAATATTCATTTGATTTTTTTTTGTAACATGCTAACTCAGAGTGATTAAGTAAAGATATAGATAAATCTTCATAATAAACATAAAGTATGAAACCTTATTTTCCTAGGAGAAACTAAGGCTTTTTACTAGGATTAAATTTTCAAAGACTCTTGAGTCAAATTTCCTTGTTGATTCCTTTACTTGGCCTTCCATTTCCAATTCCACACCTTTGAACAGGTGGTATATCTTATACACCTGGAATATTCTCTCTTATCACCTACACCTCCTAGTGTCCCTCATTTCCTTCAGCGCTCACCTACTATCTGTCTCATATAGGAAGTCTTTTCTTATTCCCAAAGTTTGTGTGTGTGTGAGTGTGGGTGTGTGTGTGGGGGGGTATATTCTTTCTCTCCTGGAAAGACACTACAAGTAAACAAATAAACAGGAAAAGAAGGGTGGGAAGGCTTATCTAAGTCCTAGGACAATTAAAATTCTTTCATGACTCCCATGCTTCTCCCTAAAACCAAGACCTAGCCCACATTTTTACTACTGATACTCTCTGGTGATACTGTATGGGAGGAAGAGCTTGAAAACTCTGGTCCCTGAAAAATTAATGCTGATCACTCTAAAGGCAATGAAGAAGCATACAGGGAACACAATAGAGCACCAATTGTTTAATAAATAGAAATGGTGAAGAAGCAATATAAAGGTGAATCAGTAAGCTCCCCAACCTACACGGGGGAACCTGCTATCATAGGTTCTTAGATATGTATTTTTAAAAGGAAAGGCAATTTCTGAGGGGTCAACAATCTCTTTAATTACATTCAGTATACAGGGACCAACAGACAGACTTCCAAATGTCTGACCATTCCATTCATATATACATAGTTACCAGAAAGAGAAGCACCAGCATCTGCATTTTCAAAGCTGGGGGACTGCTTAGTGGTTTCCCAGAGTCTCATCTGACACACAAACCTTGCATAACTAAGCCACAAAGCAAAACCTCCCCTCAGAGTATATATGCTCTTTACAGAGCCAGAGGGCATGACCACTGGTGACCCAGTGCCTCATTAGCAACAGCAAAAGGTGTGGGCCTTCATAGGAAAGAAGTCTCCCCTAATCAATCCTCCCTCAACAATTCCACCTGAGGCCTATCAATGGGCCAATGGGCAGGGAAGCTTTTTAACTCCCATTACGAAGGATATTTTCAAAGGATTGTCCCATTAAAAGAGATTATTGACTGGTCAAATAACAGGGCATGGGGAAAATGTAAAGAAAGTCTCAATAGTCAAGTGATATCCATCAAAGGAGAATTTAGTGAAGGTTTATAGCCTGTTTTGTGATGAACTTAAGGACGTAGACATATGGGTATTAGGAAACATAGAGGAGATCAAAGGTACAGCTGAATGGTTCAGAAAGTATCCTTACCTATTTATATGTTAAAATAGAACAGAAGTTTCTTGAGGGCAAAAACTATTTCATTTTTGTCATTGTAGTGGAAATCCTTACACAGTACTTTGCACATAGTAAATGAATTCAAGCTAACTGAAGTATAAGATACTGGGATCTTACTTAAAATTGAACTTTAGGCTTTCAATAAGCTGTGAATAAAATTAAACATATTCCCAGCTTCATTATATAGAACTATTCTGAGCAAAATAATTAATGTTTTATAAAAAAAGTTATATTGTATTATAAATCTTATGTAAAGGAAATGTACATTATAATAAAGATTAATCTGTATTCATTATTAACAACCATTTTTGATTTTTTTTTTCATTATTAAGGTAAAGTAATCTTTTTCCAAGGGTTACAAAGAATAAATGTAAAGTCTTTGCTCTCTCCAAGGATTATATGGAGTGTATTTAAGTCCCTTCTCTTCTCTAAGCCTTAGTTTCTTCTGTTACAGAAAGGAAGAGGTGTGACTACATAATCTCAAAGATTTATTCCAGTTCTGATGTCTAATGATCTCTTCCTAGATTTTAATACAAATTAAAATAGTTCTTCTTAAGCAAGCAAAGTGAATTAGAGAGATGAAACTAGGTTTTGTTTTTATTATGTTCTTTGAGAGACTAAAACATCCATATGAGGCCATTTAATCAATACAGACATGGACAACTCTCTCTACTTCATGAGAAAGAAAGCATGTATAAACTTCAAGGACATAGTGTGATTCAATATGTGAGAATGAGTGTGTTTACAATAAATTGGAATTGAAACCAAGAAACATTTATTCAGCATTTAAAAAGTAAAGGAAAAATAAATAGATTCACTGTGTAGCTACAGAAGGGAAAAAAAGATAGAAAACCTTAATGGTAAATGGGTATCAGTGAAACACTGAAAGACATAGAGGGCTTAGCCTTCAGTATTAGGAGTGAACATTCTGTGAAACAGTTATCAGAACTTATATTAGAGAACAATAATCACATAGGATGACAACATAATATATTATGATCTGTTCATTGGAAGGAGTATCCAAATCATTGAAAAACACATCAATTGGGATATATTATATGTGTGTCCCTTGCCTGAGCTTTCAGAAGAAATATATCTCCTTTTTGTTTTATATGCATGACTGCTAAACATCATCACCATCAACATTTGGACCAAATCCAATTGATTTTTTCACTTATACTAATTAATATATGAGTGTGCTGTATACTCTTATTCTTGAGCAAGATGTGAAACCAGCTTAAAGAGAAAGTTAAAAAATATAATCTCCATTTACAATTCACTATGAAGAAGAAACTTTTTTTTTCAGACTTGATCTGTGCATTAATGCATAACTATACTATACTATACTATAACCTCTACTGACTATAGTGTAGATTACCACTACTAGAATAATAGTAAAGGGTACATTTTACATATTCAATGGCCATTGTACGAGTTTGATATTAAAATTGCCCCCTTTTTTAAATAATGATGATATGCATTTAGATGCATATGTCTCTGTTAGTCTTTTGATTTTATTATTTCTTGATATCTCATGTAGTCATTGGCTTCTATTTACCCAAATATCATTTTTAAAGAATTATTTTCTTCAAAAAAGTTGATTTTCTTCAGTAAGATTTTGTACATCTTTTATCAAGGTATTATTTTGTTTTTCATAGCTTTCTTCCACAGCTCTTATTTTCACCTTATCCCTCTATTGTTCTCATATAGATTTTAACTTTTTTATATTTATATCTTTTTTTAGCTCTTCTAAAACTCCTTTTTGGACTTTTGTCCAGTCTGCATTTTTTTGAGGTTTTGCTTGCAGATGTTTGCAAGTTATTGTCTATTTTTGTATTTGCGCTTTGAGCTTCCCTATTATTATAGTAGCTTTTATGCTCAAGTCTCTGTTTAATTTGTTTGCTTATTTGCTCATTCTTCATCTTCTTAACTGAATTTTGTGATATTGTTGAACTCTGCTTACTTCTGGATGGAACAGAGGTGGGGTTGGGGGAGGGAGGTCTGGTCAGACCTTCTGTCTTTTTAAAACCTTTTGCTGCTTTCACAGCTCGTTCTGGGATCCTACAAGTTTTCAAAGCTTCCAAGCTGCTGTGATCTATGGATAATAATTCCTGCCCTCCAGATCAAGCCTGTATGGGAGACACAGGTTTGGATTTGTTGGATTGTGTGTGGTTGGATTTTAGCAGACAGCTACTGCACTCAGAGCTACTTACTGCTTACCTCCTTTTCGGTGTCAGTTTCCTGCACTGGTTATTCCACTGTAGACATATGTGTAGGGCTAATGGTTAGAACTAAGTCTTCTCCCCCTTCTTCTCTAGAGCCGAGTCACACATGTTTTTAGAACTTATTTCTTGCTCCAATGCAGAATCTAGGCCCCTCTTGTTTGAGACTGTCATTCTATTCCCTAGAACTTTTGCCACAACTGGGTACTGGGCAATGGTGCTGACAACTGGAATCCATTCCTGTTCCCAGCATTGGTTCAAGGATCCCTTGTGATCTCTTTCTGCTCCTCTGCTTCTTAAATGCGTGATTTGTTTCCCAATCTGACTGCTGCTGCCTCTGTTGCTACTGTCCCCATTATACTGCACTTCTGGACAGCCCCCATCCCAGTATCCACAGAATTCTCTGTTTTCTTAAGCTTTCCTGGGCTGGAGGAAAAAATGACTCAATGTAACTTTTTCTTGGCCTTCTAAATGGGCATTCAGTATAGAGTATTTCTCTTTTTTTAGCTGTTCTCATCTTGACTCCATCTCTCCATTATTTATCTTTAATAAAGGTAATAATTTGTGTGGTTTTTCATAAAAAATTACTTTCTGAAAACCTCAGAAGAAAAATCTTTATGAATTTTGACCTGTTCATTTAAAAACATGGATCTGTGATTTCATTGGTACAGGGAACCACTGATGAGGAATTTCTTTCTACCTATGCAATACCTATAATTATTCAGTAATTTATAGCCTTAATGAGTTGCAGTTGGCAAAGAGAAATTAAGTGATTTGTCTAGGATCATATATTCTGATAGTATGTGTCAGAAACATGGTTTGAACCTAAGTTGTGTTTTTATTTTATATAGGGAAATAGTTTCCCACAGTTTTAACAAGTTGTGTCAGTGTTTATAGAGGAAGAGGAACATTTGGTTGTAACAGAAGAGCTAAAAAATGGGGGGAAGGGGGAAAATACTTAATGATAGGTAAAGAAACCTTTTTTTAAATAAAAAGAATACTTATGAATTTTAGTCTAGTTCAAGTATATGGCAATATTTAGTCATCTAGTTTTTGCCTTAAGTAACTGTGACTTAACAATGTCACTATGTTTCCTATTTCTTCTCCCATCACCAGTGTAGCTTTCACATTAACAGAAAGGAAGTACTCTCTTTATTTCAAAAGAATGTTTAATGAAGAGTGGATTCCACAAAAGAAGGCGCATTCCAAAATTAGATACAAAATCAGCAAATACACTATCTTTAACAAGAAACAGCTCATAATGCAAGATGATTGACCTCACTAAAAGCACTGTGTAAAACTATTTTTGTTGTGTGCAAAGGCACTCCATGGTATGTTAAATTCTGAGGTAAGATTTTTATGAAGTAGCAACCTAATTTCTTCTTTATAATGGATCAATCACAAATTAACTCAGATGACTTTTTCAATTGCTATCAATTTATTTTGGTGTATCTTTCATCTCATTGATGTGAATGTTCACTGCAGCATGCAGATCAAAATATAGCCATACTTTCTTATCCTGTGATGCTTGCCCAAATCCTGCATGGATTTACAACCCAATATACTGGGGGCCTTATTCAGATGTCTTGACATTTATATATGTGTGCATATACATATATACATATGTATACACACATGCACATATGTATATATACATATATAAATATGTGTGTACATAATACATGCATATATGGGTGTGTGTATATATGTATATATTTATGGAGAGAGAGAGCAAATGGTCTTGTTCATTAACCTCTCACTGTTGTTAAATGACTGACTAAACTTTCATTTCTTACCATGCATTTCTTGTAATATGTTGCTTCCCCAAAACATTAGTTGGCAGTATTCTGTAACCTAACCACGAGGTGATGAATTATTTGGCTATGTCAACCTATCATACATACAACTATGCATATGTTCGCATATATGTATACATATTAGCACATGTTTTATGTATGTGGTTTGTATCATTCTTTAAGGATCTGTAATGTTCTTGTAAGTATATTATCTTAATGTTATACTCACTAAAACCCTGTGAATATGATCTGCAATGTCGTTATCATTGTTTGCATGTTCCTTGTTTCATATTCTTCACAGGACATAGAATAGTGTCTGATTTCTTACTCTTAAAGGGAAAAGGGAAGGGGGAGTGAATTACCATTTATAGGACCTATGTGCCAGGCACTGTGGTAATCATTTTACAAATATCTTGTTTGATCCTCACAACAAGCTTGGTGGATATTTGCTGTTGTTATCACCACTTTACAATTAAAGAAACTGAGACAAAGAGAAGTTAAGTGACTTGCCCAGGATCACACATCTAGTAAGTGACTACAGTCAGGTTTGTGCTCAGGTCTTCCTGACTCAAGGTCCGGACCCTGCCAGTGTGCCACTTGGTTGCCAAAGAATATACAGACCAATGAATGGTCAATAGGTAAAAGTGGTAGCTAAAAGACAGGTATAAAAAGTTCTGGTTTGAAAAGTATGTTATATGCTCTCTATAACTCGTCCTCCCAGCACAAATATGAGGTAAGTGCTGAAGGCATTATCCCAATTACTGAGGAGAGGACTATCATTTATCAAGCTCAAGTGACTTTTTTTCATGGTCACATAGCTAGTAAGTACAAGAGTTGGGATTTTAACCCATATCTCTACTATTTTCAAGTCTAATACTCCTTTCACTACAGAATGTCACTCCCCTATTATCAAACAAATATTATTTAATGATAATACTTCCTAACAAAGATGAGAAATCCATCTGCCTTTTGTCTATAGCTACCTATTCATTTACTAAACAATTTGATAGGATATTAAAGGTAGTACACACAAACATACAGACACAAACAACTCTCTGTATGTGTGCATCTGCATACACATCTCTGTCAATTGTTTTCCCTTAGAAGAACAATTGTAATGTGGTCTCAGCTTGGTCACATGCTCTATGCTTGCCTGTGATTGACATCTTTAGGGGATGTATCTACTATTTTGTCTGTTACTACTGAAAGTAGTCAACCAATATTAGTTTTTAGGACACATTCATTTTGAGATGTTGTAAGTACTACTTATCTTTTAGACTGTCTAGCTAGTGGATTATCAATAGGACATGTCACATCTACTTATTTTTGTCCCATGCTCTTAAATGATATGGATGAATATAAAATACTGGCTAAAACATAGGGAGAAATAAAAGATCCTTGAACAAATAAAATAATATTTTCTAACTAATTGCTTTTGAAGTATTTTGAATAGCAAATAAGATTAAAAAGGCAAGAGTAGAGCTATATTTTTGATTTATAAGGAAACATTCCTCCTGGAACATTTGGAGAAAGGCATAAACCTAGACTTTGCCACCATGCCTCAACCATTTTCTCCCACCATTAATCTTCACTTCTCTCATTGGTGAGTTCCTTCCAGAGCTTCCATTTGGAGGAAGGACCCAAATCCTTCACTACTCTTTCAATTCTGTAACCATGTATCTGAGTGAGTACTTTTCCCCTATCCTTTTCTACCTTTTTAAAATTTGTTTTGTATTCTCTTGTTAGAATGTAAATTCCTTAAGTGATGGAACTATCTTTCTTTTGATTTGCTTTCGCATCTCCAGCTTTTAGACACAGTACCAGACATGTGATAAACATTTTAATACTTCCTGAGTCATTAGTTTTAAAATTATCAGATGTGGAGGACATTTTCAAAGGGTGAATAAGCTACAGTCCAATGATTCCCTAGAGGTATTTATGAGAATCATAAAGTCACCTTAGGATGGGTATTAATTCTTAGAAATTGCTCCATTTGTGCTAAGAGACTTAAACTGGACATCAGTATTGTAGTATAGTTTGTAAGTATTGGGGAAAATAATCTCAATGAGATTGAGTGACTAAAAAAAGCTATTAGAGTGGAGTGCTCAGGAATTAAAATGGTCTCTGTATAGGAGAGGGTGTAAGTAGAAATACAAATAAATTCCTCATGAAGAGATAAGATTCAACATTTTATATAGGAGAGGAGTATTTAAGGACTGAAAATGGGAGTCTAAATCTATACCCACAGCACTGCAACCAGAAATTTTCTTAATCTGTTTAGGAGAAAATGATTTTGGGACCTTGAGGTATGTACGTGGATGAGTGGAATACTTTCATAACATTCTCATGGGAAAAAAACCTCACTATGTCATTACTATTGGGTCCTAAGTTAGCAAAGAGCAAAGTACGATTAAGGGAGTTGATCTTCAAAATGACACAATCACTGATAAAAAATTAATCCATGTCATCTCCATTTCTATTGGAGAAAAAAATGGCAAATCACTACAGTTCTTTTATCAAGAAAACCCCATGGACAGTATGGTTCACAGGGCCATGAATAATCAGACACTAATGAATGACTAAACAACAACCTCCTTGTTTAATTTGTGTGGTGTGCAAATTGTAGTAATTACAAAAAAATGAACAAATGTTTATTGAATTAAATTTAATTTTGTGTCACAGAATTTCCTAAAACAATTAATGCCAACTCCCATTCCCCTATGTGGTCACACAGTACTTTGTTTGCCAAAGAGGGAATATTCTTTTATAATGATGTGTCTATCTTAAATTAATAGATGCAGAAATGACAAGTGACTCCATTTCAGCAGCTGAAGTAACCAGAAAAAAAGTGCATGACTTCTTTCCATTATGGACTTAATCAGTCCTTAGAGAATTTATCCCTGAGATTGCTATCTAGTGGTGTTAGACAGGAAATTTTTAATCATTCTATTACCAATTCACCCTGTGAAAAATATTACAAATTTGATCAAGATGGTAATGCCACACCAAACCATTTTCATTCTTAAGCTTGTATAACAGCATCTATGACCTTGAATATGCTGGCAGAACCCTGCCTTAGTTCAGCTTCAGTTGTGATAATATCAAAATCTACCCAGATTTCCCACATCCTGCCGTGTTATTTAAATGAATTATTTCCCTAAAATGCCTAGTATTAGTAAAAGGGATTGCACTTGTTTTGTGTGATCCTAGATGGTAGACGGAGGAACAATGCAACAAAGATGAAATGACACAGATTTATGTTTTTCTACAAGGAAAAGATTCCCCAAAAAGCCATTAAAATGTGGAAAAGCTAGAAGTGAGTTCACTTTCACTAGTGTTCTTCATAATGCTCAAAGAGAACAACCATGCCTGCTCTAAGTCTTTTCTTTTCCTGGATAAATGATCTTCAATTCAATGAACCAGTTCTTAAGTATCAACTTTAACCTTCAACTTTAACCTTTAACCTTTAACCTAAAGTAAGAACTTTAACCTTCAGATCCAGTTCATGTATACATTGCATCATTCATCATTGTCCTTTTTACAACCTAGCTCCCATAACTGAACACAATATTCTAGTATATTCCAACCTGGGTTGAATAAGACAGTAATATTGTGCCAATAATATTGGCAATAGTTGCTGTCTTCCTGCTTTCTACCTGTCAACTGTTTTGCTCTTATCATTATGGTAACTTGAAAATTCAAACTTCCCTAAAAAAGACCCTGAAGAAAATATGAACTCAACAGTTTTGGTAATGGACCTTGTCACGAAGTACAGAAGTCATATCTGGCAGTCATTGATATATCACCAATAAATCAACTTTCATTCATAGATATTTATGAAAGAGCTATAAATGTATTCTGGCTAAATATTGCTCCATACAGAACACTGAAATATTAAAACTCAGTGAACTTGTGAAGACCATAAATCTCATTCTGAACCAAAAATTTACATGATCAGTGACATATATACCAGTTCTATGTTGTTCCTATGGGGCATGTTCGTTTGATTGCTTTTTATTGTCCGGGCAGAATTTAAATTTCTGTGTAACTATAAAAATGACAAAAGCACGCATTTGTTGCTTTCATGCTAATGAATTAGGGGAAATTTGCCATTTTTAGTTTGGTGAGGAAAGAAATAATTTATTTGCTATTGAAAATTTCAAAATTCTGCCTTTAAGTTTCCACTAATGATGAAAGTTCAATAAACTTCTGATAGAATAAAATAAATGAAATTCTGCTAAAAGTTTTTCTTTACATACATTTCTCTCCCAGTTACAATTTATAATCAAGAAATTTTCATGAATTTTCAGGAAATATTGTTCTTTAATGCTATCATTTGAATTTTTCCTTAAAAATGCAATTAAATCTTGAAATAAAGCATTATATGTAAAAGAACAGTTTTTTTTAAATTAAACCAGATACATGATAATAAAATTATTTCTCACCTATTTATTTATTTTGGAACTGTTTTCACTTACAAAGCTCCAAAACATTTCCAAGGATCTCTATGACAGGAGGAAATCCTGTGGAATGCAAAGGATTTAAACTATTAAGTAGATTACAAACATAGTCATATAGTGAAGAGAGAGTTAATTTTTCTGTTCTGATCCTTTCTTTCTGATTGTGGGTTTCTAGTAATAAGCTTATGTTAGGAATTGTTTTGTATTTTGTTAAATTAGAATCTATTTTAAAGATGATTATCCATCCAACTTGCATCAAAAGGATTGCGCAAGACAAATGATTCTTTAAAATTGAAAATAACAAGTTATTCAAATGATATAGCATACTAGAGAGAAGCTGTATAATACATGCACTTTCAAGTCAGCGGGGGAAAACACAGTCATTAATCACCATTAAAACTTGCTAATATACTTTTCTCAGCCTTGAATTAAAAAAGCAAACAAACAAACAAAAAAACAACTCCACCACCTATCCCCAACCCTTCTATTCCTGACTTATTTCAACTTAAATTCTTGACATATTACTCCACTTGGAACATTACATTTTCCCTAAACGGTTACAACCTGTTCCTTGAAATCTTTATTTGTACAAGCCATTCCTGAAGCCTATTTAATGTTGTCTTCTTCCTTAAATTGCCTTGTTTTACTTTATCTGCCCTTCACCCCATTGTCTAGAATGTAAGCTCCTTGAGGTCAGGCATTTAAACATATTAATAAATTTAAAAAATCAAAACACTGAATTGAATTCAAGTTTTATAGTCACGTCCGCAATATGATCCTCTCTACAGCATCCATTCAGGTACATGGCCATCATCCTTAACCTGTCCCTCATTACCGCTTTTAACCAATGCCTGTAATAGTTTATTTATTGGCCTCCCTGCCTTCAGCCTCTCCCACCATAATCCATCCTCCAGCTAGCTGCCAAAATATTTTCACTTCCCTACTCTCAAAGTTCCAAAGTTTCACATGGCATTTAGGATAATTCTTCTGTATAGCACTTAACACCCTTCACAAACTGGTTCCAAAGCCCTTTCCCCATCACTTCACAATATTTCTTTCTATTCTAGTCAAATTATTTTTCTTTCTATTTATAAAATACTCCACCCCTTGCTTCCCCGACTTGGTACAAGGTGCCCCCAAGGCTGAAATTCTGTTCCTCCTTTCCTCCTTCTTTTAGGATCTTGAGCTTTTTTTTAAAGGTCAGCTCAAGGGACAACTACACTTGGCTTTTCCTTTCCTCGCTACTCCTCTCCACACATACCCACAACCTTTTGTTGCATTTCCCCACTTATAAAATGATTCTCTGTATCCTTTGCATATATGGTAGACTTTGGTATAGGCATAGTATTCACCTCCAATGCAATCTAAATGCTTTTGAGGGCAGAAATTGCTTTCATTTTGTCTTTACCAATCCCAGAGCCTAGTGTAGCCCACCCCACATAGTAGTTGTTTAATAAATGCTTGTTCAATTGAATTGAAATGAGTGACTGAAAAAGTAGGTTGGGTGGCTTAAAAAGTGGGCATAGACCTCTGCTTCTGCACGGAAACAATATCCTCTTATGAAGAGAATGAGCAAGGTTGTAGAGGGTCAAAAACATTTAATGTTTTGAAATTCAGTTTGTGTGTATATGCATGTGTGTGAATATGTTAACTAGTTGAAATTTACTTATAGTCAATTTACTCAAATACACATTTTTGACTGGCAGCAAGTTTATTCAGTATTTGCCAGAGAGTGGCATTGATTTCTTCAGATAGTTTCCTCTTGCCTGGCTTCTGTTGAGAAGATAAGAATCTCTGGATGGTGATTCTGAGAGAAGTGCTTTCTATGCATACTGAGATGTACAGTCATTGAAATGCATGACAAATGTTGAATAAATAGCATCTGAGGACACAATGCCTGCATTTGCTCAAAGCATGCATTACTATGAAGTTCTAAAGCTATTACTTCACTTGAGCACACTATATCCAAATGAAGGAGTCAGTCAATTCCTAAAACTGTTTATTTAACCTTAAGAGCTCTATAGTAGCCAATAAAAGTGATATAATTCAGAGTAAATAGTGAATCTCTCGTGTGACACTTCTATTTATTTTAAGGTATTAAACTTTCCTCTTTCATTTTATCTTTAAAGTAGAGTTATAAAAATTGTTATGCATTCTCAAATTCCTTGGAACAGTGAGCAGTAAGAAATTTAAATATCGTGTCAGATAAGTCATCAAGTGCAATTGCACTTACTGAGACAGAAAGATAGATAGATAGATGGACTGTTTATTATGCTTCAGAACAACTACAGCTTTTGTCATTGCAGTTTCTCTGCAGGTTGTATCTCTTAGGAGGACTTCAGAACAAACATCTCTGAGAAACAACAGTATTCCAATAGGAAATAGCTAAGCACGGAGCACTCTGGCAATGGTTTCCACAGCTGAAAAACTGGGCTTTGGTTTAGACTTAGGAATAATATGTGTTCTCACTAAGGCAAAGATTGCTCTTTATTACTGATTTTTTATTTCCCATCAGTTCTATTGTCTCCTTGGTTTAAACTACTTATTGTAAACTATTAGGGGATTAAGAGGGAAAGTTTTTGTTTATTTGGTCATTTGTTTCTACTGGATGGATGGATGGATGAATGGATGGTTGGTTGGATGGATGGCTGATGGATGGATGGATGGATAGATGACCTAGGCTAGGGGCAACTGGATACTGAAAATATTAGTACTACTTTTGATGCAAATTCACTTCTCTTAGCTCAGTGTTGGGCACCAAAGTAGGTATTTAATAAACGGGTGGTTGGTCAAGTGATTCATCATTTATAGATTACAGAGTCATCTAAGTATCAGTGGCTGCCAAGTATATAGCAAGGGTTTCCAGGGATGTGCAGGAATTTGTTGATTGCTTTCTTCATGCCACCATCCTGGATTACCACTTCTAACTTGTCAGGACAAATGAGTGGACTTTTTCAATAGACTAAATGGGCACTGAGATGCATCAGATTCCTACGTGCTCACATAAGGTAGAGACTTACATTTACTTTTTTTAAATTTTCTTTCTGATTTTCTATACATATAAATATGTGGCTTATGGTATTAATTTTCTAGAGATAAGGGATTTGAAAGGTTCTTTAACCTATGCATTGTGTCATTAAAACCAAATAAAATGGATGTGGGTTATTCAGGGGCTATGAAAGAAAGATCACTCTCTACCCAGGGGAGTATAAAATGAGGAGTTGGCAGGTAAGAAGTATGGTGATGTGGGAAGGTGTGCTCTAGGATACTAAGGCAATGAGAATTCTTAGTAGTGGTGTAGGGCACTGGGTGAGGAAGGCAGGGTAGTTATAATATGTAGAAAGGTGGTAACTGACAACTGTGAGAAATGGGGACAGATGACTTGGAGGATCACTGCTGGCATGAAGTGCTCCCCCTTGACATGGACTACCCTTAGAACCCTGGAAAACAAAACTTTATATTACATCAGTCAGTATTTAGTATAGAAAAGAAGTGATAACTAAAATCAGGCAATAAAGTATTTTCTTTAATATTATCCTCAGGGGATATTTTGAGCAGTAAGGCATCAAACATCCCATGCTGTATTAAACTTCATATAAATAAGACCTTGTTGAATAATAATATAGTGAAGGCTTTGGATCCTTAGGAAGAAACGTTCTCTATAATGGAGAAAGTCAGAATCATCTTTAACTGCGTCTGCTTCTACTCTAATCAGCCTGGTATTACCCTGGGTAGTAAATCTATAGAAAAGTGATTTTAGGACAATAGAAATAATATGTAAGCAGATACAGTAGCATATTTCAATAGAGTAATAATTAATTGTAATAAATATGGTATCAATATGGTATTAGATGTTAATATAACACAGAGAACTGAGTTGTCTGTATTTATAATTAATTCTAACATATCAAATATCTATAGTTCTTTTGTCTTACTTAGCAAACATGAATTAGATAGTAGTAGCTATAATTAAGACAGTATTTAATAGTCAACATTGTCATCTAGAGCTAGAGCAGCATGTCCAGCAAGTTGCTGTATCATGTGGATAGGGATGCTACTGCTGAGATCCTCCTTGCTGGATACTATAATACAACATTGTGAGAAGGGACTGACTGTCTGAGAGTTGAAAGAAAAGTCAAGAAATAGGAGGCATAGCCACACATATCCACTGATGGTTGCAGTGTTCAGGATGACTTCATCCTGAAGGACCTGTGCGTATACTTGTACATTTCACTACAATCACTCACTTGCTAGACCACTCCATAGGACATTCCTTGCTTTGTCATTACTTTTCCTTTCCAAGTTTCCTGTTCCCCATGTTCTACTGTCACCTGACTCAATCCCTTCTCCCAGCTACCAAAGATTAACCCTTTGATTCCCAGGTCCCTTAGTTTCCCCAGGGCAATAACTACCTACATTTAATCTCCACTTCCCCAAGGAGGCAGAACATACTTTAAAAGAAGTAATATCACAAAATAGCCCGGATTAGAATCTCAAATATTTAGTGATTGAAGGTCCATGAAGAACTATATAGTCCAACACTCTTATTTTACCAGTGAGCAAACACAGAAAAGTGAAGGGACATTTACAGGATCTATAACTGATTTCCTAAATCTCAGTTCAGCATTTAGATCACATAATGTCAGAATTGAAATCAGAATAGAAACTAGGAATTCTGAAACTTGGAGTAAATTAAATCGAATAGAAAATGGATGAGGTGAAGTTCAAGATTTATGCATGATGCAGGTCTAGTTCATGTGTAGATTCCTCCACCTTACTAAGATGGCATCCTCACATGGAGGACACTAGAAAGCTGCTTGCAAGAGGATAGAGGTGATGTGTGAGGAAAATTCCTTGAAGAATGCATGTCAATTCAGGAAGTGTTTCTGGTTGACCTATTTTTTGATTGGGAGAAGCTTTTTTATTTGGCTGTATAGCTAGAACTGTTAGCATTTTTTAAAAGGCCAGTGTCTGTTTCAGCTTCCTCTTTGTCACTCCTTCCCTCATTGTCTTCAACTGCCTTTTAGTGTTGTGATGGCATTGTGGAAACATACCATTGAAAGGTAGGGCTCCAGGGCCTTTTCCCCTCTCAGGTTATACAGCACCCAAGAAATAGGACTTCCATCACCTTTTCACTTGTCCTTTTCCATTCTAGGCTCAATGGGTAGAGTTTCCAACCCTAGGAGTGTCAAAGTTTGGAGAATGAGCCTTTAGAATCTGAGAGTTGGAATCCAGACTATGTATTACAGCCAGTCCAGCACCAAAACCTTGAGGAATAAGGAACAATTTTTGGAAAGACCTTCAGGATCCCAGATCAGCAGAAGAAATCTTCTGCATCAATGCCACTTTTGGAAGTGAGTTTGGAAGGACCATCATTATTTAGCAATTGAGCCAGAATTTGAGCCTAACCCTCCATAGAGACTAAATTGGCATAGAGTTATTATGCTTTTTTCAGAGGTGTATCAGTAAGCACTCCAATATACATGGGTGGGGGAGGTGGCTCTTAATGGCTTTCCCAGCATCCTTCTCTGACCAAACAAACACTTTCAGGCAGTAGACCCCAAAGTAAAATCAGAGTATTCATACACTTTTTAGAGCTAGAGGGCATAACACTCAGACCCAGTGCCTCAGTGAAAAAAAAAACAAAACATACTTTGGACCTTCCTACAAAACAATTCTCCTAATGAAACTTCCCACAATGGGCGGGTCCATCAATGGGTGGGAAAGAGCCTCTTAAATAGAGGTGTTATACTTCTTGATTATACTAAACAAAAACAGCAAAAGATCCTATTTTACTTGCCCTTACAGAGGTGTTGGAAGACATGTTTGCATTTGTTCTTGCTATATCATTGAGGTCAATATCCCTTTGCAAAAGATAATCAACATTAAATGGTTAAGTAGAACTGGGGTGCTATTCACTAGCCCCCTATCACTTGGGACAGCATAGTGGGGGCTCAAATTAAGAACAAAGAAAAAAAGATGCTTACACAGATATTCAGGATACCTGAAAAACCTGAGAGGTAGACAAGCTTACCTGGTCCTGAGAGATGGCATCACAATGTCATGCTATATGTAGATTGGTGCATGTTAAATCATAGAAATTAAGGAGGTTGTGGAATTGAGATGTCAGGGTCCTTAAAAGTGTCAAGAAGAAGAGAAGTGAAAAAGATCTTGAGGCAAGTATTGAATATATACACAATGGTGAGGAATGACCCAGAGGTTCATAGATGATAGCAAAAAAAAAATCTAGATAGGATGGAATAGAGGTAGTTGCTAAGTGAGGGTGGCAAAAAGAGTTTATAATAGGGATTTGGGGAGAAATAGTAGTCACTCCTGGAGAAGGTGCTAAGATATGTATTGTCTGATGGAAAGCTTCCATTTCTGGAAGCAATATTGTTTACAACACTTGGAACCTGGGTTCAAATCCTGTTTCAGAGATGTACTTGATGTATGATACTGGGCAAATCACTTAACTTTTATCAACCTCAGTTTCCTTATAAGTAAAATTACATTTTCAGTTCCTACCTCACAAAATTGTTGTGAAAATCTAATTTTCATTGCTTTTTAGATTCCAAAGTATTATATGGCTATTAATTACTATTGTTATGACTGAAAGAATATTAAAAGAGGCAACCTCAAGTGAAGGAGGTTTGCTTTGATAGTTAAACGTGACTTTGTGATCTTTCTATGTTAGAGACCCACCCTCCCAAAATTTATACTGATCTGGATGCGAGAGAAATTCATTCCTGTGGGAAAGTGTCTGAAGAATGGGGTTTAATAGTTTGGGCTCAGGCAAGGGATTAGTGCTGTTCTCCTCCATGTCAGCATCAGAAGTAAAACCTAATGATAATTCCATTTCTAGATAAAGAAGATCTTAGAATACACCTAGTTCAGCTATCATTTTATAGATAAGGAAATTGCAGCCCCAAAAAGAGAAAATGATGCTCAAAATCATAGGGTAACTGATGGAAGTATCATTTATGCAGTATTTTAGCTTCTGTTCCTTTCACAGAAGTGATAAACATATCTCTGTACATTAAGCTTTGAACAGAAACTTAGGTCCGAGTGACAGAAGCAGGGTGATGTCTTGGAAAAACTGCTGGACTAGGACATCTAGGTTTGAATTCCAACTAGACAATTACTAGTTCTGTGACAATAGACAAGTCACTTAATGTCTCACAGACTCAGATTCCTCTCTGCAAAATGGATATAACAGTAATTATACTACCTACCTCACAGAAAATTTGATTAGGAAAGTGCTTTGAAAGCCTTAAATTACTGTATAAATATAAGTTGGGATTCTTACTGAGGTATAAAGAATTGAACAGAAACTGGCAATAAAAGATTTAAAATAAATTCAGAAAATATTTGCTTTCAGAATCTTCATCTTCATTAAAAAGGGCTTGCTGTCCAAAAGCAGGGAAGAGATCACTCTGCAATCTGCTTCTATGTAGCAGGCATTCCAAGATTATAGTTTTTAGTCCTGGGTGCTATAGTTTAGGAAGTTCAAGCTAAAAAACACCTACATGAAGAGAACCTTTGTGAAAGTCCTCAGAATCAATGCTATATGAAGACTGAATCAAGTTACTGGATATGACTAACCAAGAGGATATTTGGGGTACACATGTATTTAAAGTTCTGTCATATAGAGGGGCAAAGAGCCTTCTTCTGATTTGCCCAGACAACAGTATTGTAGAATTACAAACAACAGTTACAAGTTACAGGGAGAAGTTATTCAAATTTATACTAGGAGGTAGTTGCTTTAGACACTTAAAAAAGGAATTAAGTAAAATTTTCACAACTTGCTTGTTTTTATCTAATAACCATAGGTAAGTACAAAACATCATCTATTAAAAGTCAATAGCAATGTTTACCTGAAAGTAGGGCAGCACGTTCAGCTATCAACTCTTCGTCCAACTAAGCTAAAGGCAATTGATATTGCTCATGTACTCCATTTACTCAGGCCCCTCAGAGTTCATGTGGACCTTTGGAAAGTTCTTCCATGTTCAGGAACTCTTTGGTTTTATAGCTATTCAAGACCCCGGCTGAGTCTGCACCAGAACTTTTGTTTTATCAGAAATGTAAATGGTATTCAATGAAACAGCAAAACACATTAAATATCAAAGAACATCCTCACATGCACGTAGGAGAACACTCCTTCACAAATTCCCATACTGCTAACAGAGGGCACATGCAGTAGGAACACACTCAACCAGAGCCCCCATAGAAGAGGTGCCTCAGGAACATGTGTGATGTGAGCAATTGACCCTCTCAGAGTTCCATCCTGCATGGAAGCCTTCTATTCTAATACTGTGTTTTACTGACTGCTCTGCCAACCTGATATGTGTTGGCGTCCTCTGCTAGGCTATTTCTTCTGCTATCCTGACATCTGCTGGTCCTTGATGTTACCGCCATTCAGCAGTTTTGTGCTGAATTTAGGCTAAGTGTTCTATTCCAGACAAGGAGAGATCTTAGCTCTTTCCAAGTAAGGTATGAAGGTCTATTTAAAGTCATTTGAAGATCAGAAGCACCACCCTAACCAGCCAGCATGTCATGTGCCCACACACACACACACACACACATACATATAATGTGTGTATGCATGTATGTAGGTAGGTATGCAGGTATATGACATTTGTTTCTGCTTTAGATACTGCCCTCAAACGGAATCTACAATTGGAGGTAAAGTGAGCATTTCAACTCCCATCATAACCGTGAAAATCTGGGACCATGAAAATTACCCAAGTGTTTACTTAAGATTGAAACAAAGGGATGGAATAGATGATTTTTGCCCTACCTTCCTGCAGGCACTAAAATCATACCTCTCCTTACCAACTCAAAAATTGAGCTGCAGCATGTTTCTGACAAGTGTCTATATAAAAAAAAGACAAAATATTTGGTTTCTTCATATAAACCTGTAATGCAATCATCTCAGTAGGAAAGGAAGACTTTAATATTCATATATTAATGCAGCAAAATAGTTCCAATTCCATAGCCTCCAACAGCATAAAGAAGATTATTATCATAAAAAAGAACTTGCAATTTTCCTATGTTGGAAAAGAAAGCTTTAATATATGTGTACTCTTGTTTAACAAAAAAAGTATACCATCTGGTACTTGCTTTTCATTTGGTAATGATCTATAATGACATTACTGTGACAGATTTTATCTGTTAATTACTAAGTAGTAAAATGATTCCACACTCAGGCTAAACAGAGCAATTTTTTTAAGTTATAGTAATGAGTAAAGTGTTAAGAATTGAAAATTTATCCAAGGGCATAAAATTACTAATACCTCCCTCTTGAATAAGAATTGCTGGGAAACCTGGAAAATAGTTTGGCACAAGAAGTCTAGAACAAATCTTACACCAGAGACTGCAATAAGCTGAAAATGGATATTTGAACTGAATATATAAAGTAATATTTTTGAAAATAAATGAGAATAAAAGGTTCTGTTTTGGGGCCTCTCCTTTCTTTTCTTTCTACAGTGTACTTTTTATATTATACTTTCCACAGTATATTTTCATTTGATGACTTCATCAGCTCATGGTGACATCATCTGTATTCAGATGACTTAGATATACATCTATTGATGTACATAAATGTATATATTGATAACTATAGATAAATATTCACCCTTAGTGTCTTGTGAGTTTCAGTGCCTGATCACAAAAGCCTATTGAACATTTCTATCTCATGTCCCACAGATATCTCAAACTCAGCATGGGTAAAATAAGGCTCATTATCTTTTCCACAAAACATATGACCTTGTCAACTTTCTTATTTCTCTTCAGGATGGCTATCCATCATTATCCAAATTTAAAACCTGACTTCCTCATCTTCTTAATTCTACTGTATAATCACACATCCGTCTCCTCTCTTTCTTTCTTCCCAAACACACAGCTGCCATCTACATTTAAGCCTTTATCACCTGTGGCCTAGATAATTGAAATGTTATCCTTATTGGCCTCTGCCTCAAGCAGAGTTCTACAAATTATCTTCCACAAAATTTTCAGTGTAATACTCATAATGTATAGATCTGACCATGTTATTCTACTACTCTAATTAAGTGTAGTTAGCTCCATTGATACATTATTGCACTTAAAAGTTTGGCACTTTAAAGTTTTGGCACTTAAAATTCTTCAAAACTTGACCCCAATCCTTTCCAGTTACTTTACACACTACTCTTCATGAATTATAAAGTTCAGTCAAATTGATCTTCTTGCTGTTATGAACATGTAACTCTCCTTTCATCCCTGCGTCTTTGAACTGACTACATACATATTGTGCCTAGAAATACTTCCTGCTTAAATCTCTCTCTTGACATCTTTAGTTTTCTCCTAAACTCAGTAGAAGCATTACTTTCTACAGAAAGTTTTTTCATACCTCCCAAAATTTGTTATATTCTTTCCCTCCAAAAATTACTTTGTATTCATTTTATATATTTTATTTATGTTAAAGATATTGCTCCTTTTATATGCAGTAGATTAATGCCAAAAGGGACAGATAAAGTACTTTTCCATAAAAGAAATAGGTTAAAATCAACTGGGGAGGGATGCAAGATTTTGCCTCTTTAGACATATAGAGTTCAATATCATAAATAGGAAAATAAATCTTTTAATAAAATAAATACGAATATAAAGAAATAGAAGGAGGTGATAATTTGGAAAGTTTTGGATTGAAAATGAACTATGACACAAATATAAACATTACTTGTTTTTCCTGTACAGTATGCAATGTGTCCAACTGAAGTTTGATGGTCTAAAGTGTGCAGAGAAATCAATTCATTTACTAAAATTAGTTGGGATTATCAAACAATACAATGTCAAGGACATAGATTAAGAATGAAAACTTTTTATAAAAAAGATATGCTCAGAAAGGAGTCAAACCCCAGTTTTCTAAGAGCTATCTGGAGAAAACAGTAGGAATATCAGTTAGAGTAGAGGAAAAGTTGACTCTTAATTTCCAATTGACTGGATAAAGACTTGGATTTCAGCTTTGATCATTAGCATCATCTATATGTTAAGAGATGTAGATGTGAAGTCTTTCAGAGTCACCTGTTGCTCTTTTGGGACCTATCTTGTTTTATATGGAAAAACAGAATGGGGAAAGAGATTTAGCCTGTTTTGCTACATAGAAAAAACTAGTGAGATTTAATGAAAAAATATGTATACATGGTGAATGATAAGCTGCATAATAAGCTTGCTTCTGTCTAACGTGTCAATATGAATAGTGTTTCTGTAAATTGTATTTGCTACAATTTGATTTGATTAATAGCATTCTGAAGATTTGAGGTTCAGACTAGTTGGTTAGCAGCAAGAACCATCAGGAAAGCAATTAGCAGAGAAAGAGTTCTGTGTGGCAAGGATAATCCTGAACGTACTAATGACATCAAAGCTTGCGGTCCAGAGTTGTGACTTACGAAGAAAATATGAATTTTCTTATCTCAGTTATTTCCCTACCAGGTTTCTGATAATATGTGCCCTCTCTGTCCCACAGATATTAAGTGTAGTGATGGGAGAATGTATTTAAACTTTATGGGTACCTTTATCATAATATCCATTCTGTTCTCCATTTGGTTTATTATGTGATGACCTGTAATGTCACATTTTTTACTTTTACATTATTGTTAAATAGTAAGTTATGTTTGAGATCAACAGCCATCAACAATGTGAGTGTTTAGTTCAGGGAAAAGTAATGAGCAGGGAGAATACCAGGTTGGTTGAATTAAAAGTTAGAATCAACGTTGTCAGGAGAAATATTAACAGACTCCTATCTGCCGATGATACACTCAAATGGAAGAATGTGAAGGAGGATTAAGAAGCCTCTTGATAAAGGTGAAAGAGGAGAATGTAAAAGCTGGCTTGAAGCTTAACATAAAAATGAACTTGAGATCTTGGCAAATGGTCCCATCACTTCCTGGCAAATAAAAAAGAAGAAATGGAAGCAGTGTCACCTTTTTATATTCTTGGGCTCAAAGATCACTGCAGACAGTGACAGCAGCCATGAAATTAAAAGATGCTTACCTCTTGGAAGGAAAGCTGTGGCAAATATGGATAGCATACCAAAAAGTAGTGATATTGCCTTGCCAACAAAGGTCTGTTTGGTCAAAATTATGTGTGTGTTTTTCCCCAGAAGCAATGTACACCTGTGAGAGCTGTACAGTAGAGAAAGCTGGGTGCCACAGAATCAATACTTTCAAATTGTGGTAGTGGAGAAGACTTTTGAGAGTCCCTTGGACAGCAAGGAGATCAAATCAGTCAATACTTAAATTAACTCAGGCTATTCACTGGCAGGTGAAATACTGAAGCTTAAATATTCTGGCCACATAATAACAAGATAAGAATCATTGATGTTGGGAAAAATTGAAGGCAAAGGCAAAAGGGGATGGTAGTGGATGAGATGGAGAGATAGTATCATGGAAACAATGAATATGTACTTGGACTGACTTCAAGATAGAGTGTAGGATAGAAGGACCTTGTATGTTACAAGCTGTGGAGTAACAAATAGTAGGACATAACTGAAAGACTGAACACCTGTAGAAGGGAGAAGGTATTGCCCCAAATGAAGGTTAGCCCTAAGACCCTTAAAGAATTTTAGCATACCAACACGGTAGTTGAATCAAGACCTGGCTTGTCAATGTGAAAGGAAATTGTAGAAAACAGTGTAACTTACAGGCAGGTAGATGTCCAGACACCAATAAGAAAGAAGGAATTTACTAGAGTGGGTACAGATAACTCAAACATAGCAAGATTGTCCTTATTATATATGTAGCTGCTCTTGTCACTGGCAGAACATAAGCTTCTTGATGGTAAGGACTTTCATTCATGTTGTTATTCCCTCAGCACCACCCACAGTTTAGTAATTGCTTAATAAATGCTTTATGGTTGATCGTTTGAGTGCTTGAATTAAAGACTCCACTAGAAGACATATATTTCAAAGGGCAGAAAAAATGGTCCAATATTTATCAAAATAATTATAGCTACACTCTTTGTGTTAGCCACGGACGTAAAGGATTCATAAATTGGAGAAAGGCTGCCCATTTTTTTAGGCACTGCATTATATGGATATGTTTGAATACTACTGTTCAGTAAGCAATGGCATCTTTGAGGAATTCGGGGAAATGTTAAATGATTTCTATGGATTAATATGGAGTAATATGAGCAGAAGGAGAAAAATTTCATAATGACCTCCAAAGGAAGTGATGCCTAAGAGAAAATATAACTCCTAATAACTGGAAAACCCATGAAGTTTTGGGAAAGAGATGATGAAATATAAACTCCCTGCTCCTGGCAAAGAGCTGGGAACTATTAGAATAGAATGTTGTATATATTAAGAGATGTAGTGATTATAGGAGATGTTTTAGTTTAATGACTTTTGGTCACAAGGAAGGATTCAAGCTGATGAGTGTCAAGTTTTGTTTTGTTTTTGTTTCCAAAAATGACTGTAATAAAAAGGGAGGAAGCCATCAAGTAAGCTTGTATTTAAAAAAAAAAGGCCTGAAAAATTAGTTCTGAATCTAGAAGGCAATGCATTGTAAGGTACTGTGAATGTTTACTTATATAATGTCTAGGAACAGTCATGATTTTCGAAAGTGACATTGCTTAAATTTCTGTAGTGAATTAATGAATGTTGTCTTGATTTAAGTGATACTACTGCATATTCAAAACACAGGGTCAACCTAAGTTTTAAAAATTCATTTTTAATTCATTAGATTGTAGAGCCAAGGATCTTTCAATCAAGAAAAAGCCAGAAGGTTCATGATGAAGTGAGAAATCTCTCCCACAGGACTTAAATCAACATTTCAAAGTAGGAAAATTCAAGACCTAAAATGAGAAACACTAATAACCCCACAACACATATGTCATCCTACATGTAAGACTTTCAATGTAATTTTGAACAAATATATTGTACATAGTTATCCCAGAGTTTTGTTCTCTTGCCAGAAGAAATTGTAATACAGTCATATATTTGTTTTTAATACATGTATATTTATATGTATGTTTGAATGTATATGCACACATATATGTATATACACACAAACATACACATATACATATAAATATTAGAGAGATAAAGAAAGAGAGGCACACAAAGATGTATAACTAGAACAACATTCACAGGATATTCATCATTTTCAGTGAGATAGATGACATGAGTGTAATTCTAGATAGAAGTTGTCAATGACATGAAATAAATAAATTAACAGAAAAGCAGCTGTGTCCTGTCCTCTTCAACCTCTGAGGTTTAAGGACAGAAATAGATATCACTAGGCTACCCAGGATGAATAGAAGGTGTTATTTGAAGGAATATCTATTCAATGAACTTAATTTGACATTGGATTTAATATGATATATATCCATTGAGAGAAATTTCAGTTCTTTCCTAAGTTCCCTCCCAGGTCTTGATGATGTTCTGATCTTAAGAAATACTCCTTTAGGCTGCGAACATTTAACATTTAGCCAAACTGATTCATTGAATCATATAACCAGGCTGACTGATTGTCTGCCAGAATTTATTGGTTGTTTTGGCTTTATGTAGACACAGCCTTAGTTATAAATGAGATTTGTGTACTGGCAAAATGCACCACTTTTATTTATTCAAGAAAATGTATCTTAGTTTGAATATGGCTTTGCAAAATCATTATGGAATGATACATCCGATAGGCTTGTTCACATGCAAAGCATCACATACTATTTTCTTTTTGGTAATTCACAAAAGACAAACTTTTTTGTGTATTTGAATATTCATTTCCTATTTCCATATTATAAAAATTACTAATCTTTTAAAATAAAGATGTAATAAAAAGAGCCCTCGAATTTCTGTGAACCCTACCAAAAGAGCCAAGAAGAAATATATTATTTCTTGGTAGTGCCCAATATTACAACTCTTGTGTTCATCCTTTGTTGTCAAAGAAGATCATGCCATCAGAGAAATAATGACATGACTTGCACTTGACTTTTTTTTAAGTGAGGGAGGGCTGTGCAGGTCACCAGCCTCACTTCTCCTCCAGAGCCATTGGAATCCATTGACCAGATATTCATCAGGATGACTGGAGATGACCCAGGATGCACTGGGAGACTTTGGCCAAAGTCTTTGCAGGCACTCACTTAGCATGAGGTAATACCCTTTCATTGAATATGACTGTTCAAGCAGTAGCCAAGACATGGCCCCTTTAATAAGGTCAAGAAAAAGAAAGACATCAGACTGGAAGAGAAACAGCAACAGCTACTACTGATAATCAAGGATCTTAAAAACAACCATTTCTAATATTATATCATTTCAATACTACATAAACAATTTGAAAAAAAATAGAATAACTCATCCTACCAAGATCCTTTTGGGATACAAATAAAATTTTGAACATTAAATCACAGGGAATCAAAATATTAAAAAGAAATCAACAGATAAATATCCGTAATAACCACTGAGCTATTTTTTTTTAAAAGAGGAATAGGCTGGACTTCCAATTCATGTGATCAACAAAATGGAGGCCATTTTCTCCAATAACTTCTTAAACATCTTTAAAAAATAGGTCAAATATAAAACAACTTGTAGTAGCTCTGTGGTGTCATACTCAAGTAGAAACAGCTCCCTGTGGGCTATATATTGAGTTAGAAAACCACAGATTATGATTACTTTTGTGGTAGTTCTATTTATTGTGTTAAATATTTTCTAATTCTATTTTAATCTGGTTCAAGCTACATGAAGGAGTTTTGTGGGCAGCTGAGGGTTTGACATCTTTGATCTAGGAAACCTAGAACACAAAAGGCTAAAAAACAAAACAAAACATGAAGTGATGCTCACTTGTACTCCTGAAGAACTCCCTCACCCATCACCCATTACACTCCTGGCAGTAAGACTACACTAGTGGATGGCACCACAGTCTCCCAACAAAATGCAACACATTCCAGTCTACCCTCCTTCTTCCGAGTGCCATGGAGATCATTTTCTTGGATCTCAGTGGTCAGCACAGTAGGAGAATACTATGTCATAAAATATTTCTTCAGGATAGTGAAGAGCAGAGGGAAGGATCAACCCCACCCCCAAACCTTCCAAATGTTTGGAGTTCCAAACTTCAAATGGCAGAAATTATCCTGGATTACCCTGATTGCAGTGTGGCAGCATTCTGGGCCTGTAGGCCCAGAAAATTGAGGAGCAGAGAGACTTGGATAGGACACCATGTGTGAAGGGCTATATCGGTCAACTCCACAAAGCCCAGGGGAAAGAGCCCAGCATCCAGCTGGAGATAGTTCCATTCTCTTGCCCTTCCACCCCAAATCACTTGGAGTAGAGATCTAAGCTATGGTACCATGAAATTATTCAACTTTGGAGTAGGGAAGTACCTACTGGGGGAATGTTTAAATACAAGGGTGAAAGGATTAAAAAGTGTCTCTTGTTGGTGGGAGAAGAACCTTGTATTGGTAATGGATGGAACTTAATGCATTGAATGTTCCTATCGGTGAAGGAAAGTGCTTTTTTAAGGAAGATGAGGGCTTTGTGCTAGGTATTGCTTCAAATATTTGGTGCTTAAAAAGGAACCAGTCTTCCTAAATCAGGAAGAAGAGAATCGAAATTACTAAATCCTTCTCCTTTTTCACTTTCTCCTTCCTGCTAGTGACAGAGAGGACACTGCCCCTTTGGTAGGAAACTCAGCAATACATCCCTAGTTATGTAGACTACCACAAATCTACCCCCTCCATTCTTTCCCCATTTTCTCTCACAATCTCTTCTCCTTCTTTCTTACTCCTCCTTTTCTCTCATTTAATAAAGGTAGAAGAAGTATAAAGAGAAAGAAAATAACTGATTTGTAATTTTAAGAATAGCTAATTTCATGATAAATAAATCTGTCCATTCTGACCACTACCAATACCATTTGATCATGATCAACATATGCTCCTCATAAGCATCTGGCTGTTTGATCTATGCAATGAACTTGTTTACAGTAATTTAAGGGCTGGTAGTGAATATATTCATTACAAATTCAAGGTTGAGTCATTCAAATCAAGTATTCAAATGAAATATCCAACAAATGGAAATTAGCTAGACCTAGAGCTTGGTGGTTGCAGGAGTTAGCTGAATTTTATTTGATTTACAGTACAATAGTCTCATCATTCTCAAGCAGCTTCTTGGAACAAAAATTCATCTTTTAAACCCTACCATAATATTGGAATAATTCTGCCAGTTTACTGGCTTTCTGAGGGTAAGGACTCTGTGGTGATTAGCTTTGTATTTCTCCTTGCATCAACCAAATAACTGACATTGCCATTTTTTTAGACAGAGGGGAATTTGGACTTGTGATTTCATCAGGGTAGGGAGCTCCTTGAACCTTCTCTTTTATCAGTGCAGATCAGCAACTGTTCTACATCTAACAGTATTAGACATATGTCTATATTAGTGACCAGCAAACACTTTCATTGATTCTTTTCCACCAACACCACATGATGTTCTTACACATATTTAAAGAAAAATCCAATCTTACGCACAGTGTGTGAAAGCAATTAATCCCATTTGTTATCATTAATTTTATTTGCCTCCAAAAGAACATTTTGCCCAAAGTGAGGCCTGATATGCAAAATGTTAACAATTCCTATGGAAGATTCTTGGTTCTGGGAGCTAAGATGGTGGAGTGACCAGTAATTGCTGTCTCCCTCCCCTTGTTGACCTTGAAGAGCCCAGAGAATATCTCCCCCAGGAAAAATCCTAGAACAATGGGAACAACAGAAGGGGTATACAATCTCTCAGTCCCTGAGGCTAGGACAATCTCTAAGGAGGGTCCCTCTTGCTGTGGCTGTAGGGGAGTAGTGCAGGACCAGAGCAGTCCAGATAGCCCCACTTAAGCAAACTGGGAGGAGAGCCTGAGTCCAAGGAGGGTGAAGCCTGCAACTGCCAATACCAGGACCGCAGGCATGCTTCAGCATCCCAGGGGAATCAGGATGATGCTAGTGCAGACGGGAACACAAACCACTGATCTTGCCTATGCTCAAGCTCAGCAGAGGAGCCCTCTTGTGGCCAGACAACCCTGCTCTCAAAATTAACACAGCTACCTTTAAGGTAACTCTAGGGAAATCCAAAAAGACTTCACCTGACCTCTGCTTTCCAACACCAGACAGTTCAGTAACAGGTAAACTGCAGCATTTTAGCTTCTAGCTGAAAGAAACAGAGGTCACAACACACAAAGTCTTGTTTGAGGCACAAGAACTGTGGGACAGAGTCCCCTGTGCCCCAGTTGCAGAGATCTACTTTCAAAGCCAGGAAAGGGTGATCATCATGAGTAAGAAGCAAAGCAGAAAAGAAAAGACCATAGAATCTTTATATGAGGACAAGGACCAAAACACAAATACCAAAGAGGTCAGCATTGAGACTATATTCCCATCTGAAACTTCAGAAGTGTATATGAACTGCTCTGAAGCACAAAGATAATTCTTGGAAGAGCTCAGGAAGGGTTTTAAAAGCCAAATTCGAGAAACAGAAGAAAAACTTATTTATGATTTTTAAAACGTGATAAAAGAAATCACAGAAGAATTTCAAAGGAAAATTGGACAAATGGAAAAGGAAGTCCAAAACATAACTGGAGAAAATGACTATTTAAAAGGAACAATAGGACAGATGGAAAAGGAGACGCAAAAGTTAACTGAAGAAAATAATTTGGCAAAAATTAGAATCAGGCAAGTAGAAGCTGATGATTCTATGAGACATCAAAAATTATTCAAACAGAATCTAAAGAAGGAAAAGATAAAAGAAAATGTAAAATATCTAATTAGAAAAACAGTTGACATAGAAATTAGATTCAGGAGAGAAAATCTAAGGATTATTGGTCTACCAGATAGTCATGATGAAAGAAAGAGCCTGGAAATTATCTTCCAAGAAATCATCAAGGAAAATTGTCCACAAGTCCTTTATCCAGAGGGTAAAATAGTCATTTTTTAATGGTGGAAAGAACTCACCATTCACCTTCTGAAAGGGATCCCAATTTAAAAACACCAAGGAATATTATTACCAAATTCGAGAATTATCAAGTGAAGGAGAAAATACTGTAGGCAGCCAGAAAGAAAAAATTCAAATATTGAGGAGTTACAGTCAGAATCACACAAGACCTTGTTGCTTCTACATTAAAAGACTGAAGGAATTAGAATGCAATGTTCCATAAGGAAAAGGAGCTGGGGCTACAATTAGAAGGATCAATTACCCAGCAAAGTTAAGCATAATATTTCAGGCAAGGAGATGGACATTTAATGACATAAGGGATTTCCAGACCTTCCTGATGAAAAGACCAGAACTCAATAGAAAACTCTATCTTCAAATGCAGTTTTCAAGAGAATGATAGAAAACTAAACAGGGGAGAAAAGAAGCCAATTTCTTATTCAATATGGGCAATGTGTTTACATCCCTATAAGGGAAGATGATGCTTGTTAATATTGAGAATTTTATATTTATTATGATATGTATATATGATATACATGTATATGTATATATATATATATACATATATATGTGTATATATATATATATATATATATATATGGGATTTATCTATATATGTAGATAGAGGGAAGGGTATAAAGTAAATGATGTCATGATAAAAATGTGGTTTCAGAGTGGGAAGGGATTGTAATGGGAAACATGAAAAGGAGTCAGAAAAAGGTAAATTATGTGACAAGAAGAGGCAGAATATATATTACAGTGGAGGGAAAGAGGGGAGGGGAATGAGCAATGTTTGAGAGTTACTCTCATCTGATTGGGTTCAAGGAGCATACAACAAATGGAGCTAAGTAATGTAAGTAGCTCTATAGGCAATAGGAGGGGAAAGGGGAAAGAAAAGGGAGGGGAGGCTCAAAGGGAGGAAAGAAGTGGCAAGGGAAAGGGTGATTTAAAGAGAGGGGCGCTGAAAGAAGGGAGGGAAGACTGAGGGAGGCTGTGATCATAATTAAAACTTTATTGTAGAGGGGAAAGGAGAAGGGAGCACTAAGAACATGAATGGGAGGAAAGGGTATGGAGAAAAACACAGGTAGTTATCATAACTGTGAATGTGAATGGGATAAATTCTCCCATAAAACTGAAATATAGTAGAATGCATGAAAAACCATAACCCAACAATATGTTCTTTACAAGAAATGCATTTGAAATGGGGGCAAACACACAGTGTAAAGGTAACAGGTTGGAGCAGAATATATTGTGCTTCAGCTGATGTACAAAAAGCAGGGGTAGCAATGCTAATCTAAGACAATGAAAAATCAGAATTAGATCTAATCAAAAGAGATAAGGAAGGAAACTATGTCCTGCTAAAAGGCACCATACACAACGAAGCATTTTCATTACTAAAAATATAAGCTCCAAGTGGTATAGTATCCAAATACTTTCAGGAAGAGATAGACAGCAAAACTATACTAGTGGGACCTCAACCTCCACCGTCTATGAAATTGATAAATCTAACCTCAAAATAAACAAGAAAGAAGTTAAGGAAGTGGATAAAACTATGGATAAGGTAGATATAAGAGATCTCTGGAAAAAATGGAGTAAGAATAGAAAGGAATATACCCTTTTCTCAGCAGTACCTGACATATATACAAAAAGTGACCATGCACTAGGCTATAAAAACCTCATATCCCAGTGCAGAAAGGCAGAGAGAGTCAATGCATCCTGCTCAGACCAAAATTAAATAAAAATTATATGTAATCAAAGGTCTTGGAAATATAAACCAAAAATTAATTGGCAGCTAAGCAATTTAACCATAAAGAATGAATGGGTTAAACAACAAATTATAGAAGCAATCAACAATTTCATTCAAGACAATGACAGTAATGAGACAGCCCACCAAATTTTATGTGATACTGTAAAAGTTGTGGTTAGGGGAAGTTTTGTATCTCTGAATGTCTACATGAATAAAATAGAGAAAGAGGAGATCAATGAATTGGGCATATAGCTGAATAAGTTAGAAAAAGAATAAATTGAAAATCCCCCAGTAAATACCAAATTAAAAATACTGAAAAGCAAAGGAGAGATTAATATAATTGAAATTAAGAAAATTATCGAACTAATGAATAAAACTGGGCCTTGGTTTTATGAAAAAAAACAATAAAATTGATAAATCTTTGGTCAATTTGATTTAAAAAAAAAGAAAGAAGAAAACCAAATTACCAATGTCAAAAATGACAAGGGTGAAATAACTTCCAATTAGGAAGAAATTAAAACAATAATTATAAATTACTTTGCCCAACTGTATGCTCATAAATTGGATAATCTAAGTGAGATAGAGGATTATTTTAAAAATATAAATTGCCCAGATGAGCAGAAGAGAAAGTTGAATATTTACATTAACCCCATCTCAGAAAAGGAAATTGAACAAGCCATCAATGAATTCCCTTGAAAAATTTCCAGGGTCAGATGGATTTATAAGTGAATTCTGCCAAACATTTAAAGAACAGTTAATTCCAATACTATATAGACTATTTGGGAAAATTGCCATAGAAGGACTCTTACCAAATTCTTTTTTATGATACAAATATGTTTTTATACCTAAACTAGGAACAGCCAAAACAGAGAAAGAAAATTATAAACCAATTTTTCTAATAAATATAGATGCAAAAATTTTAAATAAGATATTTGCAAAAAGAAAACTACTACTTATCATGAGAATAATACATTATGATCAGGTAGGATTTATGCCAAGAATGCAGGCCTGGTTCAGTATTAGGAAAACTATTAACATTATTGTGGCCATATCAGAAACAAAAGTACCAGAAACCACATGATTATCTCAATAGATGCAGAAAAAGTTTTTGAAAAAATACAACACATATTCCTGTTGAAAACATTGGAAAGCATAGGAATAAATGGAACTTTCCATAAAATAATAACCAGTATCTACCTAAAACCATTAGCAAGCATTATATGCAGTGAGGACAAGTGAGATGCATTTCCACTAAGATAACGAGTGAAACAAGGATGTCCATTATCACAACTGTTGTTCAATATGGTATTAGAAATGCTAGCTGTAGCAATAAGAGAAGAAAAAGAAACTGAAGGAATTAGAATAGGTAAAGAAGAAACTAAATTATCACCCTTTGTAGATGATATGATGGTATGCTTAGAGAATCTCAGAGAATCAAGTAAAAGTTACTTGAAATAATGTGTGCATATATGTGTTCATTCTTCATTGCTGAAGACCATACCATCAAAGAAATAATGACATGACTTGCACTTGATATTGTTTTGAATGAGGGAAGGCTGTGCAGGGTACCAGCCTCACTTCTCCTCCTGAGCCATCTGAATCCAGTGACCAGATATTCATCAGAATGACTGGAGCAGCTAGGTGGTGCAGCAGGTAGAGCACCAGTGCAGGAGTTAGGAGAACCTGAGTTCAAATTTCATCTCAGACGCTTAACACTCACTAGCTGTGTGACCCTGGGCAAGTCACTTGACCCCAATTGCATGATCCTCCAGTCATCCTGATAAATATCTGGTCACTGGATTCAGATGGCTCTGGAGGAGAAGTGAGGCTAGTGACCTTCACAGCTCTCCCTCACTCAAAACAAAGTCAAATGCGAATCATGTCATCATTTCTCTGGTGGCATGGTCTTCTATGGATTTGGATGCATGTAGTACCATGTGCAGTGGCTTGTAAATATTCACAGCACCTACAGTGGTCATGAATATTCCAGCACAATTCTGAATCTCAAAATTAAACAGACTCTCCATGTGGAAGATAGAACCAAAACATTTATTCAGACATCAGGAAACCAAATCCCAACACCAGGAAACCAAATCCATCATGCTAGCAAAGAAATCTTTACACAATAACTATACTGAAGGCAATATCATCCTTAAACCTCCCTTTGTTAGGTTTCCCACAAACCAGCTTTCTCACTCATACTGGTCAGCTGCCTTTTCTAGTTCAGATTGCTCTCTAACTTCCTCTCTTTCTGGTTTAACTCTGCCTCTTCCTCTTCCACCCTTCCTGCTCCACCCCTTCTGCACCACTCCTTCCTGCTCCATATGACTTGACTCATGTGACTCAGGTTTCCATGTGACTTAAGCAGTTCACATGAGTCTATTAATGGATGGAAACGATTTTCCAATTGAGAAGCAAAATTACATTAATAATAAGCAAAAATGCATTACCAATACATTCAGCCCCCAGATTTTTCTTATCTATTGCATAGGTGAACGGAGGAACTGGTATCAACAGAACTTTAACAGAGATAACAGAAAATAAGCATATAAAATAATATCTTGGGTAACTGGTGTCAACAGAACTTTATAGCAATATAAGAGGGATCTCACAAAATAAGCACATAAAAAAATATCTTACAGTCAGGCTTGAGTACAAATTCCTCATCATTCCCCCTTTGAATGAATGGGACAAAAAATCTAGAGGTAAGGAGCAAAGGTCTCTTCTTCCATATGTACTTCCTGCTGAAATCAGACATGTAACTGTCCTTGGACCAAGAGTCCCACTCAATAGATCAATTCTTTAGCTGGCATCTGGAGGTTGGTCCATGCCAGATCCAAGAGTGATGCATCATAGTCCTTGAATAAACACACACCCTGGGGGTTGAGCCAAGATGGCAGAGTAGAAAGACTCTGGTATGCTAGCTCCGAACCCACAGCCCATATATTTCCTGCAAGAAGAACTCCCCACAAATTCTGTATCACTGCAAGGTGTGCAGAAACATGGTGGAAAAGATTTCCATTCCAGAGAGCCCTGGAGAGCCATCCCCAGGGTCCGTCACACTCCGGAAAGCGGAGCCCACCCCTGAGCTGCCCTGGCCACACGGTGGAGAGGAGCAGATCCGAGAAGGCTTCAGGGATGGAACCTCCGGTGGCCATGAAGGTCCCTCCACTCACAGATGCTACAGGTCAGTGAGAAAGACATCTGGGCTGGCCGAGAGGGGAGCAGGGTGTCTCCATGGCTCGGGCCCACTCGGGAGGAAACAGCAGAGGCAGAGGCAGGGGCAGGAAGTGGTGGAGGCAGAGGCAGAGGCAGGGGCAGCAGCAGAAGCAGCCTGGGACTCCCTGAGCAGCAGGCAGAAGCTCAGGTCTCTGCATAAATCCCCTGAGGGAGCTGAGCCTGGGAGATAGCCCTGCCCCCACCTGCTCCATTACTGAAGGTCTCTGCATAAAGCCCCTGAGGGAGCTGAGCCTAGGAGGCAGTCCTGCCCCCACCTGAGCACCAGAACTTAAGCTCACATTGAATAGCAGCCCTGCCTGCTGTGGAAAGCCCATTTGAATCTCAGACCCCAAGGACTAGCTGGGTGGATCTAGGCAGGTGTGGACAGGAATCTCAGAAGTCAAGTAACTGGCTGGGAAAATGCCCAGAAAAGAGAAGAAAAACAAGACTATAGAGAGCTACTTTGAGGGGGTGAAAATGTTCCCGCCTTTCAATTCTGATGATGAGGAAATATTCTTACCATCAGGGAAAAATGTGGAGGTCGGGGCCTCTGTATCCCAGACATCCCAGGTGGATGTCCGGTGGGCTCAGGCCTTGGAAGAGTTCAAAAAGGATCTTGAAAATCAAGTTAGACAGGTGGAGGAAAAACTGGGAAGAGAAATGAGAGAGATACAAGAAAAGCATGAAAAACAGGTCAATACCTTGGTAAAGGAGACCCAAAAAAATGCTGAAGAAAATAACACCTTGAAAAATAGGCTCATTCAGTTGGCAAAAGAGGTTCAAAAAGCCAATGAGGAGAAGAATGCTTTCAAAAGCAGAATGAGCCAAATGGAAAAAGAGGTTCAAAAGCTCACTGAAGATAATAGTTCTCTCAAAATTAGAATGGAACAGATGGAGTCTAATGACTTTCTCAGAAACCAAGAAATCACCAAACAAAACCAAAAGAATGAAAAAATGGAAGAGAATGTGAAATATCTCATGGGAAAAACAACTGACCTGGAAAATAGATCCAGGAGAGACAATTTAAAAATTATGGGACTACCTGAAACTCATGATCAAAAAAAGAGCCTAGACATCATCTTCTATGAAATTATCGAGGGAAACTGCTCATATTCTACAACCAGAGGTCAAAATAAGTATTGAAAGAATCCATCGATCACCACCTGAAAGAGATCCATAAAGAGAAACTCCTAGGAACCTTGTGGCCAAATTCCAGAATTCCCAGGTCAAGGAGAAAATATTGCAAGCAGCTAGAAAGAAACAATTCCAGTATTGTGGAAATACAATCAGGATAACTGAAGATCTAGCAGCTTCAACATTAAGGGATTGAAGGGCATGGAACAGGATATTCCAGAAGTCAAAGGAATTAGGACTCAAACCAAGAATCACCTACCCAGCTAAACTGAGTATAATACTTCAGGGAAAAATATGGTGTTTCAATGAAAGAGAGGACTTTCAATCATTCTTAATGAAAAGACCAGAGCTGAAAAGAAAATTTGACTTTCAAACGCAAGAATGAGAAGAAGCATAAAAAAGTAAACAGCAAAGAGAAGTCAGAAGGGACTTACCAAAAGTGAACTGTTTACATTCCTACATGGAAAGACAATATTTGTAACTCTTAAATCTTTTCAGTATCTGGGTAGTTGGTGGGATCACACACACACATACACACACACACACGTACATGCATGCACGCACACACACATGTACATGCATGCACACACATACAGAGACAGAGAGCACAGAGTGAATTGAATAGGATGGGACCATATCTTAAAAGAAATTAAGGTAAATGGTCAGAGAGAAATGTAGTGGGAGGAAAGAGGTTGAAATGGAGTGGGGTATATTATATCTCATTCAAGAGGCAAGCAGGAGACTTTTTAGTGGAGGGAAAAAGAGGAGAGCTGAGAAAAAAAAAAACAAGGTTTGCCCTCATCACATTCGACTAAAGGAAGGAATAAAATGCACACTCATTTTGGTATGAAACCTATCTTACAATACAGGAAAGGGGGAGGAGAAGGAGATAAGCAAGGAGGGGGGATGATGAAAGGGAGGGCAATGGGAGGAGGGAGCAATTTGAAGTCAACACTCTTGGGGAGGGACAGGATCAAAAGAGAGAATAGAAACAATGGGGGGCAGGATAGGATGAAGGGAAATACAGTAACACAACACGACTATTATTGAAGTCATTTGCAAAACTACACAGATAGGGCCTATATTGAATTGCCTGCCTTCCCAAAGGGAATGGGTGGGGAGGGAGGGATGGGGGAATTTGAAACTCAAAGTTTTAGGAACAACTGTTTAGTGTTGTTGTTGCTACTAGGAAATAAGACATACAGTCAATGGGGAATAGAAAGCCATCTGGTCCTGCAGGACAAAAGAGAAGATGGGGACAAGAGAAGGGAGGGATGATAGAAGAGAGGGCAGATTGGTCATAGGGAAAATTAGAATGCTCGGTGTATTGGGGTGGGGGGAGGAGATAAAAGGGGAGAAAATTTGGAACCCAAAATTTTGTGAAAATGAATGTAAAAATTTAAAGAAATAAATTTTTATTAAAAAATAAATAAATAAATAAGCACATACCCTGCCACATCCAGGATGCCCTGCTATCACAGGTTCTTTGATCTGCTTTTCTTAAAGGAAAGGCAACTTTTGGCGGATCAACAATGACTTTAATCAAGCACATATATCATTCACTTAGTTCAGGGGAAACAGTCAGAACCCTGAATTTCATAGAAAATAGAGAAATCAAAATCAATAGACAGTGCTTCCAGTTGTCTAAAAGATCAACAGACAGAACCAACATACGTAGTTACCAGAGAGAGAAGAACCAGCATCTGGATTTTCAAAGCCTGGGGACTCCTTAGCAGCTTCTTAGAGTCTCATCTGGCACAAAAACCTCCTTCCAAAAACTAAGCCCCAAAGTAAACCTCACCTCAGAGTATTTATACATTTTGTAGAGCCAAAGAGCACCACAAGCCTTGAGAACTAGTGCCTCATTAACAACAGTTGTGGGCCTTCCTACAAATCTTCCTCAAGAAAACTCCATTTAATGGGCAAGCCCATTAATGGGTGGGGAAGAGCTTTTTTAATATCATTAGCATTAGAATCCTGGAGCAGGGGTGATAGCTGGCATAAGTGATCAGGCATCTCCAGCTGGAGGGTACTAAGCTAGTAGAAAACAAATACAGCAAACAAATTTAATAGACAAAAATCCAAAAAGAAACAAGGAGACAATTACCAGAAGCAGGTTAGATATAGGGTCAATCATGCTTCTGGAGTCCATGAACCTCTTATCATAGCCTCATTCATGGTTGTTTACTATTTTCCAATTTGCAGTTTGGGGGGGTCATCATTCAGGCTAGAGGTATAGTCTCTTTAGTCTGAGTTGGGGCCTATACAATCTCCCATTCTCCCTAAAGGTGTGAAGACCTTGGATACAATACAGAGCAATCTGTAGGGGCAGTTCTTATCTCCCTGCTCAGTCTAATATAAAACCTCTTTTCGCAGTGCATTATGTATGGTTCATTAGTTGTAATGCCATCTATTCTTCCAAAATCAATCCCTGCTCTCAATATAAAAGTAAACAATTATTTTCTTGTCTCTCTCTTCTGGTTTTGAATCTGCTGGCTATTTACTCTTCTCTCAAATAGGAAATGCATATTTTTCATTGATTCTCACTATCCAAGGTACCAATGATTCTCCCATACTTTGGATATACCGACTCAAAATATCTGTGACCTTCTGCTGAGTAAAATTCTCAATTACCTCCCCAAACACTTTGTGGCCCTCCTGATTCTCCTGCTGTATTGGGTGAACTTCAGTCTCTTCAATTAACTCTGCTTCATTCTCCTCCCATGCATCCTCCTGGCCGGTGTTTGGGCCACAATCAAGCCCAGACTGTGTAAGGGCTGCATTCACCTTTTGCTTCTTTTGCTGAGCTAAACTAACAACAGCCTTTTCTTCTACTACCTGAGGCCTTGCAGGTTGCTCTTCTAAAGGAGAGTTTAAGTGTTGCAGTATAAAAAGCTTTTCATGCCACCCAGCCAAGACTTTTTCCACCTGAGTCTTCCTTTTCAACAACTTGTCTCTGCTTTTACACATAATGCAATAACTTGTTAGAAAAGACAATTATCTCCTACATACTCCTGCTTCTATCTTTCCTTGGTTCCATTCCTTGCAATCATCTGTCTAAATCTCTGAGTCCTCCCTTCTGTAACCTCAGTTCCTAGTTTTCACAGATCACTGTGTTTTTAGCCCATTCTCTTACTGGGGAGGAATAAGGTAAATCCTCCAATCCTGGAATATCTGTTTCTTCCTCTAAAGACTTTCTGTCTCCAAATAGAGGCCTGATATTTCACAATCTTATCCTCATTCCTATTTGTAGCACCAACATTACATTCATAGCTCCTACAATGGCCATACATATGTCAGCACAATTCTGATTCATGAAATATAACACTCTCCATATGTACAACAGAACCAAAACATTTATTCAGACATCAGAAAACCAAATCCCAACACCAGAAAACCAAATTCATCATACTAACAAAGGAATGTGACATAACTGTCATATTGTGAAAGACTATATTTTTCTCTATCCTGTCCCACCCTCCATATATTCTATTCTCTCCTTTGATATGTCCTTCTACAGAAGTATTTGCTTCTGTTTACCCCTTCCCCCAATAAGTTTCCTTTCTATTTTCCTCCCTCTGCTATTCCCTTCCTTGCTGCCTTCCTGAAAAGAAAGATAGAGTTTCATACTCAATTGTATGTGTGTTATTCCCTCCTAAAGTCAAATACAACGAGAGTAAGGTTCACATATTCCCTCTCATGTCCACTCTCTTCACCTCCATTGTAAAAGCTCTTTTTTACCTCTTTTATGTGAGATGATTTACTACATTCTACTTCTCCCTTTGTCTTTCTCCCTGCAGTGAAAGGAAGTGCTGTGAAGCTGGCATAGGTTTTGCAAATCAAAACTAATCTAGTCAGCAAGTTAGTATACATGCCAAAAGAAGTGAATTACAGGTTCATGACAATGCAATTGTCACTCATAGGAAAATGTCATGTCACCGTCATCAATGCCTATGCTCCCACCATGACAAACCCTGATGAAACCAAAGAAAAATTTTATGAAGACCTAGAGACCCTTATCATCAGTGTGCCAAAAGAGGACAAGCTTATAATTCTGGGTAACTCTAATGCTAGAGCAGGTTCAGACTACCAGACTTGGCAAGGAGTCCTAGGGAGGAATGGAGTTGGAAACAGCAACAGCGATGGTCATTTACTGCTGAAGACTTGTGCATCACATGACCTCATCACCAACACTATTTTCCATTTACCTAAATGCAGTAAAATTTCATGGATTCACCCTCACAGGAAACATCGGCATCTAACAGACTATGTGATTGTGCAGACACGATGTGAGAGTGACTAAGGCAACTTGTGGTGAAGAGTGCTGGAGGGATCATAGACTTATCCTTCCCAAGCTAAATATTTACATTTATCAAAAGTACCATCCCTGAGGCAAAATGACTACCAGAAGAATTAATATCAACAAATTAGAGCTATTCTCTGAGCTTAAATAGTTTGTTGCTAACTTAAATGGAAAGTTGAACCAAAACACAGCTGGCAACAGTGGAGCAGAAAATGAGTGTGCAGCTTTCAGGGATTTGGTGTACAGCATTGCATTTGCTCATCTGTGTCAGAACACTCACAAACACCATGATTTTTTTGATGAAAATGATGGGGAAGTTCAGAAGCAGTTAAATGAAAAACAAGAACTCTGTAGGATTTATCAACAGGATAGTTCATTCATTTCTAAGAAGGCAGCATTTAATTCAATCAAAAGTAAAGCACAAGCAAAGCTTAGAGAGATGTAGGATTCCCAGGTTAGTAAGAAGGCAGATGAAATTCAATTTTATGTTTATGGTAACAATCCAAAGCACTTTTATGATTCCCTGAAAGTTATTTATAGACCAAAACCCTATGGTGCATCACGTGTACTCAGTGTTTATGGAGCCCCATTGATTAGCAATAATGATCCTAGAGAGATGAGTTGAACACTTCCATAATGTTCTCAACAGATCATCATCAATCAATGTTGAGGCCATTGACCATTTACCTCAAGTTGAAATAAGTCCCTCCTTAGCTGAATTTCCAACTAAAGAAGTGGTTTTGAAGGACATTAGGCTCCTTTCATGTGGCAAAAACTATTCCAGCTGAGATTTACAAGGTAGGGGGGACTATTGCTCATACAAAAGTTGATTGAAATTTTCCACATTATATAGCAAGAGAAGCTTACATAACCTCCAGGACTTCAAGGATGCCTCCATTGTCCATATCTATAAAGGGAAAGGGAATAGATCATGGGGGGGGGGGCTCTCTCTTATCCATTGCTGGCAAGGTTCTTACTAGAGTCCACCTTAATAGACTGATCCTTCACCTGGAAGGTGGGCATATACCTGAGAGCCAGCATGGCTTCAGAAAGGGTTGAGGAACAGTCAATATGATGCTTGCTGCCTGACAGCTCCAGGAGAAATGGCAGGAGAAGAACACAGTCTGTATGCAACATTTTTAGATCTGACCAACATATTTGACACTGTTAGTCTTGAGGGCTTATGGAAAATTATGTCAAAACTTGGTTACCCAGAGAAGTTCATCAGTATTGTGTATCAATTTCAAAATGATATGTTTATCTGGGTTCTGGGTAGTGGAAAATGTTCTTGTGCATTCCCAGTCACCATTGGAGTGAAACAGGGGTGAGTGTTTGCTTCCATGCTTTTTAACATAATGTTTTCTGCCATGTTGTCAAATTTTTTCAATAAGAATGAATGCAACATCAAGGTCAGCTACTGTCCTGATGGTAAATTCTTCAATTTGAAAAGACTACAAGCCAAGACTAAAGTGAAGGGAGTGTTGGTGCACGATATTCTGTTTGTAGATGTTTGTGCACTCATGCAACCTCTGACGCTCAGATGCAGCAAAGTATGGATCAATTCTCTGTTGTTTGTGTTAATTTTGGCCTAATAATTAGCACCAAGAAAATATAAGAAAACACAAGAAAACCAAGAAAACACCAGCTACCACCACACCATCCTTTGTGGAACCATTGGTGACAACAAATGGAGAAGTTCTGAATGCTGTGGATACATTCACTTACCTCAGTAGCATACTTTCCAGGGATGTTCACATTGACAATGAGATTAACACGTGGATAGCCAGAGCTAGCATTTCTTGAAATAATATATTCAATATACACATACTAACAAACACACATATAAAAGAAGCAACAAAAAGGAAAATAAATGAGTGGCACAGTGGGTAGAGTGCTGGGCCTGGAGTCAGGAAGGCTTCTCTTTATGAGTTCAAATTTAACCTCAAGTTGCTCAAATCAATTAATCCTGGGCAGGTCACTTAACCTTGTTTGCCTCAGTTTCCTTATTTATAAAATGAATTGGAGAAGAAAATGGCAACCACCCCAGTATCTTTGCCAAGAAAGCTCCAAATGGGTTCATGAAATTTTGGAGACTACTGAAAAACAATTGAACAATAACAAAATGTAATAATTAAATACACAGTAGTTTAGAAGGAAGAGTATTAGCGATTGGAAAGGATCAACAACTTCATATGGAAGGTAGTGCTTGAAGTACATATTATCGAAGAGAGGAATTCTATGATAAAGGTAAGGAGAAAAGACGTTCTGAGCAGGGAGAATGGCAACTGAAAACTTACAGAATCAGAGTGTTGGAGTGTCACATGTAAGGAATAGAGAGGAAATCAAATGGATTGGATCATATACATTAGAAGGGAAAATAATATGTAATAATGTACAAAGGTGGATTCATTCCGGTGTGAAGGGATTTCAAAACAAAACAAGTCATGTAAGTTTTATCTCAGAGGCACTACTGGGTTGTACTGACTAGAAGAATTATATGATCTTATATCTCTTTAAAGGAAACCACTTTGACATCAGTGTACACAATGGACTGGAGCAGTGACAGGCTTTGGGGCATGTCAACCAATCACAAGACTATTGAAATAATACATGTGAAAGTTCATGAGAGCCTTGGCTAAGTAGTTACTTGTGTATGTAGAGAGAATGGGTCATGCTTAAAATATTTTTTTAGGAATAAATAGTTAATTTTTTCAACTAAATAGATGATATGTGTGTATTACATTATATGATGTTATAATATGTATACTATTACATTTATTATATATTATGTTAGGGTATCTAGGTGGCACAGTGGATACAGTGCTAGAACTAGAGTGAGGAGGGCTTTGCTTCCTAAATTCAGATATGGCGTCAGACACTCACTAGCTATATGACCCTAGGCAAATCCCTTAATCCCATTTCCCTGACTTTCCTCACCTGTAAAATGAGATGGAGAACAAAATGGCAAACCATTCAGTTATCTCTGCCAAGAAAATCTCAAGTGGGGTCACAAAGAGTTGGATGTTCCTGAAAAATTACTTCACAACAATATTATATCTTGTTGAAAGATTTGGAACAGGGCTATCAATAACAAGGAAATTGCAACCATTTAAGTGAAAGGTGATGAGAGTCTTGGCTTAGAGGGTAGTTATGTGAATAAAGAGAGGGGATCATATTTAAAATATTTTGTGCTTTAACTGGTGTGTGTATATGTAGCATGTATGTATACACACACATATATATACACTTGCTTATAAATTTATATAGTTATTTCACTATTTCATATCTACTTGTATCTCTTTGTTTCTTCTATAATGTAATTATGTTTATGTGAATATATATATAAGGTATATTCTTTATGTATCTTCATATATATGCATATACATATTAAAGAAACACAAAGAATAATTCAAGTAGATATTAAATAGTGAAATAACCATAGAAATAATAAATATGCATGTATTTTATATGAAGATTTCTCTATATATGTGCATGTGCTTGTATATATACATTTATTTGTTCATAAATATATAACTTCATACATATTTACCTACATATATATTTGTTGCTTGTATACTTATTTTACTTTCATCTTCACTTCTATTTATTCTCTTTGTATTTGTCTATGATATATGTGTATGTTATATATATATGTATATATATATATATATATATGTATATGTCTTTACTACTTGTCTTCCCCATGAATGCATAAGCTCCATGTGAATAGAGATGTTGAGATGTTTCCATATTTTGCCTTGCACAGTACCCATAATATTGGGAGCCTCATTGTTGCTTGTTGATGGACTGATTTTCCTCACTTTGAAGGTGAATATTCCATATGGGATATGAACCTAAGCCTTACTGATTCTGAGTCCAATGTCCTACTTACTACAGCATACCTCTCCCCCAGGCTCTGTGGCTGATTTTTAATTTTGTGCTGTGATTGGCTACCCTCTTCTTCTATCACTCTTCGATAGTCGCATAAAGCCCTGTTTGTTCTAAAACTAGATTTCTAGACTCTTGTCAGTGGCTTACACTTTCTCTTTTCAGTCTACACTCAGAGCACTAGCCTGAATCTTCTGAGCTTAAAATATTTATCTTAAAGGCTTTCTGAAGCAACCTGGATGGAAGTTCTCCTGACTATGCCTCTTAGGTCATCCAATCATAGCAGCAGTGGAACTTCAAAGTCAGAGTGCCATATATTTCCAACACCCACAGAACATCTTGATCTGTGAACTCTGGACTACCTACCCCATTATACACCTACCGGAGAATGAAGTAAGTAATGAAAAGAAGAGAAAGTGCCCAAAAAGAAGGTTTAAAAAAACAGTATTTCCCTGTGTTCCAATTTCATCCAATTATAAGATTCACCCCTAATACATTGCACTTGTAGATAGTGAAAAAATTTCTACGTGATTTCAGTTGTTGTCTGCTTTGTTTATAGACATGTTGCTATAGTGCATTCAATCTAAAGCACTTTTGATTAAGGACCTTTAAATATTTCCAAGAGCATTTTAGATGTTCAACCTAAAGACAGTTATAAAAAAATATAAAATAGAAACAAAAAAATTAGAAATTATTTTTCTGGTAGTAAATCTATTTGAACTATATCACAGCTGCCTCTCCATTTAAGGGCTTCTCTATATGTATAATATTCAAAGGTTTAGGATGTTCCTAGGTTTTGGGGGAAGTACATCAGTGATGTAGATTTATATACATTTTGAATGTCTTTTGAAAATGTAAATTTCAAGGAATGTATTTTACCTTCTTCTTTAGAGTTTTTTGTGAGTTTTTTAAAGAGTTGCTATTAAATGTAGATATATCTTGACAAAACTAAAGTTTTTCTTTAATCTTTCCTATTTACGTATGCAGTTATAATTTAGTTTCATTTTGAACAGGATTTAACAACATGAAGCAAAAAGGATTTGAGAAAATACATTTCCTTTGAAACAAGAATCTATAGCAGATTCTTTCTTAATCAACACCAAAACCAAGGTTTTGAGAGTGTGTGTGTGTGTGTGCACATGTATGCATGTGTATTGCTAGATTCTGCAAAGAACTAAGAAGTAATTAATCAATCAATCCTCAAACATTCCTCCAGGTCTTTGAGGCTCCAGAAAGTTTGACTTAAGTTTACAGTGAGCCTGAAAATGCAAAGATTTACAAAATAAGACCCAGTGACTATTTTTGAGAGTCAATGAAATAGACAGAATAGCCTAGGGTTGCAGACTGACTCTTTTTAAAAACCCTTATGATTAGTATCTTGACACTGAGGATAATGACGTTAGTTGCCTTTCTCTGTGGTTTGATATCACAAGAAAACAACCTATTTACGACAATCAGAAATGTCAATATCACTGGCACTGGAAATGCTTCAGGGTAGATGGAGCTTATAAATGAAGCAAATAAACCATAAGTGTATCTGAAACAGCTTGAAAACATGAAGCTTTCAATATGCTCAACTATTATAACATCGTATAATTACAAAATACTTTCAGTTGTAGGCAAGGACTTTACAAGGAGTTTTTACCAATGTTACCATCAGCTCCAAATATTGGCAATCAGGGTAGGGTAATAGCTTTATCTCTAAGCATAATTGTGTGTGAGTGAATGAATTAACTAGATTAAAATAAGTTAACTTATTAATTGCTTTTTATGAGCCAGGCAGTATGCTAAGTGTTGAGGATACATAAGCAATACAGACAGACTCTTACTTTAATAAAGAAACTTATATTCCAATAGGAAAGACAACAAAAAATGAGGAGTTAGATTTGGAAGGGTGATGGAATAAGAAGACATTTTGGAAATGGCCAAGAAGTCAGATGATTGCTATCACCTAATAAAAATGTGAAGTAGAAAGACTGAATGTCATATTGCCACCCTTTAAAAGGCAAGTTCCCCCTTATATACACCCCAAAACAAACAGGCAAAATAAAAAAGTACCCACTCTGTTCTAACACTCCCAACTCTTACAGAACTGAAATGGTAGGTTCCCAGAAAAGAAAGCACTACTTCTCTAAGGGTTATAAGGGAAACTCTCAAAGGATTGTGCTTTTAATAAGTTTATCCTTTTGTTCTGGAAGAGGACCATGAAATCAGGGAGATGACAACATGACTTGCGGTTGACTTTGATTTGAGTGAGTGAGAACTGTGTAAGGTCACCAATCTCACCTTCTCCCACAGAGCCATCTGGGTCCAGTGATCAGATATTCATCCAGATGACTGCACATGGCCCAGGATGCAATGGGAGACCCTGGCCCTTTTAGACTGAGGTCTTTTCAAGCTCTTACCTTGAGGTTCCTATCCAAACATCACTTAATGGCCATTTTGGGGCCTTTCTGATTCAGAGTGTACATAAGTAGCAATTTGGTCACCAATCCTGAGGGACTTCTTCTCCTAGGTTGACTCACTTCTTAAAGAGGCTTATTCACTGTGTTTTTAATACTCATTTACTAAACCCCATACTGTGTGACATCCCCTAAAAATGACCAGCCAGTGTTCATCACTTATGTTTTATAAAGTGATATTCACTGAGAAAATATAGCAAGGACAAAAGCTATGAGAAACTACAGGCATATTCTCCCCTTGAATACACAAGGTCCCTGGAGTTTATTCATCTGTACTGTTTCCTTTCAAATAATGGCAGTAGGGGGAGTGGTGGGTGGGGAATCCAGAGATAGTGAAGTATGTCAGAAATTCTAGATTCAATCAGTAAATGAAAGTAAATTACACAGGTCAAGGCAAAAATGGAGTGAAAATAGTAGAAAGAGAAAAATAGGAGATTTGGTATTGATTTTAAAAATTCTACTACAAATCCAAAGACTTAAAAACAAATTGAAGCAAGTAAGGACTTACAAAGAAAGATGCAAAAATTTCTGGCTGCCTATGTGCTTGTAAGATTTCAGTATAATGACAGTCAAGTCAACAAGCCTTTATTAAGTGCCTACTATATCCCAGGCACTATGTTAAGTTCTGAAGTTAGATGAAATGAGAAACATAAAGCTCATATGCCAATAACTTAATAAACAAAAAAGGATATGAATGAAATTCTAATTTCTCTGCCAAACTGTGAAGTGGTGGGACTGTAAGAGGTCCATGATTGATGGGTCAAATGTTTCATAGTAGTGCATGAATGACTAGTAAAACCCTTTAAAAAGCTGGTTAACAATGCAAATGTGATCTTACTTTTGTTAACAGAATATGAAAAAACTGTTAACTTCAAATACTGGTCAATTGATGTTTAAGTTTCTTATGCCAAGCATTCTTAGTTTGCATCAGTCAAAAAATTCCATTAAACATCGAAAGAAAATGATATATAGGTCATATAAAAACAAAACTAAACTATTTTGTTGCTTATCACAAAGCCTTTGGCTCAATTTACACTTATAACTTATTCATTATGAAAAAAATATGTAAAATAAACCCATGTATAGAGATATTGTCCTCATGGGAAATTTTTCTGTTTATGAAATGTGCCACCAAAATAATTACATAAAGAACAACATGTATTGTTTGTGGATAAAGATGTTTAATATGGAGGAAAATCCATGATCGTCCACCCTATATGAAACAAAGCAATCCTATCAAATTAAAGAGGAGTTAAATTAATTAAATTGAATTAAATTAAAACATCTTATTAATAAGTTGCACATGGAGGCCATCAAGCTTTATTACTGTACTCACAGTCACTGGACCTTAGTTTCCATCCCAATTCTTTCACTTACTACCTGTTTGACATCAAGCAATTCACTTTTACCCCTCTAGGTTTCCATTTTCTACATTTAATAAATGAGAGGATTTAAGAGAAGACCTTAAACATCTCTTCCAACTCTTGATCTGTGTGAACATTTATGGTTTCAACAACCACAAAAAAACTTATTAAATAGTCCCTTTATCTGGTGGAATCTCTCTCTAAATACA